>VZTD01003362.1:63717-114895 GCA_013397725.1 Rhagologus leucostigma | reverse complement strand
TCCTCCCGCTGTCCCGGGGCCGGAGCTGTCGGAGGTGCCCTCGGGCCCCATGACGGGCTGAGGGTGCTCGCCCGGCCGCAGCACCTCGGACAGGCGCCCGCCGAGAGGCTTCGGGACTGTTCTTGTGGTTTTGCTTTTGTCCAGGCGTGTCACAGTTTGCCGGGTTGGGCCGTGGGAAGTGTTGTCTCACCGGGCTGTGGGGGGATCAGACTTCCCTCTAAGTCTTTAACACTGTAGTACTTCTCTTATTTTAAGTAGAAATAAAGCAGAACCAAATCAAGTCTGCCGTGTCTTAACCACACAGGTTAGACTCAGAGCATAAGAGTACTCACTGCAGCTACTTAATTCAACTTGCAGCTTGTTTTATGATCTAAAACACGAGATGTGAATGCCACAACATCACGCTCAGTTACAGAGATATATAACCCCGGCTGCGATAAGTTATTAGGAAACATCAAATAAACACTGCAGCGAGGAAGATGATAAAATAAAGCCTTGTGGTCTTTTGCTTGATGTAGAATGGCTGAGTGTGCAGTGGATGCTTCAGATTCAAAAAGTTCAAAGAGTTCTGTGCCTGCATACACAGAGCAGTTGTTCCCCCAGAAGCTGCATGCTCAGTGTTGATGGGTTTGGGCAGTTCTTTGGCCAGTCTTTGTTTTAGGAACCATTCCAGTGTCGCTTTTCCCCGAGCAGCTCTGCTGTCCCTTTGCCTGAAGTTCATTAGTGGAGTGTTTCATCAAAATATCTCAGGGACACTTAAGTGGATCCACTTGAGTTCTGGGAGAGGGCTGTTTCCTCCTTTAGAGGGAATGTTGGTTCTGTTTTCCACTTGAGACAGCAGTTTGTTGCCTTCAAGCAGCACTGCCTGAGGTTGGAGTTGTGTGTCTAATGATCTGGCAGGATTTGGGCTCTTGCAGGATGGTACTTTTTGTTTCATGCCTTGGTGTGGCGTGCTAAGTCACAAAGGAATAAATACAACTTGTTCGTGTCTGGAGCTGTGCTTTTCTGTGATGAACAAGAATCTATCTTTAGATTTCTCACAGAAAATCTTTTATCTGTTCAAGTTATTTTTAGAAGGCAGCTGTTAAGCTCTTGATGGTGTCAGCCAACCCCAAAGCGGCTGGATTTCCCCTTAAATAAACTTGGTGCAATGACAGCGAAATCACCGGTATTATTCTTTTCCAAATAAATCAATAAACTCCTTTTTTAACTACTCTTGTATTTCATTTATAAGTGTAAGCATCATCAGGTTACTGGTATTCCTCTGTTAGCAGGTGTCTTCAAGAATTGATAGAAATGAGTCCCTTATTTGACATAAATGATGGAAATGCTGCCTTGGAGAGGTGCAGCTGGAGAGGATCTCTGGGTCTGTGAAGTCACTCCAGGCTGGTTTTTGGGGAGGGGGTTTCCACAGGGGAGAACTCCTGCACCTGGAGCAGTGCCTTCCCGAGGAGGAGGCTGCTTTGTGCCCACTGCCCTAAGGGCAGGAGGTGTTCGGGGGCTGGTCAGGGCTGGGAAGCAGAGCTGAGGCAGGAGGTGGGATTTGGTGCTGACTGACGTTGATAGTGGCACAGAGGCTTCTCCTCAGCCCGAGTAATGAGCTTCCTTGGGAAGCAAAACCCCTCTAAACAATAAACCACAGTACAGGGGCTGAAAGTCATTATTAAATCTCACTGTATGCTCAAAATAACACTCTGGTGCATCACAGATTGAGCTGTTATCTTCTGTTGATGGTTATTTGCAAGGATTGATGATTTCTCGACAGCTGCCTTCCACTTTGCATTATCATAACATCCATAATGTGTTTTAGTAAAACTCAAACCTCCCATTGCCCAATCCCTATCTCGTGCTGGATTCTGCACCTCCGTGTTCTTTATACCCTGTGGGCACTGTGTGTTGCACAGCTTGACCTATGCAGTAATTTAGGAGCTGTCAGCCTCTCCTGTACTCTGTTATTCCCAAATTGTTCTAATTTGTTCTCTTAACAACACTTACATACTTACTGCTTACTGCTGCTGGGTTTGAGTTGGGCCTGAGAGGTAGGTGAGCAAAATTAGTGTCTGAAAAGGAGAGAGCGCAGACTGTTTTGCATGTTCAGTCTCTGGGCTCGTTCCTCACCAGAGCAGTTCTGGCAGGAGAGGGTGAGGTAAGGCCTGAGGTGTTGGAACTCGGTCGTGTGATGCTGCTGATTATCGTCCAGTAAAGCCTCTCTCTTCATTTTCTATTTTTCTATTTCAATTTCAGACTAAATAAAACCTCAGACCTAGGAAATCAAACTACAAAGCTGATGAGCATTTCTTTCTCGTTTTTGTGGAGAAATGGTTCTGTTCCACAGTTGTTTCTGTTTCAGCTGCATCTCCCGTTACAGCTGGAAACGATGGCTTAGGGTGGAGAAAGGGAAGGTGACTGGGCATAAATTGGGCTTTGTTCAGGTCAGCAGGGAATGGTGAAATCGTGGTTGGAGTTGGGTACAGCCTGTGCCATGGGCTGCTGTCCTCTGCTCCCCACCTGCCCTCCAGGAATAGCCTCTGTCCCAGAGGTGGAGAAGCCTGGCTGGGTTTGGAGAGGCAAAGTGAAGCTGAGTCGAATAATCTGTTCTTCCAGCTTGCTCGTTCACATCACTGCATGAAAAGGTGAAAGAAAGTAAATTGATCATTTGATAGGCAGATATGCACATCTCTTAGTCTTGTCACAGGAAAATCAAGGGGCAGAACTAGGTATGGAGGCAGAGCAGTTTGTGTTCTCTGTGTCTGTGCAGGTGGGATGTGGTGGGATACCTTTAAAGTGTCACCTCTGCCATAAAAGGCTGATGCCCGAGGCCAGTGAGTCTCGCTGAGAAGCCTCAGGGACTTTGGCTTACCTGTCCAAACCCTTCCCTCCCCAGGTGGTCGCAGGGGCTGTGCCGTGTGCCTGTTGTGGTTCTGCGGCTGTCTGGTTTGATCCCTCTGATTTGCAGACTTGCACAAACTCCAGTTGCCTCCGTGCCGTGACAGAAAGGGAATGCCTGTGCTCCAGGCCTGGCAAATCCTGCCAGCGTTAGCAGAACACACAGTCCAGGCACTCTGGGCAGCTGAGTTTAGAACAACTTAAAGGTTAATGAGCCTCTGGCAGGGAGTGCGGCCGGTAGAGCCTGACCTGTTGATGCTGTAAAGGAGAAACATTGGCAGCACTGGTACTATTTCCTTAAATTTCCTGTGTGGACGGTGATGCTGATGCCGTGATCCCGCTGCGGCCGGAGGACTCGGTCCTGGGGACACGAGGGTTGTGTTCCCAGAGCTGTCATCTTGCCTTGCCCCTGTCACTGGATGCACTGGGGTGTTGGGTGGTGCTGCTGCTCTGCTGGGTCCGGTGACCTCTCTCCCCTTCTCCGTTGCAGTGAATCTGAGATCCTGCACCACGACAAGCAGTACGAGCCTTTTTACTCCTCCTTCGTTGCACTTTCCACACATTACATCACTACTGTGTGTGGTCTCAGTAAGTGTTCCTTTGCTTCTCTTGCTGCTGTGTAATGACTGGGTGCAGTAAAAGTAAATCAGAACTGTTGGTTTTTGTATTTGTTTTTTGCCCTCTTGCTGAATCAGAGTTTAGGGCCAGCATTGCTGGCTTTTTTACCACAAAATGTCAGCTCTGATGGAAAGGGAAGCTTGTTGATGGGAGTATTTGGCCACCAACTACTGGACAGCATTGCCTTTTTGGCTGCTTATTCATTGACCTGATCTAATTTTTGGTCAAGGGTTTAAATCAGTTTTCAGGATTTTTAGATTATCCTTCAGCAGTTAGAACACTGCTGTCCCTGGAAATGTCCGAGGCTGGGTTGGCCGGGGCTTGGAGCAACCTGATCTAGTGGAAGGTGTCCCTGGCCATGGCAGGGGGTGGGACTGGATGGGATTTAAGGTCCCTTCCAACCCAAACCATCCAAGTCTTCTGTAGTTAATGTTACTGCGTTGGAGTTAATGATCAAAACATTGTGACTCAAAATATTTTCTGTTATTTTGGCTGACAATTTAGCAATTTCAACAAAAAAATGGGCTTTGTGAACTTGTTTCATGTTCTTCAGAGCTTCTGTCATCATTAAATAATGTTGCTGGGGAAACTGTTTTATCTGTCTGAATTCCCCTGTCTGGCAGAAGGAATTATCCTCACTTTGCTGACATTTCTTGGGTTACATTGTAATGAGACTGAGTTTGTATTGCATCTGTGTTACGCAGGATAGAGTGAGTGTGTACCCACACTGCACAGCATCCTGCTTTATTGACAGCATTGGGAGCTTATTACACTGGCGTATTTTAAAACTTACTCTGAGTATAAAGGTCTGCTTTTTTCAGTACCAAGAAACCAGTTGCAGTCAGTGGCAGCTGCCTGTAAAGTCCTGATTGAATTCTCCCTGCTGCGGCTTGAGAACCCAGACGAAGCATGTGCTGTTTCACAGGTGAGCAAGGTTCGGACCTCCTGGGCCAGTCTCAGTGTGAAAATGGACTTTGGGCTCTAATTCTGAAATAATCTGCTCTAATGTTGAATGCATAAAGCAAAATTCGTGAAGCTCTTAAAGTATTTAAAGTAACACTGTGGTAGACACTGATTCCTGCTGAATCTTCCCTCTGCATTCTGTAGTCAGAATCAAAGCTTGCTCACAACTCGAAATCAAGGTGACCTGAAGCCTTGGTTAATTCTGTTCCAGTTTCCTACTCTCTGGTTTGGTTTTGTGCAACAACCCGGATCACAGCTATTTGCTGAGTTTTTAAAGATGTTTTCTTGCCTGCTTTTATTTCTGTCTTGTGGGAAAGCTTAAATCTATTTGAAGGAGGGAAGGCCTGTCAGGAGTGTTCCCATGATGTAGTGTGTTGTAGCCGAGAGAGCTTTTCCAGGTGTTTTCCACGAGAAGCACAGGCAGTGTCAGTGACCTGAATTACCTGCAGTCAGGGATGTGTCACAGTCCTCAGAGGGAGATCAGAGTGGCTCAGAGCTGTTTCAGTGGCCTCACCAGCTGAAGTTGCATTACTCTTAATCCATCTGCTTAGAGTAAACGATACGGAGGAGTGATTGGAATCAAGAGAGTTTAAATGGCACTTGATGTCTCTGTTTTCTGTAGAAACACCTCATTCTGCTGATCAAGGGGCTGTGCACGGGCTGCAGCCGCCTGGACCGGACGGAAATCATCACCTTCACAGCGATGATGAAATCAGCCAAGCTGCCTCAGACTGTCAAAACCCTCTCTGATGGTAGGGAGGGGGCTTCAGCTGTGTGTGTTTCACTGCAGCACTGGAGTTAGGCACAGAAGATCTGAGGTTTGCTGTCTGAAATGGGGGTTTGTTGTTTTCCCTGCAGTTGAGGACCAGAAGGAATTGGCCTCCCCGGTGAGCCCGGAGCTGAGACAGAAGGAAGTGCAGATGAACTTCCTCAACCAATTGACATCAGTCTTTAACCCCAGAGTCTCATCATCACCATCAATCACAACAGAGACACAGGTGAAAAACCTCTAAAACAGAAAGAGTCTGAATTTCAACATTAATAACCCAGTGCAGGGAAGGACAGAGGGCTCTAAGTGGTACTTCTTAATACAAATGTAAAAAGAACCTTTCTTAAGTATGTAAATCCTGCTTGCATGTGATAAATGGCAAACAACCAAATACTGTTTGCGCTGTATTGGCAATACTGGATTTGTTTCCTCATGGAAGGCAACGTTCAGTGGCATCCATGGCTGTTAGGAGTCATGCTGCTGATACACCTTGCTTCTGTGTAGAGACTTAGAGAAATACTGTGTGTTTTTAGTGCCTTCGTAATATATTTAGTATGTGCTTGCTCTAGGTGGAAGGAGAGAGCGAGGATCAAGGTGCCACAGATCAAACCTCTGCAACAAAGACCAAGAGCATATTCATTGCTCAGAATGTGGCCAGCCTGCAAGAACTTGGTGAGAATCAGCTTTCTAGCTTGGAAATCTATCTCTGTCCAGTGTTACATCTCACAGCCCTGAGTGGGAAGAAACTCTCTGACCTGAAGGGTTCTCTGGGTTGCCTGGTGATTGCCAAGGGAGGTTGTGGCTGGAATGGAGTTTTCATTGCAGAGACGAGCTCAGGGTGTTTGTGTTTGGAGGGGTAAATAAGGTGGACAGTATGAAATACCTTATGGGATGGATTATTGAGCACATGTGGATAAGAATCACAGGATTGTTAGGATTGGAAAAGACCTTTAGGATCATCGAGTCTCACCAGCTGGACCTGGTGTGCCCTGTAACACGGACATAGAGCTTTGTGACACCCGTTACACATGTGGGATGGAAGTTTCAGCAGCTGGTGTTGTAAAGCAGTCTTTATCCTATTGCCTCATCTCTGATGGCATTTTCTCACCACCAAGAGCAGTTAAGTCAATTATTGAGGACCGTTAGGGCTGAACCAGTGACACAGCCCTGCTGCTGTGGTTGGCAGGTGGCTCCGAGAAGCTGCTGCGCGTGTGCCTGAACCTGCCGTACTTCCTGCGCTACATCAACCGCTTCCAGGACGCCGTGTCCGCCAACTCCTTCTTCATCATGCCGGCCACGGTGGCCGACGCCACGGCCGTGCGCAACGGGTCAGTGCCACCCCTGCTTGGGGCATCTCTGAGTGCCTGGGGGAGGTCGCTGTGCTGGCAAGGCAGCGCTCTCTGGCCTGTCCTCACCGTGTGTCCTGGCCGCAGGTTCCACTCGCTGGTCATCGACGTGACCATGGCTCTGGATACTCTGTCCCTGCCCGTGCTGGAGCCCCTGACGCCCACACGTCTCCAGGACGTGACTGTTCTTGCTCTCAGCTGTCTCTATGCAGGTGAGTGGATCTGCAGTGTTTTTTGGAGCTTTTTGCTCTGCTTTGTTACCTGCACGTTGGAGGCTCAGCCCACGAATAGCCTTTATTTCTCATGAATTTGAAGCTCTGCAGCACAGTGTGGTGATCGGGTTAATACTGACATTGTTACTGATATGTTCTGCCACTGCTCCTGTCAGTATCTAAGAAAGACTGAGTGACTCAACATCTTCTGAACAGTCTGTAATTTCTGCTCTTTCTTTTTATATTCAGAGCATAATATATTTTTACTTAGTGCTTCAGCTTAATTTGTTATAGCCCCAAATCAGCCTTGTTTCCCAGGAGTGGTTTAAGCACCCCAAAAGCCTAAGTGTTTAATTGATATGGGGGAGACTTTAAGGAGATGTGGCACTTGAGTATGAAGATTGTCTTAAAAATGGTATTGAATTACATGGTAAAACATTACCTCCTTTAACTGTTCCCATGTGTTTCTGTAGGATAAATTTTTTAATCTTTCACTGTAGTACTCTAATAATCATTCCCTGCTCCATCAAGTTGATGGACACGTTCGATACCGCTTGTCATAATGTGCTAAATAGGAACATTTTGTCCCAAGACTGGCTCTTCCTAAGAATGTCTCCTGCACTTGTTTTCCCTGAGGTGTGAGCGTGGCCACCTGCATGGCCATCCTGCACGTGGGCAGCACCCAACAGGTACGAACCGGGTCGACGAGCTCCAAAGAAGAAGATTATGAAAACGATGCTGCTACTATTGTACAGAAATGTGTAAGTAAATGACAGAATGTTCATTGGTTTCCTCCTCACCAAGTGAAGAGCGCAGAATTTGTATTTATTTGCATTGCAGTACACAGCTATGATTTTGGGACATTAGCCTTGCTGATAAAGGAATTAAAGGGCTTGCTGATTGTAGAGGGTAAAATACAATTGCATTTGGAGTTTTTGTTTTTATTGCTGTCTGGTGGGGTGCCTTACCATGGTTTTGGCTTTATTTGCAGCTTGAAATCTATGAAATGATTGGACAAGCAATCAGCAATTCACGCCGTGCAGGGGGTGAGGTAAGATTTCCGTCTTAGGAAGCTTTTTCACTCTTTTTGTGCTGGTGTACTTTGGCATTTGGATTGACGGTGTTTTGTCTTTTTGGTGCTTTTTTCTCTCCTCTTCCCCTTGACTTTTGGCACGATAGCATTATCAGAACTTCCAGCTGCTCGGGGCTTGGTGTTTGCTGAACAGCCTGTTCCTCATCTTGAACCTCAGCCCCACGGCCTTGGCTGATAAGGGGAAGGAGAAGGATCCCTTGGCTGCTCTTCGCGTCAGAGACATCATTGCTCGCACTAAGGAGGGCGTGGGGTCTCCCAAACTGGGACCTGGGAAAGGGTATGTGACACCCCTGCAGGAATCATTGTCCAGGGGTCTAATCAGGCCCAGCATTCAGCTACTGCAGGGTCTTGCTGGTCTCTTGAAATTTTATCTCTATTTGCAATTCACATCCTGAGTCTTGGAAAGAAGAGAAGTTGTTGCCTTCAGTTTAGCACAGCAGTCACTTTATTTAATATTTATTTATTTATTATTTTCCCCCTGAAATGACATTCTGTCCTTTCTGTTTCTGCAGGCATCAAGGATTTGGGGTGCTGTCAGTGGTGCTGGCAAATCATGCCATCAAATTGCTGTCATCTCTTTTCCAAGATCTGCAAGTGGAGGCGTTGCACAAGGTATGCAGGTAGCATGGACATTGTCCTGAGACATTCTGCCTTCTCCACTGATACACACTTTGAATTCTCCCACCAATTTCTCTTTCTTTCAACTCAATTTGGAATTCTGTTCTCCAGGGCTGGGAGAGCGACGGCCCGCCGGCAGTGCTGGATATCATGGCTCAGAGCACGTCCATCCAGAGGATTCAGCGGCTCATAGACTCTGTGCCACTCACTAATTTGCTGCTGACTCTGCTCTCTACTTCCTACAGAAAGGTAGGAACTGGCACACGGCTAGAGGACTTCTGGAGCTGAGCCACTCCAAATCGTCATCACTTTACAAACTGGGGCTGTGCTGAGAACATACAATTCTTCTTTCAGAAGTTGTCAGCCAGGGCCTCTCTTTCCTCTTTTCAGAGATGTAAATTTAACAAACTTGTGCTAATGAAAATGCACTTTTTTTTAAGTTCAGTGGTATTTGTGATTTTAGTGGGAAGATTAAAAGGGTGCATTGATAATAGATGCTTTTATATTAGCACTGTTATTTCAAGTGTTGCTTACAAGCTTGGCATAGATTGTTTCTTTTCAACCATCCTGTGTAATTTTTAGTACAACTTAAGCCTTGAAAAACTGTTAATAAACTAGTTGAGACAAATTTGCTAGAAGAAAATTAAAAGGCATGAGGAAGTTACTCTTATTTTCAAATTATTATCTTCCATAATCGTAAAATTTTCCTTGTTGTGCTGTTCTTTAGGCCTGTGTCCTGCAGCGCCAGAGGAAGGGCTCCATGAGCAGCGATGCCAGTGCCTCCACTGACTCCAACACTTACTACGAGGATGATTTTAGCAGCACTGAGGAGGACAGCAGCCAAGGTAATAGAGTTTGCAGCAACTCAGGATTTTACACTGCTTTTCACATTTAATGGAAACCTGGCTGCTGTGCCGTTGCCTTCTCAGACTGTATGACTTGCAACACTGAAAATATAGAGCAGTTTGTGAAGTCCGTGTGGCAGAAGTAGTGCTGACTGCCCTCTTTTATGTAAACTGAAGCCTGAGTGGCTGGGATTTGGCAGTATTTGCTTAAGAAGAGAGTGGAAATAATTTCTTTGTGTAAATTCCTGCTGGACCTCTGTGAAAGGGCTTTGCCTTGTGATTTGGAAAGAACTGGAGATAGCAGACACCTTAACTCTGCTCACTGAAATTCTGTTTTAGGCCTTTTTCAGGCTGGGTAGTTTTGTAAGGTATTTGCTTATAACAGTATGGGTTTGTTTTTCCTGCCCTGTGTGCTAGATGACGACAGCGAACCAATCCTGGGCCAATGGTTTGAAGAGACAATCTCTCCCAGCAAAGAGAAAGTGGCCCCACCGCCGCCCCCTCCACCCCCTCCTCTGGAGAGCTCGCCGAGGGTGAAGAGCCCCAACAAGCAGAGTGCTGGGGAGAACGGCAACATCCTGGCCAGCCGCAAGGATCCCGAGCTGGTACGGCCGGAGCTCGGTCCCGGGGAGCTGTGGGGGCTCGGGGCGGGCGCTGCTGGGCTGTGGCACCGTGCTCCTGCCAGCGGCAGCTGTGCTGGCAGCCTCCATGGGAAATGGCAGGTGGTTCTGGTGCACTGCTCAGGGAGAATCAGAAAGTGTCCTGGCAGTGGAGAAGGATGTTTTCTCTCCCCTCCTGTCAGGTGGAATGTCTCAGGATTTGTTGCTGCCAGGAAGCGGAGGCTGGAGATTGTATCTGTTTGGGTTACAGAGGGAGTGGGAAAATGGGGGCAGAGCTGTAAGTGAAGTGACTTGCTGACAGAATCCTTTTAGCTCCAACTCCGTTGGGTAAAGACAAAAATAAATACTGCAGTAGAGAAGTTGGAGGCCTCCAACCTTCTCAGAGAGTTCTGGGATCAGTCCTGGCCCAGACCACAGTGCAGGGAGCTGGATTGCCATGAGTGCACCTTTCCTCTGCTGCAGGGCAGGGGAGGTTTAAGGGACTCGATTTATTTTGCTGGTGGTTTAGTTTTTGTTTAATGTTGTCCCTCTGCTTTTGTTGCTTCTATAGTGTGTTTCTCTTTTCTTTTCAGTTTTTGAGCCTAGCTTCAAACATTTTGAACTTTATCACTTCTTCTATGCTGAACTCCAGGAATAACTTCATCCGCAACTACCTGAGCGTGTCCCTGTCGGAGCAGCACATGGCCACGCTGGCGAGCATCATCAAGGAAGTGGACAAGGATGGCCTGAAGGGTGAGTGAGCACAACCTCTCTGGTAGAGCTGTACAGCTCAGAGGTATCTTTTTTTTCAGTTTCATGTCAAAGTTTTCAGTACTGGGGAGCAAAGGTAGTAAGTGGCTTTTGATCCCTGTCTTACAGGCACTTCAGATGAGGAGTTTGCTGCTGCTCTGTATCACTTCAACCATTCCTTGGTGACCTCAGATCTTCAGTCCCCTGCCCTGCAGGTGAGCTAGGATTGAATGCATAAATAAAATGAAGAAGTGTTGGTATCTGTTCATGCCTCTATATGGGTTCTCCACACCTTGAGTAGTGTGTTGGTTGTTCCATTTGGCCCTGAGTCTATTCTGCAAAAAGAGCTTGAAATATTTTGAGCCCTATGATTTGAATGACCTTTGCAGTCATCCAGCACAAAACATCCTGCACAGTGTAAACTTAAAATCTAGGGTTCAGACTAATCCACTGAACTTTGAAGGTGGTGAAAGCTGAGAAGGAAATGAGTTTGTGTATTTTGTCTTGGAGAGTTGCCTCTATCCAAGAGTTTATCAAGAGACTTTCCTACAGATTTGCTCTGCTGTCAGCACTGATGCCGAAAGGCCTTGGAATTCTCTCAGGAGAGCATCAAATTAATCCTTTTGCTTTCATGTCTTAACTTTGTAGCCTCTAGGTTTCTTTGCTGGGTCATGGGCTGACCTGACTTAACCCTGTCATGGAGGTTACAAACCTGCTTCACCCGTCACTGAATTCAGTCCCTGTACTTTGTTGACAGTTTTTTACTGTATTTAAAACATTCTGTTGTTTGTTAATTTTCAAAAGCAGTTGGACTTTTCAGCAATCTGCCTTTTTACTATATTTGAAAAGACACAAATATTACAAATATTAGACACATATAGATATAGACACATATGACAATTAAAATATATATAGATATAGATATAGACACAAATATGACAGACAAAGAGCTCTTCTTCCAAATTCACAGATACTGAACACAGTAGCATAGTGTCTCCTGCTCTGATATTGCAGTGAATGAGAAAAGCTCGTTAATGCCATTTTTTCTGCATTGGTGTTAAGACTTTGTTGTGTTTGGTGGCAAAGTGGCAGCATTGATTGTCCCTCAGTAGCTCTGCCCTGTGTCTGACAGGAGAGGCATTGCTGTGTGAGCAGAGCTGAGAGCCCTGCTATTCATTGTCATCTGTGTGCTCAGATGATACTTTTAGTTAATTAAAGCATCCGACAGGACTTGCCTCTTTCCAACAAGCCCCTGTTTGTTCCAGAACACACTTCTCCAGCAGCTGGGAGTTGCCCCTTTTTCTGAAGGTCCGTGGCCTCTCTACATCCACCCTCAAAGTTTGTCGGTGCTGTCCCGATTGCTCCTGATTTGGCAGCATAAAGCCACTGCCCAGGGAGATCCTGACGTTCCAGAATGCCTTAAAGTCTGGGAAAGGTGAGATCATTTCATATTAAGCTGAAAATCAGTCATCTCTTACCTCTCTCATTTCCTGTCAAGTGAAAATTCTCTGGGCCCAGCATTCCAAGTGTGTGAGTTCTCTGATCTGGGATCTGTGTGGTGCTGGGAGGAGCAGAGGCTCAGTCTGCTGTGCTGTGGAATCCTTCACCCAGCGCCCAGGAAATGAGACCTGCAGTCAGGAGCTGGGTGGGAGGAGGCTGAATTGCAGCAAGGCTGGCTGTAAAAAGGGAAGGAGAGTGTCTTACCTCAGCAGGCTTTTGCTAGGTCCTGTTAGGATGGTGCCGAGATTGTTCCTCTCTCCCATTACCTGGATGTGAACATCTCTGATAGGGTTTAGGTGGTTTAAAGCTCTAATGAACAGCCTTTCCCAGGGAACAGGTTTGAATCACCCTTTCTTCATTTGAATGATTGTTCCTATTTTCCATTAAATGTATTTGCCACTAATTTAATTTCTGTAGGTTTTACTGCTCACGCAGTCTCGTTCCAATACATAATGTAGTGAACCATTTGTGAAATTGCCAGTATTAGAACAATAAGCAGAAAAATATAATTAACTTCTAGTTAAAGAGATTTTAAAGAGGGATCTAAGAGGAAAACTAAATTTTACAAACTTCTTCTCATGTTGCCAGGTTTGTGGGCACCCTGAAGCAAAACGCCTTGCAGGGAACTCTCCCCAGTGACACAGAAGATCTGAATGTGGAGCATCTCCAGCTGCTGCTGCTCATTTTCCACAATTTCTCGGAGAGGGGCCGCAGATCCATCATGATGCTCTGTATCCAGACCATTGTGGAGCTGACAGCAAACATGGAGACCCAGCAGTGTTCTGTGCCTCTTATCGTGGCACGGCTGCTCTTGGTGTTTGACTACCTGCTCCACCAGTATTCCAAGGCCCCCGTGTACCTGTTTGAACAGGTAAGATTTTGACATCTGGATATTTAATTGGTCACCCAGCAGGAATCTGCAATGGGCAATCATTTGGTGTGTTCTGTCCATGACCCTTGTGAGTTAGTTTTGATGTGACTACCAAACTTTGGAGTTCCAAGGAATGATTAATTATCCTGGCTGGTTCCCAGCAGCAGGTTCAGTTGGAGTGTAAGTTCCTGGCATGACTGGTGTCTTAATAAATCCTAGTAAGGACGGGATTATTGTCCCACCATATCTTTAAAATCTTGAGTATTTGGCTATTTATTTCACAAATACCTTTTGTACACCTTCCTTGCTTTAGCGTTTCACCGTGAAGGTTTTTGGCACTCTTGTTAATGGGATGAGATGGTGCTTTGTGCCTGGCTTTTCCAGTTGTGGGAAGCTTGGCCATGGATTTAAATTGCTCAGTCCAGAATAAAAACCATCAGAGAGAGTCCAGGGCCTCCCCAAGAAGTGTGGAATGTTGTGTTTTGAACAGGATTGTTTCTATTTTGTGTTTCTTTCTCTGTGGGGTGATATTTTCCCTCTACCCGTCAGTGACAAGGATGCCATGGGTGGGTTTTTGTTTGGTTTTTTTAATTCAGGTACAGTATAATTTGCTGACTCCACCCATTGGCTGGGTGAGTGGATCCCAGGACAGCAGCAGACGAACGTCTGTCCCGCTTTATCATGGCTTTAAAGAAGTGGAAGAAAACTGGACCAAACACTGTTCATCAGGTAAGAAAGAAAATGTAAGGAATTTTTTATTCCAAGATTCGCTTTTATAAATAAATGGGAGCCCTTTCTGTGCCTTGGTCTGGGCAGCTTTTCCTGCTTTTAATGGGCATAGTTACAATAAGTAAAAATACATCTAATAATGCAAGAATTGTTTTATTAAACAAAATTCAAAGTTGTTCTCATCTAGGAGTATGCAACAAGTAATTAAAAATAAGTATGTGTTTATTTTGCCAGGATTGTAGGAGTAGGAAAGCTTTGGCTGCATGTACCACAGGTTAGAGCACCCATAATGTGTCATGGAGCTGGCTTGGACTCTGGTAGTGGTCTTAAAATGTGGAAGGTTGTGGGGATGGAGGAGAGAACATAACATAACGTGGCCTATTTAAACTGCCACTTTGAAGGGTGTTTTTTGTTCTCATATTCCAGACTCGGCTCCACAGCCCAGGTTCTACTGCATCCTGTCTCCGGAAGCTTCTGAGGATGATCTGAACCGTCTGGATAGCACGGTATGGCACTGCTGGTAGAGACTTTCTGGAGGGCTGTGGGGGTTTGCCAAGTGCCAGGGAAAACAGACAAGAAGGAAAGACTTGATTAAACAGAGGGACCAGGAATCTTTCACTAAGTGGAGAAAAGAAGAGTGGCCAGATAAGCTAACATGGGATTCCTTTTTACTCCTAGTTGGATGTCAGGGCAGTCACTGTGCAAAGGCTGTGAAGATCTGTTGTAGTACTTGCAGGAATGCTTGGGATTCAGACAAAGGCACATGGAATTAGAGTTGTTTTCTGATCACTTTGCTCCAGGTTCTTCCTGGGTTTTGTTTCCTCACTAAATTTGTTGCAATCAGGGTTATGGGCTCTCTCTCCTGCCTGCTCCTTATCCCCAGTCCGTTTGTCCTCAGTCCCGACAGAACCTCTCCCTGAAGTTTACTTTACATGGTTTTGGGCTGTGGGTATTCTGAATGCTCAAAGAGCTTTGCAAAGCAAGGGTCCTGACTTGTCATTTCCTGCAGGTTTGTGAGGTCCTTTTCTCCAGGGCTACGAAGTATGACGAGCTCTACGCAGCCCTCACCTCATTACTGGCTGCTGGGTCCCAGTTTGATACACTCAGGAGGAGGGAGAACAAAAATGTCACTGCTCTGGTAAGACTGTCTTGCTGCCTGTGTTGAGGAATAACAACTTTTCAAACTTAGTATTTTCAAGCAGAATGTTTAACCAAAGTATTTTGGACTATTCTTGGAGTAACAAGGAACTTAAAAATCTCATAACTAACCATAGTGTTCGTGGTGGCTGCACATCTCTTGAGTTTTTAATTCATAGTGTGCTTTAGACTTGCAGAAGTCCATGGTAATTCCAGGAGGTGTGGCTAGAACACGATTAAACAGGAGAGAATTGTAGAACTTTTCTTTTTTCTTTTCTCACTCCTGTGTTGCATGTTTTATTGTTTAATATGACAGAAACTCGGTCCAGAATGTGTTCGTCTGATTTGGCACATCTGCAGGAGTGTGGAGTCCCTGAGGAGATATTTCAGTAGCTGTAATGATGGAAATTACAGTCTTTCTGTACTAATATTTCCGACTGTTCCTCTGTGTAGGAAGCCTGTGCCCTTCAGTACTACTTCCTGATCCTGTGGCGGATCCTGGGGATTTTGCCTCCCTCCAAAAGCTACATGCACCATTTGGCCATGAACACTCCTGAGATGAGTGACTGTGACCTCCTGCACACCCTGCGCTGGTCTTCCCGCCTGCAGATCCCTTCCTATGTCGTGTGGATCAAGGTACAGCCCCAGCTCCGTGGGGTGTGTGGAGGTGGTGACAGTGAGTGTCAGTCTCCTCCGTGCTGACTGCACGTGGAGTTCGTTCTGGGAGAACTTGGGCCTGTCTTTTCTAAACTGGTTAAATCCAGAGCACAGTTCAAGTGTGATGGGTCTGGGTTTTGGCATTTGTAGGATCACCTTATCAAGCAGGGCATGAAGGCTGAACATGCTGCTCCTCTCATCGAACTGACCTCCAGCAAGTGCATCTCAGTGAAGTACGACGTGGAAATAGCAGAGGAATACTTTGCTCGACAGGTAAGGTGGTGGGAGTGCAGCTGGACACACGGAACTTCTGCTTCTGTGGAATGATCTGCACTTACTGTTCCATCCCTCTGTATTTTCAGATCTCTTCTTTCTGTGCTGTCGACTGCACAACCATTCTTCAGCTGCACGAAGTCCCCAGTTTACAATCCATTTACACCCTTGATGCTGCAATCTCCAAGATCCAGGTTTCTCTAGATGAGCACTTTTCCAAGTTAGCTGCAGAAACTGATCCCCACAAGTCCTCAGAGATAACCAAGAACCTCCTCCCTGCTACGCTGCAGCTCATTGACACTTATGCTACGTTTACCAGGTACAGCCCTTGGGAGCTCCAGCAGGAATACAATTTCCTGCTGTGCTTTGGGCTTTCTCTGCACTTTGTGTGTCATTTTCTTAGAAGTGCCTGGGAGTTTCATAGTCCAGAGTAATTACTTTATGTCCTCTAGAGGGTCCATTGCTTTAAAAGAAGAATAGCAAATAGCTTCTCAAGCCATGCATGGGATGTTGTTGTTTCTGAGTAGCCTCCTTGTCTGATCTTCCAAGGCTTCCTTGCGAGCTTGCAAAACCCACTTTTCCTCCAAAGATAAAACCACCCTCTAGGATAGTGCTGCTTAGGATTGTTTTTCTGGGATAATACTGAGGCTGTCAGACCATCAAGAAAGAGAGGGGGCTAATTCTTACATTAAAAATCTGAATTCTTCTAAACTCTCGTTAGAACCTGTGTAGAAGAAAGCAAAAGTAAATCAGCTTTTTCTTTTTGGGCACTTCTCCTGGTAAGTAGCTTAGAGGGGATAAAGCCCAAAACTCCCTTAGTGGTCTAAGATGAAGTGTGGGGCAGAACTTCAGAAGTTTGTGTTTTATCTGTCACTCCACTGACGCTCTTAGTTCTGAGCTGCAGAGCTGATTCCTGAAGTAAATCCTCTCCATCCTGCCTGCAGATCCTACTTGCTGCGGAGCCTCTCAGAGGAAGGTTCCTCGGACAACAAACCCTCCGAGGAGAAGCTGCAGGGCTACGCCGCTGTCCTGGCCATCGGCTCCAGCCGCTGCAAGTCCAACACTCTGGGTGAGGGGCAGGGCAGGGGTTCAGGGTGCCTCCTCCCTGTGGGTGAATCTTTCCACGGTGCTGCCAATACCCAATTTCAAAGTGTTCTCCACCAGTCTGTTGAAACCAGTGAGCTGTGCTGCCAGCAGCACACTGCAAAGTCTCTTCCTTTCAGTACCCTAGCAACTGAAACAGTTGGGCAAACCTGGAAAGGATCACTATTTTGTGGGTTCCTCTGGATTAGTGAAATGCTCTTATAACCATATTGGAGCTGGTGGCATGGAATAACAAGGGGAGCTATGAAGCGTTGGTATGCTGAAGACTTCTGTGAATTTGTATTTGTGCCATGTTTTTTGCAGTTTTAATGAGGTGGAAGAGGCTGGGGCACTCTTAAAAACTTAGGGATGATTTTGACTTGTAGAGCTGTGAGTTTATTCAGTGCCTGATTGTTCTGTGTAACTGCAGGTCCGACCCTTGTCCAGAACTTGCCATCAGCTGTGCAGACACTGTGTGAGTCCTGGAACAACATCCACACCAACGAGTTCCCCAACATCGGCTCATGGGTGAGTCCAGCCTCGGGGACTGATCTGGTGTGACTGCAGATGCAGGAATTGCTGGGAATGGGGGCACTGTGTGGCTCTGTCCCAGATCCAGGGCTCTGATGTGTGTGTGTGTGTTGTGTGTCCCTCCCCAGCGCAACGCCTTTGCCAACGACACCATCCCTGCGGAAAGCTACATCAGCGCCGTGCAGGCCGCCCACCTGGGCACCCTCTGCAGCCAGAGCCTGCCCCTGGCAGCCTCCCTCAAGCACACCCTGCTGTCCCTGGTCAGGCTCACCGGGGATCTCATCGTGTAAGTCAGGCTTTGTGTGTTCCGTGCACTGCTGGGTGCGTTGGTCTGTGTCCTCCAGGGCTCACTTGGTCAGGCTGTGCCCATAGAACACTTACTGACCTGCTGCTGGTTCTGAACTAAACCTTCCAGCTCACAGTTCCAAATACTAAATAAATGACTGACAGTCTTTCTGTCTTCATGTGATATCTCTAAAAGTTAAGCTCCCTGAGAGAAACCTTTCTGTCAAATATGGACTTGAAGAAACTGGGGTATGAACTGATACAGTGTGGATCTAATGCATTCATTTGTGTTTCGTTATCATTCTTTTGTGTGAAGTTTTTGATGTGTAAGGAAAAGTGAAATGCCATTTTTTTTCCAGGGACTTAGTCTAAAATACTCTGAAACCAAAAAGTAGTTGTTGATACTGCAAACAAGCCCAAAAGCCACAATATGTGACAGTGGGACTGTCTAGCAGATGTAACTGTGTATATGCAAAAGTAACGTGTAGAATTTTCCAAAGGGTGACTGTTTTTCTGAGGGGGAAAATGGCTGGGCCAGTGTATTTATCCCACCTTTCTAAAATAGTTTCATCACTGACTTGCATCCAGAGTTGTGCCTCACTTAATGTGAATTCTGGTTTCCGATAGGGACATTCTGGGATACGTCATGCAGAGAATTAACTCGTGTCCTTTTCTTTTCAAGTTGGTCAGATGATCTGAACCCACCCCAGGTGATTCATTCCCTGCTGCCCCTCCTTCTGGAGACCAGCACAGAGAGCGTGGCAGAAATCAGCAGCAACTCCCTGGAAAGGATCTTGGGCCCTGCGGAGTCTGACGAGTTCCTGGCCCGTGTTTATGAGAAGTTGATCACAGGGTGCTATAACATCCTGGCCCATCACTCTGACCCAAACAGGTAACAAAGCTGCATGCAAAGATTGGCTACAGTAGTGTTGATTCTGGAACAGAAAAAATCAGATTATTTTTATCTGTTGAAAGCTTCTCTACTTGTATACTATAAATGTGAGATATTTTATTCACATTACCAGAATTGTGGTGTGGGGGTGAGAGCAAGAGAGAATGGGGAGGAGTAACACCAGAAGAGACTTAAAGTGTAAAAAGAGCAGCTCTGTATAGGAATTTGTGTGTAAGGTGTCTGAAAGGTCTGGATTATTCTAGAGTTCTGACTGGGACTTCCCTTAGAGCATCATGTGTCCCTTTGTTCTGAACTTGATGGTTTTGTTGGTGTTTATATAAAGTTGTTCATCAATTGTTTTTCTCCTGTCTCTTGGAAGAAGAGCTGCTTTCAATTGGTGGAAAATTGATTACTGGCCTCTCAGAACTGTTGTGATTGTTGAAATTGTTTCTGTATGTTCTTATTTGATCCTCGTATATTTGATCCTTATCTATTCCTCTTCTAATCCTCAGTGGCCTGGATGAGTCCATCTTGGAGGAATGTTTGCAGCATCTGGAGAAACAGCTGGAGAGCAGCCAGGCCAGAAAAGCCATGGAGGAATTCTTTTCAGAAAGGTGAAGTCACCATGGAAGTTGTAGCACAAGGACTTCATTTCTCATCCTTTTTCTGTTAGCTTGTCACTGCAGACACCAAGGTGATGTCAATGCCATTGTTCAGGAAAATGCAGACTCTGTAAAGCCAGGATATCCTTCAGGGCAGTGCAGGAGAGTGGGAAGAGACTCTGGTGGGGAGAGGACCTGGATCTTTGTCCAAATCAAATACTCAGCGAGTCCTCACAGCAATGATCAGTGGGGAATCTTGCAAGATGATCGTTCTGTCAGAGCAGGTTTCTGAGAGATGCTGCTCCGTAAGGCACTTACAGACCAAGCTGCAAAATCCCAAATTCTCTCAGTGCTTCTGTGGGGCCACAGGTTGATAATTTTAAGGGTGGAGGTGGGGGGTTGGCCTGACTTGGAATCATGAAGACAAATTGTGCTGGCAGCAGCGTAGAACGTCTGTGATAGAAACAGCCTAGCACAACCTCTGAGTGTGAGGTGAAGGGGAGGAAAGGCTTTCTCCATGAGAAAGCTGACCATTGCCTGGTTTTTCTCTACTTGTTCAACAGTTCAGAATGAAAGCAAGCCTGATGGCTGTACATTGTTAGTATGGAAGGGAAGGATAGACAAGAAAATCTTGACTTTTGGTTTGGAAACCAGTTCAGGCCCTTTTGTGACTCGATACGTGGAGAACACTGAAATGTTACTGAGGAGCCCATTTATGAGTTTTGCTCTGAGCTGGGTTTGCTGTTTGGCTGAAAGTAATTTCTGTGGTTTGGCTGCTGAGCAGGGTTAACGCAAACTCCTGCCAGTCTGAAACGTGAGGGCAGAGGCAGGTGCAGCCAGTGGAAAAGGGGAATGGGCTGCCTTTCACAAAGCTGATTTAATTCCCCTCTCCGTACAGTGGAGAACTGGTGCAGATCATGATGGCGACGGCCAATGAGAACCTCTCGGCCAAGTTCTGTAACAGGGTGCTGAAATTCTTCACCAAGCTCTTCCAGCTGAGTAAGTGCTGCTGGGATCTCCTCCGTCCTGCCTTTCCCACTTCACACTGTTCTTGTTTGTCTGAGACTGGGAGGAAGCTGTGGGAGGGAGTGGGGTCACAGCTCCACGCTTTCGAGGAAAGCCATTTTCACACGTGTTCATTGGAGCATCTGTCACTGACAGTAACTTTCCCCCCAGCCGAGAAGAGCCCCAACCCCAGCCTGCTGCGCCTCTGTGGCTCCCTGGCTCAGCTGGCCTGTGTGGAGCCTGTGAGGTTGCAGGCCTGGCTTACCAGGATGACCACGTCCCCACCCAAGGACTCGGACCAGCTGGACGTGGTGCAGGAGAACAGGCAGCTGCTGCAGCTCCTGACAACTTACATTGTTCGGGAGAACAGGTAAAGCGCAGCCTTGGTCCTGTCTTGCGTGTGCTGTTTGTTCTCGAGAGGTGCAAATTTCGTGTGAGGTGCTGCTGGTTCTTTGTGATACCTGTGTGAAACTGTCCTCTTTTTGCTCAGCCAAGTGGGGGAAGGTGTGTGCACTGTTCTGCTCAGCACCCTGATACCAATGGCAACGGAGATGTTGGCCAATGGGGATGGCACGGGCTTTCCTGAGCTGATGGTCGTCATGGCAACTTTGGCCAGTGCAGGACAAGGGGCAGGACACCTCCAGCTTCATGGTGCTGCCGTGGACTGGCTGGGCAGATGGTAAGAGTGAACTCTGTACTGCTGTTGCTTCATTTGTGGGGTGTTTTTTATTTCTTTCCTGTTTTTTTGGGGACAGAAATTTGTGTTTAGAGATATTGCCTTCTCTCTTAGTTTACTGTTTGTTGTTTGGACTATAAAGTGTCTGAGGGAGGCTGATCTGTGTCCATCTGTTCCAAACAATCACATTTTTTCTTTCTTTTCTACTCTGGATGGTTTAATTACTGCATTTATACGTTCCCTGTTGTTAATCTAAAGCAAACTGAATGCTGGAAGCTGTTGTTCAGGACTGAGTTTATACTTCCCAAAGGCTGTCAGCTGGAATGAGGGGTTTTGGGCTTCTCATCCCTGGAACTGTCCAAGGCCAGGTTGGACAGGGCTTGGAGCAACCTGGGATAGTGGAAGGTGTCTCTTCCCATGGCTGGGGGTGGGATGAGATGGGCTTTAGGATCCCTTCCATCCTAAACCATTCTGTAGTAATTCCCAGTTTTGTGTTGCAGCAAGAAATACCTGTCTCAAAAGAACGTGGTAGAAAAAATGAATGCCAACGTCATGCAAGGGAAGGTAAGACTTGTGCTAGTGCTTCACTTGCAGGAGTGAATCCCAGGCACAAGTTCAGCTGTCCTGGTTTGGTTTCATGGTGGGAATTTTAAAGCCATTTGGCCGGGGGGGGACTGTCCCGTTTGCATGCCCTGTCGCAGCTGTTGTGGGATGTGAGTGTTGCCTCTGATTTTCCTTCACTTCTGCTCCCCAGCATGTGACTATCCTGGAGTGCACGTGCCACATCGTGTCCTACCTGGCCGATGTCACCAACGCCCTGAGCCAGAGCAGCGGGCAGGGCCCCAGCCACCTGTCTGTGGACGGGGAGGAGAGGGCCATCGAGGTGGACTCGGACTGGGTGGAGGAGCTGGCGGTGGAGGAGGAGGACTCTCAGGCTGAAGACTCGGTAGGCACCGGGCACAGGGAATGCTGCAAAGGACGGGAGGGTTTACTTTGCGCCTTCCAAATCACTCAGCTTATAAATTGAGGTTTTGCTGTTTATTCCTGATGTGACACTGAGTGAAGGACACTACTTGTCAGGTCTGGAGGAAAGGATCTGTCATTCCTGCCTAGATGTCTGGACTTTGTGATGTCAAAAAAAGTTAAATATTTATTTTTTTAATTAAAAAAGGAAGTAATGGAGTAAAATGGGTTTTTTACTACCGGTTGGTTTGTCAATCACTGTTTTTTGTATCAGCAAGCAACTTAGTTAAAAGTTTTAAGTGGTATTGGGTGGTGAAAGAAAAGCTGTTAGAATGTGTTCTTTAAAATTTTTTTGTATCAATACTTTTGTTACTGTTTCTTTTTCTTGTTAACCATTTCATGTTACTACAATGTGTCACCGTCTCCTCTCTCCATGTGGTTTGATTCCAGCTGCCTCCTTTTAGCTCAGTGTTGCTAATACTTGCTGTTCCTAAAATGCACATTTGGGGAGTTTATTCTGTACATGTACTTCCCTGTAGCTGCAGTTATAACACCTTCCTAAAACAATTTTCTTCTGGATAGGATGAAGATTCTCTCTGTAATAAGCTCTGTACCTTCACCATCACACAGAAAGAATTCATGAATCAACACTGGTAAGAATCTCAAGCTTGTGTTCAGAGTTTCAGCCTGGTATTTCTGGCCATTGGGAAGGAAACCAGTGTAGTTTGTGACCCTCAAGGCACTGCCTTTCAAAACTCACCTGGCTTATTTTGGGCAGGTACCACTGTCACACTTGCAAGATGGTTGATGGGGTTGGTGTTTGCACAGTTTGTGCTAAAGTTTGTCACAAGGATCATGAGATTTCTTACGCCAAGTACGGATCCTTCTTCTGTGACTGTGGAGCCAAGGAGGATGGCAGCTGCCTGGTAATTCTTTATGTCTTCAGATTTTCAAGTCCTTTGCAATTTTCTGTTCTGCAGTCAGTTATGTCAGGATTTGAGTTCGCAGGAGTGCTAAGACTTGAAGGCTTTGACTTTATAATGAACCCATGGAATTTACAGCTCGCCTGGAAATTAATTTTTTTGCACCAAATAAGAGCATTGGCAAATCTGTGTCCTAGTGACTCCTGGGATTCCACCTGCCTTTACAGAATTTGCTGCACAGCAAAGAACACCTTTTCCCATGTTTTCCACTAGCAGCAAACAAAATAATGATATCTTAAATATGGAAATTTTTTAATCTTTGGGTGGAGAGTCACGTGCAGGATGTTATTTCTTTAGAGCTGTGCTCTAATTGCTGCTCTTACAATCTGTATTCGCTTCATCAGTAGCCAGCTTGAGTATGGTTTGGGCTTTTAGCGTCACTCTGTCATTCCCAGGCACTGGTGAAGAGAACTCCCAGCAGTGGGATGAGCTCTACCATGAAGGAATCGGCCTTCCAGAGCGAGCCCCGCGTGCCCGAGAGCGTCATCCGCCACGCGAGCACGTCCCCTGCCGAGAAGGCCAAGGTCACCATCAGCGAGGGCAAGGGCCCCGACGAGGAGAAGCCCAAGAAGAGCAGCCTGTGCAGAAACGTGGAGGGCTGTCGAGAGGAACTGCAGTCCCAGGTATAATTGTCAGCTGCTAAACAGAGATGGGTTATGATGAGCATCTTGGGCAGGCTGGGTTGGTTATCAGCTGAGTTGTTTGATTTTTACAATGAGAGGTGTCATAAAGGGATGTCGGGCTTTAAAAAGCAGTTGATATGCAGCTCCCATCAGGAGCATCTTGTTCCTCATTTGCCTGGTCTGTTTCTTGTAGGCCAACTTCTCCTTTGCCCCGTTGGTGCTGGAGATGCTGAATTTCCTGATGGATGCCATCCAGGTCAACTTCCAGCAAGCTTCAGCCATGGGGAGCAGCAGCCGTGCCCAGCAGGCTCTCAACGAGCTCCACACTTTGGACAAATCAGTAGAAATGACGGATCAGTTGATGGTACGGAACAAAAGGAATTAACGGAGTGTGGATGGGAGGGGGTGGCTTTTAAACAGAGACATTCCGGTGACACCCTTTGGATGCTTTCCCTGGCTCAGGTCCCGACCCTCGGCTCTCAGGAAGGCGCCTTTGAGAACGTGCGCATGAACTACAGCGGGGACCAGGGCCAGACGATCCGGCAGCTGATCAGCGCGCACGTGCTGCGGCGCGTGGCCATGTGCGTGCTGTCCTCGCCCCACGGCCGCCGCCAGCACCTGGCTGTGAGCCACGAGAAGGGCAAGGTGAGCCCCCCCTGCACAGAGCCCGGGCTCCCGAGGGAAGGAGAACAGTGCTGGAGATGCTGGGTCCTGAGGGAAGGGGAACAGCGCTGGAGATGCTGGGTTCCTGAGGGAAGGGGAACAGCGCTGGAGATGCTGGGTCCTGAGGGAAGGAGAACAGTGCTGGAGATGCTGGGTCCTGAGGGAAGGGGAACAGCGCTGGAGATGCTGGGTCCTGAGGGAAGGGGAACAGTGCTGGAGATGCTGGGTCCTGAGGGAAGGGGAACAGTGCTGGAACCACTGAGTTCCTGAGAGAAATGGAACAGTGCAGGAGCTGCTGGGTTTCTGAGGGAAATGGAACAGTGCTGGATCCCTGGCTTCCCAGGGAAATGGAACAGTGCTGGAGCTGCTGAGTTCCCAGGGAAATGGAACAGTGCTGGATCCCTGGATTCCCAAGGGAAATGGAACAGTGCTGGATCCCTGGGTTCCCAAGGGAAATGGAATAGCGCTGTGAAACAGGCAGGACCGTGGTTTGTTCTGGCCATCCTGAGATCTGGTGTGAAGCGTTGCGTAGCTTAGGGGAACCTCTTGTAGGAAAACCTCTTCAGGGAAAAGAGTTCCTGCAGCAGGAACAGTAAGAGCAACTCACTGCCATCACCCACCTCACGGCAACCACCTGAGAGGAGATTGGAGTCAGGTGGGGGTCCACGACTCAGTGAAAGGACAGGGGGAAATGGCCTTAAGGTGCACCAAGGGAGGTTCAAATTAGTTACTATAAACACAAATTTAACTGCAGGAATGGTTAGGCATTGGAATAAGTTGCCCAGAGAGGTGGTGGAGTCACCAGCTCTGGAGGTGTTCAAGAAGTGTCTGGACATGGCACTTGGGGATGTGGTTTAGGGGTGATTATGGTGGTGCTGGGGTGATGGTTGGTCTCAGTGATCTCGTGGATCTCTTCCAGCTGTGATGATTCTGTGATTCTGATTCTGTAGCTGTGGGATCTGAAATTGAAATGCCTGACTCCCCTCGGTCACAAAGTCAGATAACTGGGTTCATTCTGTGGTTCTGATTCTGTAACTGTGGGATCTGAAATTGAAATGCCTGGCTCCTCTCAGTCACAAAGTCAGATAACTGGGTTCATTCTGTGGTTCTGATTCTGTAACTGTGGGATCTGGAGTTGAAATGCCTGGCTCCTCTCAGTCACAAAGTCAGATAACTGGGTCCATTCCGTGGTGCAGATCACAGTGCTCCAGCTCTCAGCCCTGCTGAAACAAGCCGACTCCAGCAAAAGAAAACTGACCCTCACCCGCCTGGCATCCGCGCCCGTCCCCTTCACTGTGCTGAGCCTGACTGGGAATCCCTGCAAGGAGGACTACCTAGCTGTGTGTGGCCTGAAGGTAAGTGCCTGCCAAACCCTTTTCCAGGGAGCTACAAACATCAGCTCAAAGCCAGCTGTGTTTGTTTCCTCCGAGGAGTTAGCACAGAGCTGCCTCCAAAGTTCTGTCACTAGTTTAGCTCCTGATTCACTTTCCTGCTAGATAGATGAGGTAAAATAAGCAGGAGCTGTATGAACAATATAATTAATGGGACAGTGCCTTGAAATAGTACTTCTTAGTGCATTTAGGCTGATTTTGTTTTAAGACAAGAGCCAAGGTTTAGTCGTGTCAGACTTAGTGTGTTAAAACTAGTCTATAACTGTTAATGTTCTTTGGCAAGGACTCCTCTTTTTTGTATTCTCCCAACTTTAGATTCAGCTTTCCCAGTGCAGAATCTGCAAATGTGTCATTTAGCTGAGAAAAAGCTGCACTCTCTGTGGTTTTTTGTTTTTTACTTTTCAAACCTTCATATCATTTATCTTTAAAGCAGGGAATTTAGATTTAGATTCTCTGAATCATTATTTGCTCTAAGAGAAATGCTGACTTTTAACTCCATTCTTGGCTTCAAATATTTATAAACAGTTTGTTCTAATATTTAACCAATTTTTTTCATTTCTCCAGGATTGCCACGTGTTAACGTTCAGCAGCTCTGGATCAGTCTCTGATCATTTGGTGCTTCATCCCCAACTGGCCACTGGGAATTTCATCATCAAAGCTGTGTGGCTGCCAGGATCTCAAACAGAGCTGGCCATTGTCACTGCAGACTTTGTGAAGGTATGTCTGGTCATGAGCTGTTGATGACACATCTTCTTGCAGCCATCAGAGTCTGGATCCTCGTGGAGTTGCATGTGGGAGAATTTGATAATATTCTTAGAAATAAATTGGAAATACAAATTTGGGATGTTTGGGCTCTTCTTGCAAGGAAAAGCAAAACCAAAGAACTCAAAAGAGGAAAAAAACCTCCAAACTGTAACATGTCATAGGGATTCCCTCCTCGCAGCTCTTGTCCATTTGCACTGTTTTGTGTTGTAGCAGTTAATTATTGCCTTGATAATCATTGTAGTTAATTATTTCCTTGGTTCTTCCCACAGATTTATGATCTCTCTGTAGATGCCTTGAGTCCAACTTTCTACTTCCTCCTACCAAGTTCCAAAATCAGGGATGTCACTTTCCTGTTCAACGAGGAGGGGAAGAACATCATAGTGATCATGTCCTCTGCTGGCTACATCTACACACAGCTCATGGAGGAGGCCAGCAGTGCCCAGCACGGGCCCTTCTATGTCACCAATGTGCTTGAAGTCAATCACGAGGACCTGAAGGTGCTGGTGACTTCCCTTTCTCTCTTTTTTTGCGTCTCCCATTTGAAGGCAGAAGTTTCCTTCTTTTTTTCCCTTCTCCTTTTAAGCCCCCTGATCTAGATCAAGGAGCTTTCTCATTCCTCCAAAGAGAGAAATATCCTTACAGTAAAAAGAGGTGGGGGTGAAAATTAAACCCCTTGATCCTTTCATCTAGAAAATGGAGCATGTTTTTCATGGCTGGCTCTGAAGTTGTGCCCAGCAGGATTTCTCAGTAGGGAGATGGCTTCAGAGCAGTGCTGTTCTCAGAGCGAGGCACTCCAAAGGTGCAGGAGCAGAAGGGACAAATCACCTTTGCTGGGTCTGGAGAGCTGGAGTGAACCTTTGTTTCTAGTCTTGGGGGTGACCTTTAAAATCTCTCCAGTGTTTTTACCCCAGCCTGCTTCAAAACAGGAATAGATGGGAAGGAGGCCCTCAGGAAGGTCTTTTATGAGCTAGAAATACAGGGAATGCTCTGTGTGAGACTGTCACACGGTGCTGAGGCTCACAGCTGTGGGAGCTCAGGGTGTTACCTACAGCCTCTGGGTGTGCAGGCTCAGCATCCCCTTCCAGAGCCTTTGAAGTGTCTGATGGATGAGTTCACCCAGGAGTTCAGCTTAGAAAATTGTCATTTAGGGCTCTGTTCTCTCACTGCTGGGGAGGAGGGGCGGCTTTGGGAATAATTCCATCGTAAATTTAAAAGCCTGACAGAGTGTTTGGGGATATTTGTGTTTATGTTAAATGCTGGCATTTCTCTGGATCCCCCAGGACAGCAATGGCCAGGTGGCAGGAGGGGGGGTGTCAGTCTATTACTCCCACGTGCTGCAGATGTTGTTCTTCAGCTACTGCCAAGGCAAATCCTTCGCAGCCACCATCAGCCGGGCCAGCCTGGAAGTGCAGCGGCTCTTCCCAATTAACATCAAGAGGTGAGGGTCCTGGGGGAGACTCCCTGCATTTTTATTTCTTTTCATTATTAATAAATATTGCTTATTATTGAACATCCCAGCTCTGAATGGCCAAACCTTGTGGTGAAGATCCCCTGTTGGCTGATGATTTCTTGCTACTTTTCGTGGTCCTTCTGTCCTAATGGACTTGGATGATCCTTGTGGGTCTCTTCCAGCTCAGGAATTCCGGGATATCCCAGTTGCAGGATGATTAGAAACCAAAGCTGGCTGCTTTAGCAGTAGGCCACGCATGCATTTTGTCTTCCCAGCAGGATTTCGGAGCAGAAGGGTGTCTGCAGAGCAGTGGAGCTGCACAGAGTGGGCTGCTCGTGGTGCAGCCGCTGGAGCCGATGGGATTATCCGCCCTCGCCGAGGCGGCCGAGCAGGAAGCCTTTGTTTCCTTTGGGCACCACTGCTGCAGTGCCCCTTGTGCACTGTGCGTGTTAAGGCTGATTTTCAGACTCCCTTGGGGGAAACCAATCTCTTAAGAATGCGGCAAGAAAAAAACAGTTCTGTTGTGTCTTCTGATACACAGTGCTGGGCACTCAGGCCACAGACTCTTCACTGGCCTGACAAAAAGCCACTGTCATGAGTGGGCTCTGAAGGAGGGTCGAGTTCCAAGAGCTCCTGAACTCCAGTTGAGTTTGGCTTAGTCTTTTTGCAGCTCTATTTTCACTTTTTCCAGTGAGCAGACACTGATTCTCCTGCATTGGCTTTTGCTTATTGCTGCTGGGTGTGTTGAAATGTGGAACTGTTCATCTGTTCAGATGAAAAGATTGCTGAAAGCTATTTATAAATTACCTCCTTGATTTGGGACATAAAATGCAACACTAAGCAAGTTTTTCCTCAAGTTTGCAGAGGGGATCAGGGCTGAGAACTGGGATGCTTGTGCCTTCTGTCCGCTCTGGTTTCTGTGTGAGGTTTCTCACCTGTAAACCAGACACTGTTCATGGATGCAGTGCTTGAATCCCTGCTCAGGACGAAGCTTTAACTGATTTGAACACGATGAAATTTGTGTGGTTTTGCTTGGGCTGCTCCTTAAATGAATGTCATTGTGCTTATGTGCTTTGTCTCTTGCAGTTCCAATGGTGGCAGTAAGACTTCTCCAGCCCTGTGTCAGTGGTCTGAGGTGATGAACCACCCTGGCCTGGTGTGCTGTGTCCAGCAAACCACGGGTGTCCCACTGGTGGTGATGGTGAAGCCGGACACCTTCCTCATCCAGGAGATTAAGACCTTGCCAGCCAAAGCAAAGGTTAGTCAGAATTCTCTGTATTTTTGACCCTTAAAATTTGGTTTCTTGTTGTTCTGTCAACCAGATCTCCAGTCTTGGCATCTTTTCTAATGCAACAAGTTTGTTCCTTGAAGCAAGAGTTGCCAAGTCCTTGCCTTGCCTTGCAGATCCAGGACATGGTGGCCATCCGTCACACGGCCTGCAACGAGCAGCAGAGGACCACCATGATCCTGCTGTGTGAGGATGGCAGCCTGAGGATCTACATGGCCAACGTGGAGAACACGTCCTACTGGCTCCAGCCGTCTCTGCAGCCCAGCAGTGTCATCAGCATCATGAAACCTGTCCGCAAGCGCAAGGCGGCCGCCATCAGTAAGGGCTGCTCACATGGCCTTTGTAGCTAATGGAGATGTAAAAATTGATCAGCAGCGTCTAAATACTTTAAACATTCACCTCTGACAATTACTTAAGTACTGGCTAAGTGGGTAAAATGTTTCCATAGATGTATATAGAAATACTTTCCAAAGGAGGCGAATTGTTTCTGCAGGTTTTTTGCCACAACTTTGCCTGTTTAGAATGTCTTTTGTCATAAAGATCTCTCTCCCCTTCTAGCAACTCGCACATCCAGCCAGGTGAACTTCCCCATTGACTTCTTTGAGCACAACCAGCAGCTCACAGATGTGGAGTTTGGAGGCAATGACCTGCTGCAGGTGTACAATGCCCAGCAGATAAAGCACCGGCTCAATTCCACGGGCATGTACGTGGCTAACACGAAGGTAAGTGGGGCAGTCTGGGGACTCTTTCAGGCTTCTGGGTGACGTTGTTCATGTTGATACCACGCCTTGCCTTGAGGAGTCTGCTTTGTTCAAATGGCTCCACACAAATACCGTAATTCTGTGAACAGTGGAGGCACCTCTGCACAGACTCCTTGGCTTCAGAGGGGATTTTTGAGCTGTGATTTGTGCTCTGCAGCCTGGGGGTTTCACCATCGAGGTGACCAACAACAACAGCACGATGGTGATGACGGGCATGCGGATCCAGATCGGCACCCAGGCCATTGAGCGAGCTCCCTCCTACCTGGAGATCTTTGGCCGTACCATGCAGCTCAACATGACCCGCGCCCGCTGGTTCGACTTCCCCTTCACCCGGGAGGAGGCCTTGCAGGCTGACAAGAAACTCACCATCTTCAGTAAGGCTTTGTGCACTGCTTGGTCTGACCTGCCAATGGTTTTGTTTGGGTGGGATGAAGCTGCTTCACCTCACAGCAGGGAGTTTCCATGATCTGTTCATTTGCCCTGACTGCAGAAACATTCTGAGGGGGGAACCCTGAACATTTAATAACTTTATTTATGGCCCAGTTTCCTTCTGCAGTGAGTGAATGGTCAGTAGTTCAGCTCAGTGGTTTTGTGCTGAGGTAAGAGAAGGAAAATGGCCTTACAAAGAAGATGGCACTGTCAGTGGCTGTGTATTAATGAGAGTGTAATTGCTGTCCTGGCCTGTGAAACGAGGCTGATTTGTATCCAAAAGCAACAGTTTTCTCTGTTTTTAAGAAATTTCTCTCATCACTACAGTTGGGGCTTCTGTGGATCCTGCTGGAGTCACCATGATGGATTCCATAAAAATTTATGGCAAAACCAAAGAGCAGTTTGGCTGGCCTGATGAGCCCCCCGAGGACTTCCCGTCTGCTTCCGTGAGCAACGTTTGTCCCCCAAACCTCAACCAAGGGAATGGCACTGGGGACACAGAGTCAGCTGCCCCTGCTGCTGCCAGTGGGACTGTCCTGGAGAGGTATTTCCACAGTCTTTCTTTTATTTCTCCTTGGAAATGGGTCATTGTTGTGGCGGGCACTTGGGTGCACTTGTGTGCTTTTCCTAACTAGGAGAACTGGAGGGAGTTAGTGAGTTGTTGTCACTGCCTTACAAAGCAACAACTGAAAACAGTGATTATCTTGGTAGGAGGGTTTGTGGTGGCTCTTGGTTGATCTGGTGCAGTAGATGGGTAGATCTGTGTGCATGCTTGTGCTGCCAAGTTCGTGTTTCAGCAGTCTCGAGGAGCTCAAAGCAATTTCTGCTGCCTTGGTACACTCTCTCATTTCAAGCTGGCCCTTTTTCATTCTCCAGAGCTCACAAAGGTCAGGCCTCTCTGAAGTTAAACTCAGTTTTGAGGAGGGCTTTGTGTGTGACCCTGCTTTAGGCTCGTGGCTCCCACCAACTTGCCTTGTAGCTCACGTGCCTCAGGCTGAACTGTTGTACTGGGGAAAGTGTTGGGTTTCCCCCATATCCCTGCTGAGAGCCAAACCCCAAGGGTGACCTGGACATAAATTTAGTGAATAAATAGAACGTGTGTTCTTTCTTCTATCCACACTGTGTTTTTCTTTGAGCTCATACAGTCTGTGTCATAAGGCTTGTAGAAAGCAGCAAGGACAGGGGGGAAGCAGCTCAAAGAAGAGCTGGTACTGCTGAAAAATGAGCATTTTAAAGGCTACATACACTGCTCAACTGTGAGGAAGTGGTGGTTAAGTTTGTCTGACTGAAGTTCTCAGGTAAAGGGTCAGGGCTTGAAGTGCCAGTTAGGCCCAGTTGAGGGACCTGTTCAGCCATCCTTTAATATTTTGTCTAATAGTGCATGGGATTTTTTCCTGTGTTTATTTTCCCTTTCCTTCCCTCCTCTGCTGTGACATCCCCACAAGATGTCCCTCTCGGCACAGACATGCTCTCTGGTTTTCCAGAGCAGTGGGATTATATTCTAAAAATTCAGATTAAAAAAAATATTCTTCCTATTTGGTGTTACCTTCTAAAGGGCCTCTGCAGTAGGAACAGCTAATGGCAGGCAGGAGGCAGCTTTTCTATCAAAGTTTGGTGTCTGCACTCGAATTTAAGCCTGGGTGGTGCTTTAAGTGGTGCTTTAAGTGGTGCTTGGCTTCTCTGTGTGAGGTGACCTGGCTCCTCTCTGTCTTTGTTTTGCTCCAGACCGGTGTGTGCTGCCCAGGTAGAAAGATCCTGCTTAGACTGATGCTCCCTCGGCTTCCTGATTTCCCCATTTAATTTGCCTTTTGCTTAGAATGTGTTCTAGGGAGTTTTTCTGTGAGCTTTACACATTTTTATTTTTTTTTCCTTTTTCTTTGCTCCCCCAAAGTTCTGACACTGAGTCCCTAACCACCCTGGACCGGTTAGTATGGCATCCTTTTCTCTGCACGAATGAGTGTGTGTCAGAGAGACAGAACACATGGTGTGGCTTTTGGTGACTGGGCTTTTTTTGTTTTCCAAGTGACATTTGCTTCTTTACATTCTGGTCATTGCATAGCAGATGGTTTAGCAAATGTAAAGATGAGGTGGTTTGCAGATTTTTGCTGTACACAGCGTAACTTGCTTGTTTGACAGACTCCTCTCTGCTTTGTTCCTTCCTTGCGCCTTCTTATCCCCCTTCTATTCCCTCTGAGCTTTATGAGGGTGGCTGTGGGGAGGGGGATGTTATTTATCACTGCCCGACCAGACAATTGATCCTTCTGCCTCGTATCCAATCCTACAGTGTTATTCCTCCCCTTAATGCTCTCTCTTCCCTGCTTTTTCCTGTATCTTCCTGCTCCTTCTGGTGTGTCAGGTGGCATCTCAGGTAGTTCTACCTGGGGGCATGGAGTGCTGCTACAGGGACTTTGCTGCCACTTGTAAATCAGGTCTTCCCTCGGGACGAGTGTTTTCCCAGCCTGCCTGCCCACTGTCCAGACCTTGAACCTCAGCATCCCTCCTCGCTTGGGGTCACACCCAGTGCTCCGAGTTGATTTTCCTCTGAAATATTTTGTGCTGAAACTCCCAAATTGGAAAGAGCAACCTGTGTGAAAATAGCAAGCGAGTAGAATGTTGCTCCCTAGCAAAGTCGGTTCCGCTTTTTCCCATGTGTCATAGCCAGCCTTGATCTGCAGTCATCTGTACGTCTGGGGGCCATGGTGAATTGGGACTGTCAAGACAATCCAAGTTATCCCTGCTGCAGGCTGCGTAAGGAAGTGTTTTATCCTCTTTGGGAGAGAAAAGCCCCTGTCTTTCAGCTGTGGATTATTAAAGCAGTCCTAAGTTTGTCTGTGAGCGTGAGCCAGGTTTAACTCTGGTCTGTAACACAATGAAATGATATGCATGGTGCCTGTGGCAGGTTTTATCATGCTTTGATTTTGTACTTGGCATTCGTTAGCTGTCTCTGAGCTACTCATGACTGTAGCCCGCATAAAGCAAAGTGCTAAGGAGAGAGAAGGGTTGCTGTACTCAAGCCTGCTTTCCTCTCTCCCTCCAGGCTAGTAGTGAGTTCTTTAGAAGCGCTGGAAAGCTGCTTTGCTGTGGGACCAGTCAACGAGAAGGCAAGTAACTTTCTGAATACATTCCTGAGCTTTGGAGCTGGGGGAGGAGGGGCGAGCTCAGCACTACCTCCTGCAGCCCCGGGGGCCTGATAGGAGCAGAGCCGCATCCCTTTTGCTCAGAGCACTGATCTGAAAGTTGCCTTAGCCAAAAGCATTTGAAACTAGTTTAGAATGACAATTGGCATTTGCATTTAGCGCTGGTGGGCTTTTTGTGCTGTGAGTGACCTCGTTTACAGAAACAGCAGGGTAGGAGCCCATAAATCTCAAAGGGACTTTTCTTATGTAGACGTCTGAAATGTTCCCTAAATGTCAAATAGTAAATTGGGGGAGGCTGTCAAAAGGGTATTGAGGGGAGGGAGCTGCAGGTACACTGAGTGATGGTGAATATACTGAATAATGGGGTTTGTCTGTTCTTAGGAGAAGAATAAGATTGCAGCTCAGGAACTGGCTACTGTGCTGCTGTCCATGCCAGCCCCTTCCAGCGTGCAGCAGCAGACCAAGAGCCTCCTGGCCAGCTTGCACACCAGCCGTTCAGCCTACCACAACCACAAGGTACTGCCCAGGGCACGGGGGTCTGGGGGCTCCTGGAACCTGCTAGGTCATGGCTGAGGTGCAGCACAGCCCTAGAGAGCCCTTCCTCCACGAAGCACAAACCTCCTGCCTCCTCTCCCTTTAGCTCCTGCTGCCTGCCCTGCTGGCTTTTGTGTTTCACCAGAGTTGTGTGACTCAGTGACCTTTTAGGATTAGTTGTCCTTCCTTAGATGACAAGTGCCGGATTTCCCCAGGATCTGCCCCGTGGTTGTACTTCAGCTGCTTTCTCGTGCTGCAGTCAGTTGTTTTTCTTTGCCTGTGTTATCTTTCACGCTACAGGATCAAGCACTGCTAAGCAAAGCCATTCAGTATTTGACTTCCTCAACCAAAGAAGGAAAGGACCTTGATCCCGAGGTGTTCCAGAGGCTGGTCATCACTGCTCGATCCATTGCTATTATGAGACCCAACAATCTGGTTCACTACACAGAATCAAAGCTGCCACAGCTGGAAACAGGTAGATAAGTCTGTAATTTTCTCTAAGTTTCTGTTGTGATAATTGAAGCTGTGCTGGGGTATCGGGTTCGGAGTGACAGGGACTGTATTTGACACATTTGGTAGGTGTGTGATATCCTGGTGGTGAGAACATCAAAGCCTCTGAAAAAAGCCATTTCAAATAAACTTGGTATTACCCTCATTAAGGCTTTCCCCTGCACATTTCTGAGAGGTGTTTTTTAATCTGTGCAGAGAGTGAAGAAGGACAGGAGGCCCAGAAACACACGGAAGGAGAGGGCTGCACCTTCATTACCCAGCTGGTGAACCACTTCTGGAAGCTCCATGCATCAAAACCCAAAAACGCCTTCCTGGCCCCTGCCTGCCTGCCAGGTGGGAGAGCTCTGCCTTTGCTATTGGCAAGCCTGTGGCTTCTGAAGGGGCCTATTTTAAGTTCGTAAGCAGAGAAAATGACTTGTTCAATGCTAGTGGTGCACTGAGGGCTTTGTGATGTGGAGCTGCAAATTCTGCTCCGAAGCTTTTGTTCAGGGGGACGTGCATTGTGCCAGGAAAAAGGGACTGATGGTTGATTTACCCACGTTTGGCTTCGTGGGTGGTGGTAGAGGATGTTCAGTGGTGCTGGTATATGGAGTTCACAATATTCCATCAGACAGACAAGGCTGGCTCAGTCTGGACTGAAAATCAATATATTTGTGCTGTTAACATTGTGCCTTGAAGTCTGCAAACAAAAGATGCTTCCTGCAGTGCCTCACTCTGTGCTGAAATGCAGGGAGAGCTGATTCCAGTCCTGCTTTTATTCCTCTTAGGTCTCACTCACGTTGAAGCCACAGTCAATGCTTTGGTGGATATTATCCATGGATACTGCACGTGTGAGCTGGACTGTATCCATACAGCATCCAAGATCTACATGCAGATGTTACTTTGCCCAGTATGTCGTCTTGCTCTGCTCTGCTTCAGCCTGTAATTGCACCAGGGGAGGTTTAGGTTGGATATCAGGAAAAATTCCTTCATGGAAAGGGTTGTCCAGCCTGCCACAGGCTGCCCAGAGCAGTGGTTGAGTCACTACCCCTGGAGGGGTTTAAAAGTGTGGATGTGGCACTTGGGGACATGGGTTAGGGGGATTGGCAGTGTTGGGTTTATGGTTGGGCTCGATCTCAGAGGGCTTTTTCAACCTAAATGTTTCTGTGATTCTATAATGTGGAAAGAATTAAATGTGGGTAGAACGAGAATACATAGCACAGACACAAAATACAGCCAAAAACACCCAGCCAGAAGTGAATGAAGGAGAATTCTCTCTCCTTGTGTTCCAGTAATGTTTGCCATGTGCTGCATGTGGAATTACAAGTGTTGCTTTGTGGCTCCTGAGGGAAACAGGGAGCCGAGGCAGTGACTTGTGTCCTACATGAACCGTGACCAACGAGAGTCACAAGTGTATTTTTAGCCATCTTTCCAAATGCTGTGAATAAGGACTGAGAGCTTCAGGAGTGTAATGATGAACTGTTAACCCTGCAGGACCCAGCAGTGAGCTTTTCCTGCAAGCAAGCTTTGATCCGGGTGCTGAGACCGCGGAACAAGCGCAGACACGTGACCCTGCCATCGTCCCCTCGCAGCAACACTCCCATGGGTACGCCAGGGCATCCCTCTGCCTTCAAACCAGCATGGCCTTCTTGACTGGTCAGAAAGGACAAGAAAATAAAGTAGTCTTGTTATAAATCGGGACTAAAAAAGACTAAAATCGGCCTTTTTCCTTTCTTTTGCTCTCCCTTGCCTCCTAAACCTGTTTTAAAAATTTTATTTAATTAACGCTCACCTTTTCGTTGATATTTTGAGATTCAAAGAGGAGATCTCTGAGATATTCCTCTTTTCAGTGACAGGAAAATCTGATCATTTTATCTAGAGAGCAGTAATCCAGAGTTAGTATTTCTGTGCCTGTTTTCAGGTTCTAATAAATCAGTCAAAGATGTGTGCAGACCCAAATTAGAGTATCAGAGCTCCATCCAAGAGAGGCTTTTTAGTATTGAAGCAAACCGTAGGTGTCAGGGAGTCTCTTGGTAACTGGGGGTAGCTTGGGTTTTTCCTGGCATTAACTGCTTCGTTTGGGATGGGATGAGCTGTGCATTTATGAACTCATGCTCTGCCACTCAGGAGATAAGGATGATGATGACGATGACGATGCAGAAGACAAGCTGCAGAGCTCTGGGATAGCAAACGGAGAGCACATCCGACAGGAGAGCCAGGAGCAGAGCGAGGTGGATCACGGGGACTTTGAGATGGTGGTGAGTCCAGAGCTTCTCCTTGGAGCCTTTGAAGTGTGCTAGGACTTGAGTTAAATTGAGTTCTGCTGAACCTGCTCGTAGTGCTCCATTACTGGCGGTGGTCTGGGGAAAGCTCTCACTGTGTTTCCTCTCCACAGTCCGAATCCATGGTTCTGGAGACTTCTGAGAACGTGAATAATGGGAACCCTTCTCCTCTGGAGGCTCTCCTGGCTGGAGCAGAGGGCTTCCCTCCGATGCTGGATATCCCTCCAGATGCAGATGATGAGACAATGGTGGAATTAGCTATTGCTTTGAGCCTGCAACAAGATCAGCAAGGTCAGATGTGGGCACTATTGGCAGGCAAAAAGGGGGTGGAATCTGGGAAACTGGGAAAGAAATGAAGCAAAGCTGTTGGTGTCACCACCAGTGAACCAAAGATAGCAGAACCATGAAATGTACAGAAAATGCCAGAGTTAACTTCATTCTCTCACAGAAAGATGCTCATAACTTGTTCTCTGCTTGCAGGGAGCAGCAGCAGTGCCCTTGGACTGCAGAGCTTAGGACTGTCTGGCCAAGCTCCCAGCTCCTCCTCGCTGGATGCCGGAACGCTCTCGGACACAACGGCATCAGGTAACTGTTCACTGCAAGGAATCAGCTTTTTCAGATTTTGACCTAAATAATGCCTTAAAATTGGTTTGCAAATATGGTTTGGAAGAGCCAATTATTACTCTTGGCTTCATGTATTTATGAGAGTGTACTTACAGCTTTTCCCTGCTTTGATGGACTCTCACTGTTGACTTCTGAGGAAGTTATTTCCTCTCTTTAAACTATAGCAGACAAAACAAAGCATGTGCTGTATTTCCCTTGCATTTATAAACAACCAGACACTGTTCTTTAAGTAACTGTGCATGCCTGTGTGTTTGATGAGAAGGTTTCCTCTCGGGATATCTCCCCTCCACTGCTTTCAGCAGCTTTAATTGTCCTGCTGCTCACCCCCAAGCTCCCTTTCCGTTTGTAGCTGACCCCAAACCCGAAGCCCAATTCCCGCGGCCTTTCCCTCGTAGCATGAGCGTCGTTTGCAGTTGTTCCCAGGCAGTGTTTTTACTTGTAACAGCTCTCTTTATTCTCTTAGCTCCAGCGTCCGACGACGAGGGCAGCACGGCGGCCACGGACGGCTCAACGCTGCGGACATCGCCCGCGGAGCACGGCGGCAGCGTGGGCTCGGAGAGCGGCGGCAGCGCCGTGGACTCGGTGGCCGGGGAGCACAGCGGTGAGTGAGCTCTGCTGCACCCGTGCTGCACCCCTGCTGCACCCCTGCTGCACCCCTGCTGGACCCCTGCTGCCACAGCCTTGCCCACCATGGGAGCGTGTGGGTGAGCCCTGGCACAGAGGAAATCTCAGTTCCCGGTGGCTGCTGCCATCCGTCATTTCCTGAATTCTGCCCAAGTGCCCACAGATGGAATATTGGCTGCTTTTTGAGGTTCTCTGGAAGTGTGGGATCTACAGCAGGTTTTGCTGGGCATTTAGTAACAAAATCACCAAATCCCAGAATGGTTTGGCTTGGAAGGGACCTTAAAGATCATCCTGTACCAACCCCAAGGCAGGGACAGCTTCCACTATCCCAGGTTGCTCCAAGCCCCATCCAACCTGGCCTTGGACACTTCCAGGGATCCAGGGGCAGCCACAGCTTCTCTGGGCACCCTGTGCCAGGGCTTCATCACCCTCTGAGTAAAGAATTTCTTCCCAATATCCCATCTAACCCTGCCCTTGTTCAGCTTAAAGCCACTGCCCCTGGTCCTGTCACTCTCTCCCCGTATAACAAGTCCCTCTCCCTCCTCTTCATAAGTACCGTAAGTACGCAGTAGTCTTTAAGGTACTGGGAGGCCACAACAAGGTCTCCCTGGAGCCTTTGCCTCTCAGGATGCCTAGAGCAAGACTGAGACAATTCACTATGCCGCTGGGTAAGTTTGGGTGAGATAGGATCAATTCCTCCCTTTTTAGTTTGGGACTGATACCAGGTAAAATAATCACAGACTGTTATTGAAAAATGATCTGCACTGCCCATCCAAGCTTGTGTGACTCAGTTTGAATGACTTCTGTGGGATCAGTTCAGTTTGGGCCACAAAGATGAGGCTGGCAAATAAAAGATTTCTACAGATGCATCTTCAGCCTCTCTTGTAGCTTTAAGAAGAGAACCAAAGCCAGCATCTCCTTAGAACCACGAGTCCAAAGTACAGCTTAGCTGTGCTGGTGGATACGAAGCAGGCAAGGCGCTTGTTGAGTTGTGCTGACATGGTCTTTCCCTGTTTTCCTTTCCTTTCCCAGTATCTGGCCGGAGCAGCGCCTACGGGGACACGACAGCCGAGGGCCACCCGGCGGGGCCGGGCAGCGTCAGCTCCAGCACGGGAGCCATCAGCACCACCACGGGCCAGCAGGAGGGAGAGGGCTCCGAGGGGGAAGGGGAGGCAGAGGGGGACGTCCACACCAGCAACAGGCAAGAGGCTTTGATTCCTCTTCAGGAATAACACTGGTGCTCTGGGGGGTGTTTGCAGAGGAGGGGGCTGCGGCTGCTGCAGCACGATTTGCGACTGCTGGGTAACGAAAGTGGAGCGTCAGAAACACAGACTAGAGCAAACTGCCATTGCATAATCGTGGAATCATGGAATATCCTGAGATGAGGAATATCCTGAGGAATATCCTGTGGGAAGGCACCCACAAGGATCATCCAGTCCCACTCCTGGCCCTGCACAGACACCCCAAGAGTCCCAGCCTGTGTATCCCTGGGAGCGGTGTCCAAACGCTCCTGGAGCTCTGGCAGCCTCGGGGCTGTGCCCGTTCCCTGGGGAGCCTGGGCACTGCCCCACCACCCCCTGTGCAATCACCACATAACGTGGTGCACACACCCAGTGTGTGTCCCACAAAACTGCTGCCTCTAGGAAGTGATGAAAAAATCCTGCATGAATCTGGTTAACACAGAAAACACTAAAATCTTGGGAGCCTGTGGAAATCACTGTTAGGACAAAAGCGTGTGCACGTGTCCTTTGGGAACACGGGCAGTTTTTCATTCTGTGGGAGCGGGTGCTCAGTCCCTTCTCCAGTGCAGTGTGGAGCTGGTTTGCAGGATGTTTCCGTGCAGTTGCAGTCTCCAGGTGGCCAGGCTTGGGCACTGTGGCTCCACTGTCAGAGGTGCCCTGCATCTTTGGCGTCGCTTCCCTGTGAAGTCTGAGGGAGCCCTCTCCTCCCTGGGAGGGTTTGATGGTTTAGGGTGTCTGGGGCAGATTGCAGTGCTCTGTGGGAGATCCTGGTGGGTGTGGTGTGTTCTGTGGTGTGTCTGACTCCTGGCTCTGAACCCCCAGGCTGCACATGGTCCGGCTGATGCTGCTGGAGAGGCTGCTGCAGAATTTACCCCAGCTGAGGAACGTGGGAGGGGTCCGGGCCATCCCCTACATGCAGGTGAGTGAGGAGGGCTCAGAGTTAAGTCCTAATCAAACAGTTCAATCACTGGTTTCTATTTGCACGTGCTTTTCTCTTTCTGCCCAGTCACAGTGTGAGTCCATCTGTTGCACAGCATTCCTTACCCACTGATTTTTGCTGGACTTGTGCCCTTTCTCAGTGTGACTTCACAGCTGACTGAGGAGCCTGAGGGCTCCAATCCTTGAGCCCCAGTGTGTTTAGGAAGGTCTTTTGGGTTTATACTGAATGTTCATACTGGGGTGTGAGGCACAGGCTGGATTTGGGAAAGAACACAGATAAATCAAGATAAAATCTGTGCTGTTTTGTGAAAAGTAACTATTTATCTTGAAAACATGGAACCTGCCCTCTAATAATTCTCTGACTGCTCTTCCCAGGTTATTCTGATGCTCACAACAGACCTAGATGGAGATGATGAGAAAGACAAGGGAGCTTTGGATAACCTCCTGTCCCAGCTGATTGCAGAGCTGGGCATGGACAAAAAGGTAAAGTGCAGTGTGGGCACATGCTCTGAATCTGCTCCTTCTAGACAGAGCTTCTTTCCATGGAGGGATTAAATGCTTGGGAGTCACAGAAACATTGCAGTTTATTCCTCTTGCCTCCTTTCACATAAGGTAGAAAATGACATGAGTGGAACTCCCACTGTTTCCTGGGTCTGGCATCCCCAAGTGAGCATGAAAATTTGTTTTGCTGAAATTAAACTCTGAGAACAGCCATGATCAGTAAATGTATGATTGACATATGTAGCTTTTCATTTGTGTGGGACTGTTCCCTGGCAGCCAGGCCACTGCCTACCCTTCTACTGAGGCATTTGTGCTGCTTTTTTAGTCTTATTGCTTGAGCTTAAATTAGAAATGCTTCCTGAGGATCAGAGCACTGAACTTGAGAGGCTTGGGACACTGCTCAGCTCTGGGATTTAACAAGCAGGATGTGTCTTTTCTTGCAGGATGTGTCCAAGAAAAACGAGCGCTCCCCCGTGAACGAGGTGCACTTGGTGGTGATGAGGCTGCTCAGTGTGTTCATGTCCAGAACCAAGTCAGGATCCAAGACTTCCATTTGTGAGGTACAGTCTCCAAATTGCTTTGTCAGGGGGTGATTTTCTCCCCCTCTGCTCAGCTCTCACGAGACCCCACCTGGAGCACTGCATGCAGTTCTGGTGTTCCCAACATGAGGACACATGGAACTGTTGGAGCAAGTGCAGAGGAGGCCATGGAGTAGCTCAGGGAACTGGAGCACCTCCGCTATGGAGCCAGGCTGGGAGAGCTGGGAACGTTCAGCCTGCAGAAGGTTGTGAGGAGGCCTCAGAGCACCTTCCATGGTCTGAAGGGGCTACAGGGAAGCCAGAGAGGGACTGTTCATCAGGAACTGGAGTGACAGGGCAAGGGTGAGACTGAAAGAGGGGAAAGTTAGGTCAGATATTGGGAAGAAATTCCTCCCTGTGAGGGCGGAGATTGCCCAGAGAAGCTGTGGCTGCCCCTGGATCCCTGGAAGTGTCCAAGGTCAGGTTGGACGGGGGTTGGAGCACCCTGGGATCATGGAAGCTGTCCCTACCATGGCAGAGGGTGGAATGGGGTGAGCTTCCCACCCAAACCAGTCTGGGATTCCATGATGGGCTTTTGTTCATCAAAGATGATCTAAAAGCTGCACAACAGGTGTAAAACTGAAAAATCCTGGAGAGGGCTGTGGAAAAATTTATAGGGAATCTGTAATGTTACCTGACTCTTGTGGAAAAAGAGTTTTGAAACTGGGACTGGAGGAAGCAGCCGTGTAAAGACAAGTGGATGCTCTTGTTTTGTGCACGGTTTCAGACTGAGCTCAGGGCAGCACATTAATGATGTTACTTAAAACGGTCTGGCAGATTTTTCCCTTGCATCTTCCCAGTGCTGAAGGGGTTAAAGAGGATTTGTAATGTGATTATTGGAAAGCAATATGCTGCTGTGTCAACGTAAAAGTCGCTAAGAGGATTCCTTAGATATTTGTTGCTAAAAGGTACAGTAATAAGGCATAAAAAGCAGTATGTGTGGTGGGAAGGAGATTAATAAAAAAGCATAGAGGTTAAAAAATTTAGTCTGAACTGCATCAAATTTTAATGAGCTTATGAGCTGTGGGGTTTGTTTGGATTTACAGGGCTGCTTTAATAGTTTTATTTACAGTAGCTTTTTCTCCAGCCTTTGTTATTCACTTGAGCTTCCCACAGAAATCAAAGCTCCTCGTCTTGCAGAATGCAGGTGGAGCAATACCTGGGTGGAGCAGAGCCTGTGAGCGGCAGCTGCAGCAGGGACTCTTTCTCTACCAGGATTCACGCCCAGCTGGCCAAATCCCAGATCAACAAATAGAAATCCCAACTTTAAAAAAAAAAAAAAAGGAGGAGGGGGGAAAAAAGGAAGGGAAAAAAGCCCTAGTCGTCTAATCCATAGCAGAGTGGCCTCTGGCACATGTGTCGAGGGGAGATTAGACTTAAGAGGAGATTTTATTTGTTTTCCTTTACTAAGCACTTGTTCAAAAGAGTCTCTGTAAATATTTGAGTTGCTTTTCATAAACACAAAAAAGACCCAAAAACCCCAACCTCAAACAAACCCCAAACTTAAAAGCTGCCTGCAAAGTTTCATCCAAACCTGCTCTCTTGCCCACACTGGCAGCAGGTGCTCAGGGCTGCCCCAGCTCTCCCCACTGCAGCTTCCCAGGTGTGTTCCTGATCCACCTCCTTCCCTCTGTTCCAGGCTTCCTCCCTGATCTCCAGTGCCACGGCAGCTGCCTTGCTGAGCTCTGGTGCTGTTGATTACTGTCTGCATGTGCTCAAGTCCCTGCTAGAGTATTGGAAGAGCCAGCAGAACGACGAGGAGCCTGTGGCCACCAGCCAGCTCCTGAAGCCTCACACCACTTCCTCTCCCCCTGACATGAGCCCCTTTTTCCTCCGCCAGTACGTGAAGGTGAGTCCTGCCCTGTGCTGGGAGCTGGGCTGGGCCTGCACTGAGAGGAGGCTGCACAGAGCTGGGAAAAGCAGCCCTGCACAACGAGTTTGCCCTTAGTAGAGCAACCAAAATCCATCTTTCAGCACAAAGTTACAATTGAGAGTGCTCCAGGTTCTCACAGGGCAGCCCAGCTCACTGCGTCCCCCAGTGCACTCCTAACCCAGGAGTTCTGTGGAGCTGCTGTCACTGTTCCTGGGGGAATTGTTAATCATCCTGAAGGGAAGCTGCTCCAGCCTGTGATTCCTTGTGCTTGGCAGGCAGAATTCCTGAACTTAGTGAGGCAAGGAAGTGGAGCAGTGGATGGGGGTTTCCACAGTAATTCCCAGGCTTGTCCCACCCCTTGGTGCCTTTATGCCGTGGTTTGGTGTTTGTACAGGTGCAGTGCGGGAAGCCTGATTAATGTCTCGTAAGCTGAAAGCTCCTAAGTTGAAATGCTTTATTACTCCAGGCCGGCTTAGTGCATCCTCATAGCTGCCATCCAATTCAAGGCCTTGTGCAGGTTTTTATTCATCATTTGGGAGCATTCTTTGGGTTGCAAAGGGGCAGAAATCCCTTGTTTTTAGAAAATCAGCGAAAGCACCCTGTCACTCGTCATGGCACCGCACTGGATGTGCTCAGAGCCAGGGCCTGAGGGATTTCTCTTGCTTCCAGGGTCACGCTGCAGATGTTTTTGAGGCCTACACTCAGCTCCTGACAGAGATGGTGCTGCGCCTGCCCTACCAGATCAAGAAGATTGCAGACACAAACTCCCGCATCCCCCCACCCATCTTCGATCACTCCTGGTTCTACTTTTTGTCTGAGGTAAGCAAGAACGTGATACACCTGCAGATTTCCACAAGAAAACTTTAGTAATGATTTCTTTCATGGGAGAGATGAGCTTTTGCAGAGCTGATCTCAGCTCCATCTTGTATTTTTAATCCCCTTGAAAGAAGGTGAACTCTTGGCTTTGTGTTGTTCCTGTTGAACAGGAATCTGTAGGAAAACATACCTGAAAAATAAGATTGCTGTTATTTCCTGGAACTCAGTGGTTGCTGCCACAAAGCTTAGAGAGAAAACCTGCTGTGAGATGGAAAAATGTAACATCGTGCTCAGCTGTTGGTACTTGGGCCTTAAAAAAGAAATCAGGAAGATATTTGGAGTTTGTCTTCTCAGTTTGCTTCCTACTTTACATAACAAGTTATCTTATATTTACACAAGTATGAGATAGGATTTCTTAATTAGACTTGGTTGGTTGTTTATTTGAGGTTGGACATGACAAGGGATGGTTTTCAGCAGTGGTTTCAGGATGCTGCAGTGTTGCTGTACAGTGCTTTTTCTGCCTGAGACTTAGAGAACCTTAAAGCTGGGTGAATGCATCTCCCATTTCTTTTCTTTTTGGAAGAAAACACACTTTTTTGCTGGCCAGCGTGCCCCTGGTGAGCTCACGCTGCCCTGGCTTCTCTCTGCAGTACCTGATGATCCAGCAGACGCCGTTCGTGCGCCGCCAGGTCCGCAAACTGCTGCTGTTCATCTGCGGCTCCAAGGACAAGTACCGGCAGCTGCGGGACCTGCACACGCTGGACTCGCACGTGCGGGGCATCAAAAAGCTGCTGGAGGAACAGGGCATCTTCCTGAGGGCCAGCGTGGTCACTGCCAGCTCGGGCTCTGCCCTGCAGTACGACACCCTGATCTCCCTGGTGAGGGAAGGGCCGCCGGAGCGGGGAAGGGGCCTTGGGGTGGCACTGGGGTGCCAGGAATGCTGATGTGCTGTTTGATCCCATCCCTTTGTGCCCACAGATGGAACATTTAAAGGCTTGTGCAGAGATTGCCACGCAGAGAACAGTGAACTGGCAGAAATTCTGCATCAAGGATGACTGTGAGTTCTGTCTCTGCAGGGTTTGGGGGAGCAGTGGGGTCGTGGGTGGGATCAAGGCGGCTCAGATGGGGAAGCTCAGCAGAGAAGGGGAGACACAGTTGAGGGTTTTAATAGGACTGAACTGTTTCCAGTACTAATTATCCCAGTGCCCTAATTGCATCTGGGCTTTGGCTAAGGAGCAAAATATGGTGTAATGGATAACTTAGAGGAACAGGAGATCTGTGTTCTCTTGCTTGTGCTGCCGCTGTCCCAGAGAGTAATTTGGGATGAACCACTTTCCCTGGTGTACCCCGATGTTAGGCTTCTGTGGTGTAGGGACAGGACGGTTCTGGGAGTTTGGTCCTCGTGTACAAAGGCTTTTTGGTTTAGGTTGGGGTTTTTTTCCTTTTTATTTTTTTCTTTTATTTTTAATTCAAGTTTTAATGGCATGGACCTGTGTCAGGGCAGGGTTAGGTTGGATATCAGGAAAGGTTCTTCCCCTAGAGGGTGCTGGGCACTGCCCAGGCTCCCCAGGGAACGGGCACGGCCCCGAGGCTGCCAGAGCTCCAGGAGCGTTTGGACACGGCTCCCAGGGATGCACAGGGTGGGATTGTTGGGGTGTCTGTGCAGGGCCAGGAATTGGATTCAATCCCTGTGGGTCCTTTCCAACTCAGGATATTCCATGATTTTGTGATCAAAGCATTTTCTCCTTCCCTCCGCAGCGGTTCTCTATTTCCTGCTCCAAGTCAGCTTCCTGGTAGACGAAGGAGTGTCCCCGGTTCTCCTGCAGCTGTTGTCTTGTGCTCTGTGTGGCAGCAAAGTGCTGTCTGTGGCTTCATCCTCTGGATCTTCGAGCACCTCTTCCACCTCTGCCCCTGCAGCATCAGGCTCCGGGCAGGCGGCAGCACAGAGCAAATCCTCCACCAAAAAGAGCAAGAAAGAGGAAAAGGAAAAGGAGCGAGAGGGTGAGGGGCAGCTGGGCCCTGTCCTGTGGTGGTTTTAGGGAGCAAGTCTGCTCCTCACAGCCTTTCTTGTTCTGTTTAGAAAGAACTGGGTGATAAATCCCACTGTTGTGAAACTGTCAATGCTCGTGGCAAGGGCACCCACAGCCACAATGAGGAGAGAGGAGCAGTTATTCTGTGTGTGGATGGGACTAAGGTGAAGCAGTGTGTCCTAAGAGTTGGGCTGAAGTAATGTGCTGAGGACATCCCAAACCCACTGTGTTTATGGCCTTGAGTGTGTTTGAAGTTGTCTAATGGTGTTACCTAACCAAGTGATGAGGCAGCTTCCACTTAACTTGCCTGTCCTGGGTTGTAGGAGGCTGAAATGCTCACAAGGATTAAAACAAATCCTGGAGATGCACACCCAGTTAGCTCTGCTCTTCAGTGATTGTGTTCAGACTTGTTTCCTCTGGCTGCCTTGGAAGCTCTGCTGGAGCCAGGGCTGCTGCTTAATGAATATCCACAGTCCTGGGAAAGTAATTAAGCTTCCCTATAAAAGTCACGGGCATAAATTCTCTCTTGGCTTTTCTTCAAGGAACCGCTTTGGCTTTCACCATCAGATGGTTCTCTGTGAGTCTTTTCAGTGCCTCATGGTCAATCCTCTTCTTTTTATCAGGATGTGTAGCACATTTCTCACGTCCTCACTGGCAAGTTTTCCAGCAGTTTTTTTCCTGTTGGTCAGGAGTACTAGGTTATATTTCTGAAAAAGACAGGAATGTTAAACTTACATTGTCATTTGTCCCTGTAGTCCTGGCTCTGTGGTCTGTGAAATAGGAGAGTGGCCCGCCTGTGAGATGCTGCATTTATCTTCTCTCTAAAGCCTTCCCTGTGTCCCTAGGTGAGGGTTCAGGCAGTCAGGAGGACCAGCTGTGCACGGCCCTGGTGAACCAGCTGAACAAGTTTGCTGACAAGGAGACCCTCATCCAGTTCCTGCGCTGCTTTCTGCTGGAATCCAACTCCTCCTCAGTGAGGTGGCAGGCCCACTGCCTGGCCCTGCACATCTACAGGTGAGCTGGGCAGCCTGGCCCTGGCCTTGGCCCTGCCCTGGGGCTGGGTCAGTGCCAGAGCCCCTTTCCTGAAGGACACTGGAGCCTGCAGGTGTTGCCCTTCCTGGAATTGCCCTCACTGGTTTGCAGTTACTGGAGCTGGAGGTAGAAGCTGTGACTTATCCACGATCAATCTCAGTTGTCATCTGCAAGGAGCATTTTATTTGTGTCTGCAAAATCTGACTCCTGACATGAGCAGGAGCAGGGGTTTGTGGGCACAGTGAATTTCTGAGGCACATCCAGACTCACACTGTGAAAAGTTGGGAGTTGTGTAGGGAAAGGAGCGCTTCAGGGGGCTGGCCTCCTCCAGAGCTCTATTCAGTTGTTGTAGGACAGCTGCTTTCATTTTGGAGTGCTGGAAAACAGCTGGGTTCAAGGAATGGTGGGATTTAGCTCTGTGAACTCTGCAGGATGATGGTTTCCCAGTTTGGTGAACTGGAGCTTGTGTTCTCCTTCTGCACAAGACCTGTGCCATCTTCAGGAGCCTGACTGACTGTAATCCACTCAACAGGAACTCCAACAAGTCTCAGCAGGAGTTACTGCTGGATCTCATGTGGTCCATCTGGCCAGAACTGCCAGCCTATGGAAGAAAGGCTGCCCAGTTTGTAGATCTCCTGGGATACTTCTCCCTGAAAACACAGCAGACTGAGAAAAAGGTACAGTGACATTCCAGAAGGGAGGTACAGCATCCCAGGTGCTCATTTATGATACAGCTGGGACTGATTTTGTGTCAGAAGAGCTTCTGGTGGAAATTTTTTGTGTTCATAGAACTGTAATGTTAAAAAAAAGCAGGATCCTTTAAAAATCTGGAAGTGTGGATTTTTGTTTTATTGTTTTGGGGGTGAAATTATCCTGGTGAGTTTTTTATTTATTGAGAAAGATTAGAGAGGAATATGGGACAACAATAAGGGGGAAGAGATACCAGATAAGGAGACAGAAAATGACAAAAGAGAAGAATTTCTAAGACTTCTTTCCCACAGGAGGCTTTTGTGGATCTGGCAGCTCCAGTTTATAGATTTTTGATATTGCACCTCCTAGAAATCTTTTGTAACCATGACTTTTGAGCAAAGGAAATGGTAGCCTCTTTTAGGGGATCAGTGGGATTTGGAACAGATAATTTAGAGCCATTGATACTTGGCATGAGTGTATTTAGAGAGTGGGGAATGCCGTACAAATCTTGGCAGGCATTTGCAGTGATTGACTCACCAACAGCACCACTTGTGTAAATCTATAATTTTAGGATCGATTACAGTCCTGGGTAATGATTAAAACACATAAATTCCCGTGGGTGCAGTGTGTGCTTCTTCTGGGGGACCTGGAACACCACAGGATGAGGGGTATTTGTGTCTGTGTAGCAATAAAAGCATTGTTTTGAGGACTGTCTTTTCCTGGTTGGATTTCAGCTGAAGGAATATTCCCAAAAGGCCGTGGAGATCCTCCGAACTCAGAACCACATTCTCACCAACCACCCCAACTCCAACATCTACAAGTGAGTCACTTCTGCCTTTGATCCATGTCCCTGAAGGGCTTTCCAGCTGAGCTCCATCCATGGGGGTGATGGAGCCATCTCTGCTGATGGGATGGTGCTGGGGATGGGTCCTGCTGAGGTTCCGTCTCTGCTGGGCTCGGGAGAACAGCAGAATCCTTCCTGCCAGATGGGAACCTGGCATTCTGTGCCCTACCAGCAGGGCTTGGCTTTAGCTCCTCTGCTTTCACTGTCAGTAAATGTTACAAAATCTTAGGCCCAACTGGAGAATAGAGACTGCAGATTTAAGTGTTGTGTCTTTGATCCCACCTTGGCAGTTGATAATTACACTGAAAATGCTGCTTTAGGTAAAACCACTTTTTTCCAGTGTGATTTGCATTGTAACAGTTCTGTTACACGTGGGGACTGGGGGAAATTAAAGCTATTCTGGTTGAATGGCCTGTGTTTAAAACACAGCAAATGCCCAGTTCCATAGTCAGTGTTCCCTCATTCCAGCACGTTGTCTGGGCTCGTGGAATTCGATGGCTACTACCTGGAGAGTGATCCTTGCCTTGTCTGCAACAATCCTGAGGTGCCCTTCTGTGTAAGTAACCCTGGAATCACACAGTCATGGAATATCCTGAGCTGGAAAGGGCCCACAAGGATCAAATCCAACCCATGGCTCTGCACAGACACCCCAACAATCCCATCCTGTGCATCCCTGGCAGCGGTGTCCAAACGCTCCTGGAGCTCTGGCAGCCTTGGGAATGTCACCATTCCCTGGGGAGCCTGGGCAGTGCCCAGCACCCTCGGGGGGAAGAACCTTTCCCTGATATCCAACCCGACCCTTCCCTGGCACCATGACACCAGCTGTAACTGCTGTTACTAAATCCTTTCCAGTGGTAGGATCCCAGCCCTTTCCAGGTGTGGTTTCCTGTGTCCCTGAGGTTTTGGGATGCCCTCAGACAGGCAGCATGTCCTTGGTTTGTCTCCCCAGTACATCAGGGATCTCAGCCATTTCCAGCTGTGGTTTCCTGTTGTCCCTTATGTTTTGGGATGCCCTCAGACAGGCAGGTTTGTCTCCCCAGGACATCAGGGACCCCAACCCTTTACAGGTGTGGTTTCCTGTGTCTCTGAGGTTTGGAATGCCCTCAGACAGGCGGTGTGTTTGTCTCCCCAGTACATCAAGCTGTCCTCCATCAAAGTGGACACGCGCTACACGACCACGCAGCAGGTGGTGAAGCTCATTGGCAGCCACACCATCAGCAAGGTGACAGTGAAGATTGGAGACCTGAAACGGACCAAGATGGTGCGAACCATCAACCTCTACTACAACAACAGGACCGTGCAGGCCATCGTGGAGCTGAAGAACAAGTACGTTCATCAGGTTTTGTGTGCAATCTCCGAATTTGATTCGTTCCTTTGGCTTCTTGTTTTCCCCAGGCTTCTTGTTTTTCCTCCTTAGACTATCACTCATCACTCTCAGCCCACATAGGGCGGGATTGTTCTGAATCCCCTACAGTTGTTGAAGAAAAGGCCCAGATTTCCTCTGAAGCTTGAAAAATGTCTATAAAATTTGTGGATTCCAACTTTGTCCAGGCTCGCTTTTAAGCACCTGACTTAATTGTGTGGGAACCAGTAGTAATACCAAGAGCACTTCATGGGTAGTTTGACTCCAAAAGGGATTTGGACTTTGCAGCATGTCCAGGAATGCTGAAAGCATTAACATTGTTTGTTTGAAGCCACAGAGTAGAATTAAAATTAGAAGTTGGATGGTCTCACTCTCAGCTCTGCTTTACCTACCAGAAATGGCTCCTTTTCAACACACTGCTCAGTCTGGAGCCAGTCCTGCTTATGTGCTTCCCCTCCTTACTTCTTGAGATGTTCTCACCAGAATCAGATCTCTCTGGCTTAGGGATTAATCTGTGCCCGCCGCTTATTGCTTATTTGAAGTCTTAATCCTCTGTGACATCACAAGTGGCTGCTGTGGAGAGGATTATGATGTCACAAAGAGAGGATTCTGACTTCAGGTTGAGAATAAGCAGTGGGAGCAGATGAGATCTTTAAGAAATAAATATCCTGTTTTCATGCAAATGTCCTTACTAATAAAAAAATGGAGGTGAAAATCCCTAGAAAATGTCTGTAGAATTAAAGTTTTTCCATGAGGCATCAACAGCTCTTTAATCCCAAACAGTCTCTCTCTATGAAGAGGATAAAGGCTTAAAATGTATTTCTGGCTACATATCATGTCAATACAGAAGCTAAGGAAACGAATCCTAGAACTGCTCTCCATTCATCCCAGTTAAAGGAGATTTGGAGCCGAGACGGTTGCATTTGGCTTCTCCTCACACGTGGGCGGGGAGGGAACTTCCCTCTGGAAAACCTTCCTTTCTTTCCCTTTCCTTCCCTTTCCTTCCCTTTCCTTCCCTTTCCTTCCCTTTCCTTCCCTTCCCTTCCTTCCCTCCCTTCTCTCCCCTCCTGCAGGCCGGCTCGCTGGCACAAGGCCAAGAAGGTGCAGCTGACGCCGGGGCAGACGGAGGTGAAGATCGATCTGCCCCTGCCCATCGTGGCCTCCAACCTGATGATCGAGTTCGCCGACTTCTACGAGAACTACCAGGCGTCCACCGAGACCCTGCAGTGCCCGCGCTGCAGCGCCTCGGTGCCCGCCAACCCCGGCGTGTGCGGCAACTGCGGCGAGAACGTCTACCAGTGCCACCAGTGCAGGGCTGTGGATCC
>VZTD01003362.1:25078-63473 GCA_013397725.1 Rhagologus leucostigma | reverse complement strand
TGGCTCCAGTTCAGGTGTGTGTGTGTGTCCCCAGTGTCCCCAGTGTGTGTAGCAGTGCCACCAGTGCAGGTGTGTGTGTGTCCCCAGTGTCCCCAGTGTGTGTAGCAGTGCCACCAGCGCAGGTGTGTCCCCCAGAGCCCTGCCGGGTGCCCCACACCCCGGCCATGTAAATCCCCCACTCTGGTTAATACAAGCACAATCAAATTAATGGGGAAGTATAAAACAGGCTTACAGGGATTTAATGTAATTCAGGCTAACAAAGGGAGCCTGCGAGCACAATACTCACAGCTGAAGTTTCACATCAAGCCCTCGAAGTTCACACCACAGAATTCCCGGGAGGAGGTTATTTTTGGCCTGCCTGGGCTGGAGGCTGGAGTTCAGCTGTGGGATTGCAGGGGTTCCCCCAGGATCCCTGGCTGGGGCTGGACAGACAGTTCTATTCAGGGCTTTTGTTGTGCTCTCCTCATTCAGAGCAGGCTCAGGGGTAATTTACTGTGTGCTATTCACACTTCCACTGCAGCCTTAAAAATCCTTCTCTTTTGTCACTTTTGTCTCCTTATCTGATATCTCTTTCCCCTTATTGTTGTCCCATATTCCTCTCTAATTCCTATGGGATTGGAGGTGTTCAGCAGGCTCTTTCCTGGTGATTGCTGGTGTGTGGAAAGGTTTCCCCATCCCTTCTTGAGTTCTGGGAGCTGTAAATCAGTTCTGCCACGCTGCCCTGGTCTGCAGTGGGATAGGAAGTGCTGCAGTCAGTCCCACTGCAAAGCCCAGACCCTACAAACCAGAACAGTTCCTTTATCTGTGTTCTCCTAAAGGACGCAGTGCCCCAGCCTGACTTTCTACTGGGAATGGCTGTCATTAAAGTAGAATTGTTAGGAACAAATTCTGTTCCTGCTTTTTCCAGCCAGAATGTGGCACTGCTGTAAGGATTCTTTTTGTAGGTTTTGATTGTCATGTATTTCCCTTCCCAGGGCAGCCTGGTCACTGAGATGTTTTAAGAGTCACCCACCTCTTTTAGCTGAGTCTGTTCAGTTCATTCCATCGCCCCAGTTGCCTCGAGCTGCAGGTTTTGAGCTGCTGCCTTGCCTTTCAGGTCCATCAATTACGATGAGAAGGATCCCTTCCTGTGCAACGCCTGCGGCTTCTGTAAATACGCCCGCTTCGACTTCATGCTCTACGCCAAGCCCTGCTGCGCCGTGGATCCCATCGAGAACGAGGAGGATCGCAAGAAGGTGAGGCTGGAGCAGGGGCAGGCAGGGGGTGCTGTAGCTCTTGGCCAGGTCAGCGGTGTGGGGACATCAGGGGTCCATTCCCCTCGGAGCACCGTGAAACTCAGTGCTCCTTCAAGGCTCTTTGCTGACTGATACATTCCGTGTTTGTGTCTTGCTCCACCAAATGTGAAATTCTTCCAAAGCCGTCATTCAGTGCCTCACGTATGAACTGACTGCATCTCTATGCCTTGCTCTAGAAGGGGATAGATTTGGGTTATTCTATTTGCTTCCCATCCCACCTGAGCAACCCTGCTAATGATGAAGAACCCACTGCCTCCATGTCCTGTCCAAAGGATCAGTGTGCTCAGTGGAGTGTCACCAGAATGCTTCTCAGGGCAGAACCAGGCTGCGGGGTCACCATTTAGTGATTTTTTTTCCCCCCCCAAAGAAAGGCAAAAGAGAAGACTTGTAGCTTGGCGGCTGTAGTTCTGAGTGAGTTTTCTTTGCTTTTTCCTTTGTAGGCAGTGACAAACATCAACACTCTGCTGGACAAGGCTGACAGGGTGTATCACCAGCTGATGGGACACCGGCCGCAGCTGGAGAACCTCCTGTGCAAAGTGAACGAGGCAGCCCCTGAAAAGCCCCAGGTAACAGGGGACAGGTGGAGCTTGCCCAGAGCTCCAGACTGGGACACACTGGCCTTGGCTCTGCCCAAGGCAGTCCTTGCCTCAGATGCTGCTCTGCAGTTGTTGTTTTTGTGTGGAGCCTCCATATGGGATTCCTCTTTGCTTTCCGCTGTTCCAGGATGAGTCGGGCAGCAGTGGAGGGATCAGTTCTACCTCAGCCAGTGTGAACAGGTACATCCTGCAGTTAGCCCAGGAGTACTGTGGGGACTGCAAGAACTCCTTCGATGAACTTTCCAAAATCATCCAGGTACGGTGTGCTTTGGTTTGGATTTGGATCAAGTGCTCATTAGAAATAAAAAACAGGATGTTGTCATTCTTCATTTAATGATATCATTAACAACAGGTGATCAGCTGCATATTTTCAGGGAAATAATAAAATAATAATTTCTAAAAGCTATGTATTAATTACTAAAAATCCAGCTAGCTTGTGAAATCGGTTTTCTCAGTAGCTACATCATGAAGAGCAGGAGACTGAACAGATGGTTAATTAAAGGGAATTGAATTTTTGCATGTATCTATCTAAAGTGTTTGAAAACACACCAGTCTAAAAGATGACCTACAGAAGCGTTTCATAAATTAAATATATTTATGTGTGTTCAACAACTCACATAAACACTGAAAAACCTGCTACATCATGAATGTCCTTTTGACTGTGGTATTTAAGCATATTAAATATATTTAGCTCTTTTTATATAGAATAAATTACTCTGACTTGCTCTGCCAGTGTTAATAGTAATTAATACTATGGATTTGTCACATTTCCAGTGTTACATTACATGTAGTGTAAACAGCACTGGGAGTCAGGCCCATATTCCTAATGGATTTCCCAAGTCTGCCATTGGCATGAAGGATTTCAAGTTTGGAAACACATGGTTAAAAATGTTTCTCCGCAAAATACGCGGTGAAAATAACCCGTGACTGGGACTGGCATTATGTGCTGGCTCAGAATTCCCTGTCTGTGTTCCCAGAAAGTGTTTGCCTCCCGGAAGGAGCTGCTGGAGTACGACCTGCAGCAGCGCGAGGCGGCCACCAAGTCCTCGCGCAGCTCGGCGCAGCCCACGTTCACGGCCAGCCAGTACCGCGCCCTGTCCGTGCTGGGCTGCGGCCACACCTCCTCCACCAAGTGCTACGGCTGCGCCTCGGCCGTCACCGAGCACTGCATCACCCTGCTGCGGGCCCTGGCCACCAACGGGGCCATCCGGCACATCCTGGTGGCCCAGGGCCTCATCCGCGAGCTCTTTGACTACAACCTGCGCCGCGGCGCGGCCGCCATGCGCGAGGAGGTGCGGCAGCTCATGTGCCTGCTGACCAGGTGAGAGCTGCTCCGGGCACCTTCCTTCCTCATCCTTCAGGAAGGAAAAGCCTCATAGGAGGAGTTACCTCAGAATCACAGAGGGATCTGGGTTGGAAAGGACCCAGAGACCACCCAGTTCCACTCCCTGCCGTGGGTGTATCGTACACCAGCAAAGTGTGACCTCCAACCCCAACCCCTTGTGCATTTGTTATCAGCTAAGCTGAAATCCCAGGAGCTTTTGGCATTTAGTACAAGCAGAGCGTAACAGTGTTCTCCTTTTCCTCCTGGAATCAGGGACAATCCAGAGGCCACACAGCAAATGAATGACTTGATCATCGGGAAGGTTTCTGCGGCTCTCAAGGGACACTGGGCAAATCCAGACTTGGTGAGAGACTCCGGTGTTTTCCTGTTTCTTTGTTCTGCCCCTCTACACTGCTGGTGCATTCTAATCATTGCATCTTCTCTCTTACGGTCTGTTTGTAAGAAAAAAATTGAGTCTTGATAGGAAATGAGATAAATGTCAGAGTAAAGCACAAAGTGTTGTGTACAGGTACATGCTGAAGTTTCCTCAGGCAGTTCCCTGTCTTGGCTTTGCTTGTCCCTCTCCAGCAGGTTACCAGTCACCCCAAGTGTGCATGGGATTAAATTAACTTAGCTCCATGTGTTTGGAACCTGAGTTTATTATAAAGATGAGCAGGCAGGAAGGAATGGGGCACCCCCAACACCTCAGACACTGTCTGTGTTGCAGGCAAGCAGCCTCCAGTACGAAATGCTGCTGCTGACAGACTCCATCTCCAAGGAGGACAGCTGCTGGGAGCTCCGGCTGCGCTGCGGTGAGTTCACACAACCGGGCCAAAGCTTCATTTCCCAGTGCTGTGCCCAGGGCCAGGAAATACAGGGAGATTTCTACCTCTAAACCCATTTCAAGTGCTGTATAGAGCTGTGGAGGTGTGTCCTGTCTGCAGCTCTCACAGGGTAATGAACATCCCTGTCTGTCTTTCAGCTCTCAGCCTCTTCCTGATGGCAGTGAACATCAAGACTCCGGTGGTTGTTGAAAACATCACCCTCATGTGCCTGCGCATCCTCCAGAAGCTCATCAAGCCACCTGCTCCAACCAGCAAGAAAAACAAGGTACTGCCTTAGAGGCTGAGCAAAACATTGAGAATTTGCTGATTGAGGTCTGGCACACAGTGAGGAATTAGTTTGTGAGGAAGCCAGGACTTGCTTTTCCTGGTCACTGTTCCTAGGGAAGCACAAGCCCTGTGACTCTGCTCTGTACACACTGCAAATTACAGGTGACTCCTTTCTATTTTGCACTGGGTTTTGGTGACTTTGACGACTGCTGTTCAGGCTTTGCTCTTTTCCCCTCGGATCTGAGGCATGGGGAAAGAGCTACTTCAAAGCTGCAGCTTGGTTATTTTGGCAGGCTTTTGGTGCTTTCATCAGCTTTGTAGAATCAAGTACCAAATTTAATAGAATCAAGTACTTCTCACTCAGATTTTTAAATACAGAGCTACAATTCTCATAAAAATATATTGATTGACTGCTATTGATTTTAATTTAGGATTAGATTTGCAGGAGAGAAGGTATTTCTGCTTTGATCTGCCTGTCTGATAATCACAGATGGATGTCAGAGATGGGTTTACTGATATTTCGGTAGGAACTGGAGTATCTCTTTTAGTTTACCATTAACAGACACTAAATTACCCTGCTGTTGTCCAAGAGCTGCATTTGCCTCTTTATGGCCCAGCCCCAGTGATTCACCTCAAGAGCTGCTCTTTGAGAGCAGACTGTGGCTTTCTGAAGAATCACAGAGCTTTTTTATTTGTTAGGATGTGCCCATGGATGCTCTCACCACTGTGAAGCCTTACAGCAATGAAATCCATGCACAAGCTCAGCTGTGGCTCAAGAGGGACCCCAAAGCATCGTACGAAGCTTGGAAAAAGTGCCTCCCTGCCAGAGGTAACCCCTGTGCCTGTGACCTGCTGCAGTTCTGTGCAGGAACGTGTGTGTCCCCCCAGGTTTAATGTGGAATGTGCTTCTGTAGAGTTGTGTTGGCTTCTGTCCCGTGACATCTGATACCATCCTCACACTGAGTCCTTAGAGTTGGAGCACTGACTTTTCCAGGCTATTTTGCTCAAACCCTAAGCAGAAAATGCTCAGAGAGAATCAGGGACTGTAAAAAATGAAACTTTTTTCTTATTTAAATTGATACTAGCCAGCTGGAAAGCTGATGGAATTCCTTGAGAGAGGCTCTGGGATTTGCATGAGGCTTGGAATTGAGCATGGCTCCACACAGGAGTGAAAATGGCAGCAGGAGGAGATGGGAAGCACTGAGCTTCCCAGCTGGGGTTTGGCGAGTTCCAGTGAGAAGACAAAAATACTCTGGCAGTTTGCAGTTCATGACTGTGACAGTTCTCTTGGGCTCTGCTCAATATTGCAGGTGCAGATGCCAACGGGAAGACTCCCAGCAAAGCTGAGCTTCACCAGCTCTACTTGTCAGAAAAATATGTCTGGAAGTGGAAGCAGTTCATGAGTCGCCGTGGGAAGAGAACTTGTCCTCTGGATCTCAAGCTGGGACACAACAATTGGCTGCGACAGGTAAAGGCTGGGAGAGCCCCAGGGCAGAGTTCAGTCACAGAGTGTGGCTGGTTTGCTGCAGTTCCTGTGCAGGGGTGTCTGGGGAGGCTGGGACTCACTGCCTCTAATTCCAAGTCAGGTTTGCAGCTTTGTTCCCTTAGAAATGCTGCCTCAAACATTTATGTGGGAGTCTGTGGGTTCCCAAACTCTGAACCTCTCATTGCCACGGTGCTCCTGCCTGCGTGATGAGCTGCACCTCTGAGGGTCCTGGACCAAAGCTTTGCCTGTTGTGTGTGTGGATCAGCAGGTCATCCACACCATCTTCAAACACTCTGGCGCTGAGCAAAGCAGGAATTGTCACAGAACCAAGCGCTGGGAGAACAAGAAACGCTGCCACCGGGCCACCCAACAGCCCCAGTGCTGTGCCTTTTTGTGAGCTGTCGCGAGTTCATCTGTGCCCGTCGGTCTGACCTGGCTTTTCCTGCCCCTGCTGCAGGTGCTGTTCACTCCTGCCACCCAGGCTGCCAGGCAGGCTGCCTGCACCATCGTGGAGGCCCTGGCCACCATCCCCAGCAGGAAGCAGCAGGTCCTCGATCTCCTCACCAGGTATTCCTGTGCTGCCACACCTGGCAGCTCCACGAGTATTTGTCTTCAATTCCCATCAGAATCTCTCCCTTCTTGCAGCTTTTCTCACAGCTCTCCCTTGTATACTTCCAGTTCAGGGGTCTTTTTGAGCTGGGTTTTTTAACTTAATTAGCTGGAAGGGTGTAGATTTAGGAAGACTCGGGGTTTGCTGCTTGGCAATGAGCTGTTGCAGTCTGTTCTTTTTCCAGAAGTAAGGATCTGGTGTTCAGCTGTGTGGCCAACATTTTCCCTGCCTGTTCAACAGCAAAATAATAGGGTGAAATCTCTTCCAACTCCTGGGACATAATTTACCCCAGCTCGTGCTGATAGCACAGTCAACTCCTTTTTGGGACAAATACAAATTTAGCCAGCAAGTGATGAATATCAGTGATGCCGTTAGCAAGGACAACAGGGAGGATGGATTTCTGGAGGCTTTTCCTTTCTTTCCACAGTGTCCTTAAGCTGGAATGCCTTTTGTTGCTGCGAAGGGGTTGTCAGCTTGTGTTTCTCTTTCGCAGCTACCTGGATGAGCTGAGCATTGCTGGCGAATGTGCTGCCGAGTACCTGGCCCTGTATCAGAAACTCATCAAACCTGCCCACTGGAAGGTCTACCTGGCAGCCAGAGGGGTTCTGCCCTACATTGGCAGCCTCATCACTAAGGTATGGGTTTGTGTGCAGGAAATGACCTGCTAGCTTGGCTTTTTTCCCTTTGAAATTCCATCCCTTTGTTCGGTGCCCTGTTGCTGACCCTGCCAGGGTTCTCAAGTTCACACTTCAGTGCTGTTACCTCTGAACAGAGGGAGCCACGGGGGTTTTAGCCCCATCTGGAGAATTCCTCACCACTTTAATTAACATCTGTGGGATTATAAACATTGTTGCACTGCCTTGGCACCAGCTCAGAGCTGGAAGCTGTTGTCCAGCTCCCAGACTGGACTCTGAGAGCCCTGAGGGACAGGGAAGGATCAGGCGTGCTGCTGGAGTGGGAATGGCAGCCTGTTGGAGAGGCAGCACACTGAGTTTGCAGTGTTCGGAGTGGTAGGAGTTCTCTGTGGGGATCCCTGCTGCACTCCAGAGAGGCAGGTGACACTCTCCATATCAGTGGTGGCCTTGAGTCCTCCTGGAGGGCTGCTAGAGCCAAGCAGTGGCGGCAGGAAGGTGCAGGGAGAAAATGAGGGGTATATTTGTGGCAGTTTTCCTCTCCTTTCCCCCTTCCCTCCCCGCTGGTGCAATTGTGCTTTCTCTGCGCCTGGCTCAGTTTCTGTGCTGAGTTCCTTTGCACCCTGTATTAGACACTCTGATCATTATTGGCACTGCAGGGTCTTGGCCTGACAGGCTTGTTAATTATTTTCAGGAAATAGCTCGTTTACTCGCCTTGGAGGAAGCAACACTGAGCACGGATTTGCAGCAGGGATATGCACTGAAGAGTCTCACAGGTACTCAGTGGTCCTGCAGCAGGGTTAGAGCTGGGGTGGCCACTGTCCTCTGACAGCCTGGAGCAGAGTTTCAGAGAGATCTCATTCAGTTCTGTTGCCATTGTCAGCACTGGATTTTTGCCATCGATTTAGCAGTTAATCTCTAAATGGATTTTTCCGTACTTTTTGTGGTCAGTAAGAGTTTTTAGCTGAACTGTGGTAACATACCAGGCAAGCTTCATCATTTCACTTTATTACATAGTACAGTCCCTGGCACCACTGTAAACACTGCTGCTTTATTCCTGTTGTTCCTACCTCCCTATTCTATGGGAGCTTTTTCCATCTTCTAGGGTGTATACCCTTGTACAAAAATTTGTTGGAAATGGAAATACCTCATGAACTAGGTCATTGTTTTTTGTATCCTCTTTCACATTCTTCAGACCTTAGTGGGTGAATTCACAAAGCTTGGCTTGTTGCAAGAAGCAGCATGTTGATCAATGTGTCATGGGAAAGAATCCTTGTGTTTGCTGATTCTTTACTTTATTGTAGGAGTGACCAGTTTGGTGATGTCACTGATAAGTCATTTCACATCATCAGAGGTATTAGAAGTATTACAAGAGGAGCAATCATCTGCTTTAGGAATAGCTTGCGACAGAAAAATGCCAAAGAGTGCAGAATTTTGTATCAAGCACTTAAGAAAGTCCTTAGGCCCTTTCCTCATTCCCAAACTATTCTTCCATATGTTACGATTTACAGGACAGGCTGAGGTTTTTGCCTCCAACCACTCAGTTCACAGGAGTGAGCTTGAAACCACAGACTGATGGGAGTTGGAACAAGCCATTTTTATGATACTGTGCCCTGTTTGCTGCTATGAAATCTAGAAATCAAATTCTCTCCCACCTCCTGAATTTTTGTGGCCTTCTAGGTCTTCTCTCTTCCTTCGTGGAAGTGGAGTCCATCAAAAGGCACTTCAAGAGCCGGCTGGTGGGCACGGTGCTCAACGGGTACCTGTGTCTGAGGAAGCTGGTGGTGCAGAGGACAAAGCTGATTGATGAGACCCAGGACATGCTGCTGGAGATGCTGGAGGACATGACAACAGGTAAAACCACCCCTGTTCCATAAATCCAGCCTTTGGATCAACCCAGATGGAAAAGCAGAAGAGCCACACAAAGAACTTCTCTGAATGACTGCTGTAGTCGGGGGGGTTTATGGCTTCCAGTATTTCCTGTTGGCACAGAAAAGTTGAATAGCATTCCTAGCCACCTCTTATTTTCCGGGAATCTCAGCCTCCTCCTGTTTATGGGGCTGTTTTACTGCAGCCCAGCCATGCAGAGGCTTTCCTAGTAACCCTACCCATAAATCCCTTTCATCTTTCACAGAGGGGATTCGCAAAAGAAGAGAGCACCAAAGTGCGGGGCTGACTGCAGGAGGATTTACTGCATGTGCCAGGTTAAAGTGGAATCTGTAAAATTGACTCCAGTGTCCATTTTAATGCTCGCTTTTGTTGGCAGGCACAGAGTCTGAGACCAAGGCGTTCATGGCCGTGTGCATAGAGACCGCCAAGCGCTACAGCCTCGACGACTACCGGACCCCGGTGTTCATCTTCGAGAGGCTCTGCAGCATCATCTACCCTGTGAGTGGGGCAGGGCTGCAGCACCTGGAGAGTCGCACTGCCTAACCAGAGCCAGGGAATGCTTTGGGAAGGGACTTAAAGATTGTCCAGTGCCACCCTCTGCCATGGCAGGGACACCTTCCACTATCCCAGGTTGCTCCGAGCCCCATCCAACCCGGCCTTGGGCACTTCCAGGGATGGGGCAGCCACAGCTTCTCTGGGCACCCTGTGCCAGGGGCTTACCCTCATAGGGAGGAATTTCTTCCCGATATCTGACCTAAATTTCCCCTCTTTCAGCTTAAACCCATTCCTCCTTGTCCTGTCACTCCAGTTCCTGATGAACAGTCCCTCTCTGGCTTCCCTATAGCCCCTTCAGACCATGGAAAGTGCTTTGATGTCTCCACACAACCTTCTCTTCTGCAGGCTGAACATTCCCAGCTCTCCCAGCCTGTCTCCATAGGGGAGGTGCTCCAGTTCCCTGAGCAACTCCATGGCCTCCTCTGCACTTGCTCCAACAGTTTCATGTCCTTTTTTTGTTGAGGGGCCACGGAGCTGTGTGCGGTGCTCCAGGTGGGGTCTCATGATAGAGGAGGAGGAGAATCAGCACCAACCGCCTCTAGCAACCCTAAATCTGGTTCCTTTTTCCCAGGAACAGCAGTGTCTGCAGTCATGGTTTACCATTACCCAGTGCAGACCTGTATCCCATTGTATCCCATTTGGGGGGGTCACTGTTCAAGTTCCCTGAGGAATTTGGTTACTGAATGATCCTGAATGATCCTCTGAGTGTGGCATGCAGAGCAGATGCACCAGTGGGGAAAGGACTGAAGGTTTAGGGACATTCTGCCATAAAAGTGCAGGAATGGGAGCGTGGTTAGGGAAAACCTTATTCACTCTGCCTCTGCTGCTGCTCTTTAGGAAGAGAACGAAGTCACCGAGTTCTTTGTCACTCTGGAGAAAGATCCCCAGCAGGAAGACTTCCTGCAGGGCAGGATGCCAGGGAATCCCTACAGCAGCAACGAGCCTGGCATTGGGCCTCTCATGAGGGACATCAAGAACAAGATCTGTCAGGACTGTGACCTGGTGGCTCTGCTGGAGGACGACAGCGGGATGGAGGTGAGAATTTCTTGAGCTGGGGCTTTCTTGCATGGACCTGTGGGATGCTGGTTTTGGGCAGCTGGCAGTTGCTGGGGTGGTGATGCAACAACCTGAGCTTGTTCTTGACTTGTTCTTCTCTCCCTTTCAGCTTCTGGTGAACAACAAGATTATCAGTCTGGATTTGCCTGTGGCTGAGGTCTACAAGAAGGTGTGGTGTCCCACAAACGAGGTGTGTGTTACCTTTGTACATTTTAACAGCACGGAGCACCTGTCCTTCACACCAACAAAAAAAAAAAGGGGAAAAATCAAAATCACACAAGTCAGGATTTATTTCCTGGCATACAATTTACTGGGTGTAACTGCTCAGCACCTTTTGGTGCTCTTAGGACAGACTGTGCACAGCCCTGCAGCGTGAGTGATTGCAGAGCACTGCCCCAGGTGAGCTGTGTGCCATGTCACGTGTGACTCTTCCTGAGGAACAGACTCCCTGCGTTCCCTTGGGGAGAGCTGAACGTTGTCACTGCCTTTCAAAGCACATTTCACACTCCATCTGCACATGACAGTTGAATGTGTGTGTACACACAGGCACACCAGATTGCTCCTCAGTCTGTGCTTCGGGGGTGAACCCAAGTTATTTATGCACGGAACATCCAGTGGTTCTCCAATGGTGCTCTCGTGTTTTTCATCGGGATCTCAGGCACTTGGCAGATTCATCCTCCCAGTTTGCTTTTCATAGTATTTGTTGAGTGCTTTTCACACGAAGAAATGGACCCGGCAGTCTAAAGGGTCCAGTCCCCCATGTCACACTGAGCTTGTTCCAGAGGTGGATGTGGTCCAGACCAAGCTCTTCCCTTCTTTCCTCGTAGCCACTAAAATAAACTCCCACTGAGGCCATCAGGCTCAATCTTGCCCACTAAAATATGTTTTTAGAGGCATTTGAGATCATAAAACAAGACTGATTTGCCCAACGTTTCTTGGTCATTCCTCATTTCCTCCTGGCCTCAAATCACCTTTGAAACCTCAGTTTCTTGAAACCATTTGTGGGAAGAATTCAAACAAAGTGCCAGTTAGCAGTGAATGAAGATAAAATGGGTCTCATTCAGTAACAAAGCCTTCAGGACTGCAAAATCAAGCCCAAACCTTGTCACAGTGATAATTTTTTAGCAAGGTACCAACTTGGAAAGGGAAGTGAGGTGCTGGTGTTAATCTGTGAGTTCTGATTTGAATTCTGATCCAGTCTCTGGTGGAAATGATCCCCGTGCTGCCCCTGGGAGCAGCAAGGAGCTGTTCCCGTGGGATGCCGGGCTGGAGCCGGCGTGCAGCTCTCCTGGGAAGCAGCTCTGATGGTGAAAGGCAGAGTTTGCTCAGCATTCCTATGGATGAACAGCTTTCATCCGTCTTCCTTTGTGAGCACCTCCTGGAGCCGCAGCTCCCGTTCCCTGGGAGCGACAGGCGCACAAGAAACGCAACCTCAGGCCCCTTTTTGTTTCCCTTGTCTCTCAGTGGCTTTTTTTGTTCATCTGCCGTTTTACCAGGGCCCCTGTGGTGTTAATTGCTGGTCGCCAGCGTGGCCTTTGAGCAGATCTTCCCCCCGGGGCTTTCCCTGTGCTTATGTATTTGCTGTGACATTAAGCACTGCTTATTCCACATTAGGCTTAGCTCGATCCCTGACAGGTTTTCTCTTGCAAGGTCTCCTGCTCCCAAATCTGGGATTTTTCTTTTCTGCTTTTTATTCAGACCTATGGATTAAAAATGGAAAGTTTTGTGATATGCTGTCAGTATTTCCAGCTGGAAATGCATCTGGGAAACTGTCCCTTTCTCAGGGTAAAAGCACAGCTTTTTTGGCTGTATCATTTCAGTGATGTACTGTCTTACTGAAAGCTCATTAAATTGCCTTTTACTCCTCTTCCATTTGCCATCACTGCAGATTTTATCTGTTTGAAAGCATTCATCCAATTAGCCTGTCCTGCTTTGTTTCCTGGGCCGTGCCTGTTCCCTGTATTTCCCAGGTATGCTGTGCCACACTTTCTGAGGAAAGGTTGCTATGGAAAGCGGGTGCTCCTCTGCAGATGAACCCGTTTTCTTTGGCTAAATCTTTCACTGGTGCTAAAGGAAACCTGGAGGAGATGTAAGGAGGAAGAGACTGTTTATTACCAGTCTGTCAATTAATTGGCAATGCCAAGAGAAGCTGGACAGACCTAGGGATGAGTTACTGATGTTTTTGCAGGTGGCTCTGCTGTTGTTTTTAATTCATCTCGGGAAGGGGAGAATGAAGGAGTGAAAGATTTCCCTGTGTTACCATCCTCGGGTGAAATAGCACAAGGGAGAGCTGGGGCTGGAGTGTCTGCACACCCTGAAACCAGAACCAGGCTTGTGTACGAGTGCCCAGAGGTACAATTAATGAAAAGCTCTGCTCTTGCAGGGGGAGCCCATGAGGATCATTTACCGCATGCGGGGGTTACTGGGAGATGCAACGGAGGAATTCATCGAGTCCCTCGACTCCACCACTGGTAATGCATTTGTCTGCTGAAAGCTGGGATTAGATTTGAAATCTGAGGTTTGCTGCAGAGCAATGACATTATTATCCTCACAGCAGTGAGCTTAAAGTTGATTGACGTTGCTTTTGCTGCATTTACCTGCTTCACCTCGAGTGAAGGAGGATTTTAACAGCGCTTTAGAGCTGTGCTTCAAATGTGAGCACTTGCATGGCACGGGGACCGTTCTGCCCAGCCCTTCTTCATCTCCCTGCTCTTAATTCTTTTTGAGTTCATACAACTGAGGTGACTTGAATTGCTGGTAAACGTGTGCTGCTCTGCTCTCCATTTCTGCTTCCACTGCACGAGCGTGTCTCGCTGTGGCTGCTCTGTCCTCACCACCCGTGTCTGTCCTGCAGATGAGGAGGAGGATGAGGAAGAAGTGTATAAGATGGCAGGGGTGATGGCCCCGTGTGGAGGCCTGGAGTGCATGCTTAACAGACTGACTGGCATCAAGGACTTCAAGCAGGGCCGGCACCTCTTAACCGTGAGTCTCCCTTTGGCTCTGGGGTCAGGAGTTACGGGGTGGAAAATGCCACAGGCATCCGTGAGGTTTGGACAACCACCGTTGAGCTGAAACGGTTCCTTCCCTCTCCCATTTGTCTTGGTTAACAATTCCTTACAGAACTTGAAGTGTGTAGAAGCTGAGAAGTTGATAAGACTAAATTCTGTCTCTCTAGAGTGTTTTCTGCCTTGGCCTTACCCGAAAACCAAAGCTGTGCTAAGATGTATATATAGATGTAAAAATCTGGGGTGTACTGTACCCCAGAAGTCTGGAGATCAGGTGTATTATTGGGTGCTTTTACTTTCAGCAAAATCCCCCCCTCATTGTGCAGGTACCACAGAGAATCCTTTCTCTGTATTTTGTAGGTGCTGCTAAAACTCTTCAGTTACTGTGTGAAGGTGAAAATAAACCGGCAGCAGCTGGTCAAGCCAGAGATGAACACTCTGAACGTCATGCTGGGGACTCTTAACTTGGTAAGGACAACGTGGACTTCCAGAAGTGTTTGTTCCATGGATTCCAATGAATTTAAGCTCCTTCTGACTGCCCTGTTACCTTGTGGCAACTACAAGAGATGGAAAATGTTGCTGTGCTGGCACTGCAAATCATCCCTTGGACATTCCTTACCTGTTATGGGTGCACATGTGGGGGGGGCAGTTAAACCAGCTGGTGTTCCAGTGCCTCTTCCCACCTTAAACCAGTTCCTGCTGGTGTTCCAGTGCCTCTTCCCACCTCAAACCAGTGACTGCTGGTGTTCCAGTGCCTCTTCCCACCTCAAACCAGTGACTGCTGGTGTTCCAATGCCTCTTCCCACCTTAAACCAGTGACTGTTGGTGTTCTCCTGAGTGCCCCCATCTCTTGCAGGCTCTGGTGGCTGAGCAGGAGAGCAAGGACAGCGGGGGAGCAGCTGTGGCCGAGCAGGTGCTCAGCATCATGGAGATCATTCTGGATGAATCCAACGCGGAACCTCTGAGCGAGGACAAGGTGAGTGCCCGGGGCTCGTTGCCTGGGATTCAAGGCTTGCACATCCCTGCTCTCGGGGATGCTGAGCTCTAGGAGCTGGAGGGGAGTGCTAACAGAGTCTGATCCTTGTTGTACTTCTGGCAGGTCTTGGGGAAGGGCTTGAGGAGGGCCCTGAAGCAAAAGCACTGCGAGGCTTCGTTAGGATGAGTCTTGCACGCTTGAGTGAGGGTTGTTAGGCACTGTTTGGATCCTTTCCTTCCTGCTTTGGGCCATGGGCCAGGGAGAGACAAGAAAAGACACAGCTTGGCCTTGTTTTTTGGAGTGTTCTTGTATGTGTTGAAAACATGATTGATTTTCCAGCTGATTGAGAATAAAACTGTATCTCAACTAGACTGAGAACGAGAAGAGTTTCTCACTCATCTTTTGAAGCTGTGGGTGGACAGGAATCTGGTGTGCTTTGGGTTGGAATTATTAGACTTTTGACTGGAAAATGCTTTTAACAGTAGGTGGAATAAGCCAGGTGTCAGCTAGAGGGGTTGATACCATTCCGCAAGACCTTTGGGAATGAGGCTGGGCTTTGTTCTTTATCAGGGCCTACCCCTCCACAACTGGAGTAATCCACCAGCTACCAGAGCGAGGATTTTCTTGTAGGTTTATTCCTGAATGTAACTCCTGCTGCTTTTCCTTCCCAGGGCAATCTCCTCCTCACGGGGGACAAGGACCAGCTGGTGATGCTGCTGGACCAGATCAACAGCACCTTCGTGCGCTCCAACCTGAGCGTGCTGCAGGGGCTGCTGCGCATCATCCCCTACCTGTCCTTCGGGGAGATGGAGAAGATGCAGATCCTGGTGGATCGCTTCAAGCCCTACTGTAACTTTGATAAGTACGTTGCCGCAGTTTGGCTAAAACCTGAAATCAGCTGTACTGACACGTCTCTACCTTTATTTCCTCACTGATGCTCACTCCAGTGTAATGCCAGGCTTCAGCTTCATTCCCTCTTTCACTTCTAAGCCATTTTTGACAGAAATATGTGAGCTGTAGCTCGAGAAATAGGTCTTTAGAGAGTACTGTGAGGTGACAGGGGCCTGAGTAGCTTTTCTGAGTCTCTGAGCTGGGGTGGGTACATCGTTCAGTGATAGTGAGAACTACAGGCAGAGTTACCATTTCTTCTCTCTGTTCAGGTATGACGAGGAGCACAGTGGAGATGATAAAGTTTTCCTAGACTGCTTCTGTAAAATAGCAGCAGGAATAAAGAACAACAGCAATGGCCATCAGCTGAAAGATCTCATCCTGCAGAAGGGAATCACACAGAATGCCCTGGATTACATGAAAAAGCACATTCCCAGTGCAAAGAAGTAAGAGTCACTGTTAGATGGGTGTGGTTAATGTGTGTGACTGTCCTGGACATCCTCCTCATCCCATCACCACAATCTCCCAAGAAATCCATGAAGAAGTGCACGTTCAGGAGCATTCAGAGCTGTGATGCAGAGGTCTGGTGAGGCAGTGCACGTATAGGGATGAGCTAAAAAGCCTGAAATCCTCCCATTTGATACCCCTCCAGGCTGATTCCTTGGATATCACAATCCTTGTGTTTCCTGCCTGTTCCCTCCTGTTGCACAGCAACAGAGTTTTTGCTGTTGGTGGCCAACTCAAGGACATAAATCCCCAGGCTAGGAGTTGGCACCGTGGCTGTGCACAGCATGGAAGTGGGAGTGTGGCCGTCCCTTTGTTAATTAGCTGAGGAGGGATGTGGGGGAGGGAGGGAGTCCTCCCTGCAGCCTGGATCCGTGCTGCTGGCTGGGACACTGCCCCTCAGCTGCTGCCTCTCGTTTTCCCTGCAGTTTGGATGCAGACATATGGAAGAAGTTCTTATCTCGACCTGCACTTCCTTTTATCCTGCGCCTGCTCCGAGGCCTTGCGACGCAGCACCCTGCAACACAGGTGAGGAGACTGCAGGGAGGCAAGGGGGACGTGCCTGCGTTGTCACTCTGCTTTGGGGCTGGAGCTGAGGGTTAATTCCTCTAAGAGTTGGTTCTCCACTGATTTTTGTTGGGTTTTGTCATCCTCACCATAGTTGGAACAGTTTTGCTCACAGCTTTTCTCTGCCAGAAGATGTTGGTTCTAGTCTGAAGGGAATTCTCTTAGGGGGATAAAGCAGAGAGAGAATCCAGTTCTCCTAAGCTTTCCTGTTATAAGACTGTGAAAGCCTGTTGGGAATCTCACAGTGGGCAGAGGTGTGGAAGCTGTTCAGGTATTCTCTGGGCGAGTTCTGCCTTTGCAGAGCATCCTCTGAGTTTTGTGTGTCACGTGACAAGGTTGGGAACATGACTTCGTATCTTTGTCTTGATGCCTTGAGCCTCTGTTGGGCAGCTTCAGGCATCATCTGGAAAAGTCAGAGATTCTGACTTTGATATTTCCTCCTGCTGTGTGGTGTGAGACTGACACACCAATGTGAAGAGAAGGTAATTATTGATAAGCTCCTCAGGGCATGATTGTTGGTGTTTGAAGGCATCAATACAATGTCATCAATACAATGTCCTATCACAAAATAAATGTTTTATCCAACATCCTCATATGAGCTCTTGGTCATGGCCAGTGGAGAGGCAAATTGCCCTAGTCATACACGCAGTTTTAGGGCCCAGGAGCATTAAAAAAGGAAGGAGGACACTTGTTGCAGCTCAGCGCTGCTGTCCCCGTGGGATTAGAGGGGACAGTCACTGTCCCGAGCCCCCTGTTCCTGAGCACTGCTGTGTTCTCATCCCTGCCAGGTGCTAATAGGAACAGACTCCATCACCAACCTGCACAAACTGGAGCAGGTGTCGAGTGACGAAGGGATTGGGACGCTGGCAGAGAACCTCCTGGAGGCACTGAGGGAACACCCCGAGGTGAACAAGAAGATCGACGCCGCGCGGAAGGAGACGCGCGCCGAGAAGAAGAGGATGGCCATGGCCATGAGACAGAAGGCCCTGGGCACCCTGGGCATGACGGTAATGGCTGGGTCATTCGGGGGCTTTTCTTCCTGCCCTGCTCAAACTGCCTCAGCAGGAAGTGTGTAAAACAATTTCGTGATGGATATTGCAGAGCTCCAGCCCCCAGCTTGCCTGGTGCTGCCAGAGAGGGAGCACGGCTGCTGGGAAATGGGATGGGCATTCCAGTGCCAGTGGTGGGGCTGGTGTGGTTTGTCATTCTGTCTAACCTACGTGAGCTTTTCTCTCTTCCAGACCAATGAGAAGGGCCAAGTGGTGACCAAGACTGCGCTGCTTAAACAGATGGAGGAGCTGATAGAGGAACCAGGACTGACCTGCTGCATCTGCCGGGAGGGATACAAGTTCCAGGTAATGGGGGGGGGGAGCTAAAAATTCCAGATAGTGGGAGCTGAAAGTTCCAGGTAGTGGGAGCTAAAAGTTCCAGGTAATGATGGATGGGAGATTCAAGTTTCAGCTGAAGGGAGATTCAGGTTTCAGGTAATGGGAGATGGAAGTTCCAGGTGAAGGGAGATTCAAGTTCCAGGTGAAGGGAGGTGCATTTTCAGAGCCCTCTCAGCTCCTAAGAGGACTTGCCATTGTCTGGCTGCACAAGTGTTGGCACTGGAAGATCAGGAAGTCTCGGGGTTGGTTCTTGAGATCAGTAATTCCAGAGGTGGCTGGGAAGTGGAAGCGTGTTGTCAGTGAAAGCTGGGAAAACACAGGATCAGTTTAAGCTTGAGGTTGGGACTGGGAGAGGTTCAGTCTAGTGGAGCTGTGTGCGAGCAGGAAACGTGGCCTGTTGCAGAGCTGAGTGGTTTCTAAGCCAGCTGTGTGTCCTTGCAGCCCACCAAGGTGCTGGGGATTTACACCTTCACCAAGCGCGTGGCGCTCGAGGAGTTTGAGAACAAGCCCCGCAAGCAGCAGGGCTACAGCACAGTGTCTCACTTCAACATCGTGCACTACGACTGCCACCTGGCAGCTGTGAGGTACGTGCTGCCCACAGCCTGGGGCTGAAGGCCTTTCCAGGGTGGTTTGGGATCATGGCACTCACCATGGAACTTGGGATGGGTGGGCTTGGTTGTTGGTCACTTTGCAGCCACTTCTCTGTCAGGGTCTGCTTTAATTCTGGTCAGGCCTGGACTCTGCCAAGGCCAGCATTGAGAGAAGCTGTGGAATTGTCATTTTTGGGATGTTTCCTTAGACAAAAGCTTGCATCCTCCTGACTTGCTGGCATGCTCCCTTTCTCCGTGCAGACTCGCTCGGGGCCGTGAGGAGTGGGAGAGTGCAGCCCTGCAAAATGCCAACACCAAGTGCAATGGGCTCCTGCCCGTGTGGGGGCCCCACGTGCCAGAGTCTGCTTTTGCCACGTGCTTGGCACGGTGAGTACTGAGAGGTTCTTCCCCAGCTGGTTGCATCTGGGTGAGTCAGAGCCTTGCCACACTCTCCCCTGAAATCTTGGCATCAGAGGTGGTGCAGCTGAATCTTGGTAAAACTGAGCCGTTTCAGGTTCTATCATCAAGAGTGAATCTCCTTAAAAAAGTGCAGGTGTGTTTGCTCCTTGGCTTCATGTAAATAATTTCAGTGCCTCCTTAGCCCCCACTCACTGCTGAAGATGCAATGTTGATTCATTTGTGGCCCAGTGAGCTCCTGCTGTGCAAAAGAAACCTTCTGGTGCCAGTGGATTCCCTGGGGTAGATTTCCAGACTTCTCTGTGATGGTAGTGAGGTACTTGGGCACCTACCTGGAGCAGATGGAGATGCTGTTGGCAGGATTCTGGTTCACCTCGTGCTGGGTTTGTGATGTCACTTTAGAAATTTTGAACCTGACAGGGTGTAGGTGTGGATTAGATATTGGGAAGAAAGTCTTCCCTGTGAAGGGGTGTGCCCTGGCACAAGATGCCCAGAGAAGTTATGGATGCCCCATCCCTGCAAGTGTCGAAGGCCAGGTTGCACGGGGCTTGGAGCAAGCTGGGATAGTGGAAGGAGTCCCTGCCCATGGCAGGGGGTGGAACTGGATAATCTTCAATGTCCCTCCCAACCCAAACCATTTGGGGATCCTGTGGAATCAGGAGCGGTAACCTGGAAGCATTTCAGCCAGGGAGCTGTATCCCAGGTCCTGGACATGGGAAAACAGTATTGATGAGTGGACAGATCTCTGCAGATGGAATTGGATTAGCCAGAGTGAGCTGAGAGCCTCCCTTTGGGGAGATTAATCCAAGGTAGCAGGGTCTGCCTTTGTGCAGCCTGTTCATTCTTTCATGCTTTTCTGTGCCATCCCTGCTCGGGTTCTGGGCTGTGCTGTGCAAGGAGGAGCTCGGTGAAGGTTTCCCTGCTGTCTTGCAGACACAACACGTACCTCCAGGAGTGCACGGGGCAGAGGGAGCCCACGTACCAGCTCAACGTGCACGACATCAAACTGCTGTTCCTGCGCTTCGCCATGGAGCAGTCGTTCAGCATCGACACCGGGGGAGGCGGCCGGGAGAGCAACATCCACCTCATCCCCTACATCATCCACACCGTGCTCTACGTGCTCAACACGTCAGTGCCACCCTCACCCTGCCCTCCCTCAGCTCTGAGTGCTGCAGCCTGGGCTCTGCTTTGTGCACGGGGCAGGAAAGATGGGAAATCACACAAAGTTTTAGGAGGAACGGGGTTGTGCATCTTAAGTGGGTTGTTAAGGATTTCCATTGTTGGGAGTGAAGCCTGGACATGCCGGATAACAGGGAGCCTATTGAGTAAAAGCAATTGGGAATTAGCTTCTCTTTCCATTCTAGATGTAATTATTACCTCTGGGGTGAGCAACAGGGTTATTACATTAAAGAAACTCTGCCAGCTTAATTTTCTCCTGAGCAGGCAGAAGAAACACTGCGATGAAGTAATTGTTAGTTGAAAACTTAACCCTGATATCATTTTATTCAGTGTTCAAATAACACGGTTTTGTTTCCAGATTTGACATCCTGGAATTCTCCTGGAGGAGGGTTCAGGTCCATTGGATTTTCCTGATATTTTAAATTATTTTTTTGGGCTATCATTATTATCTTTTACCAATAAACAGCAGTGCTTTGGCGCTACACTGAGGCTACGTGGCCACATCCATAGGCACCCACATCCTTTGGAATGCATGAGCTGGTTCTGATCCTGCAAAAATGGGATGCCCATATTTATCCTCTATTTGAGTAGTTAGATATTAGTAAGTAATACTAATTAGATGAGGGTATAAATATTAAAATACACACCAAGGTCACTCCAAATGTAGTGCAGTGAAATCCCTCTCACTTTCCCGCCTGGAACTAATCAAGGTTTTGGCTGTAATACAGTTTTTCTTTTGTTTTTAATATCTATCTCCAGATCCCTCTGCTATTGTTTTCCCAGTCCTTTGGGAGACAAATAAATGAAACTATTTGTTTCATCTTGTTAGGCTGCTGTTGGCAGCACAGAGCCCAGAACCCGCTGGGCAGACGTGGAAAAAGGCCTTCTGTACTTCCCAGACAGAATTTTTAATATTAAATGGAGAAAATAAAGAGCTACTACTTGGCTCCCAGCTGCATCTTCTAGCAGATGAAAAGGTCACACAACCCTGACAGCTTTGTCTGCTGGGATGCTGCTTGATGCCTGATAGGGAGAGTTTATGTCACTTAAAATCAAGGGTCTGACCTGGCTGGTGGCCTCTTCCTGGTGCAGCAGAGCCACAGATGTGGTGAAGTGTAATGCAGCTTCCCAAAGTCACTGTAACACGTGGTTGGCACTGTCAGTTCTGGGGTTTAGGACACCCAGACATCCACACCGGAGCTCTGAGGGAAAGGAGGAAAATGATAAAATATTGATAGAAGCTTGCTGTAAGTGCAGTGTCTTTTGGGTTTGAGTTTGGCCTGTATCTTCCCAGGGGTTGCTTTTGCAGTAGAGGAATTGTATAAATGGATCCAGGCGTGGCTGTAGGAGCTGCAGTCGCTGTGCAGTGTCACATGGGAGATGGCACCACGCCAGTGCCTGGCCTGGCTCTGTTTTTTTCTCAAAAAAAGGAAAAAATACCTCTACAGTGGTGTTGTCTTCCACTGGGGCAATGGCAGCTGCCTGGCAAACCTCTGTAGTGCCACCCACAACTCCAAGGAAAATGTGTGTGCTTCACTGGGAGCAGGTCCTCAACCGGGAGGTGAAGTTGGGAAATGCTGGTGGTGCCCACTGGGAGCAAATCTTCAGCCAGGGCTGAGTTTGGGAAAAGCTGGTGGTTCCCAGCTGGTTCCCTGTGCAGGGGGCATGGGCAGCCCCCCAGAGCTCCTGGGGAGCAGCAGCTGAGCCCGCCGGGGCCGGAGCAGCCCCTGAGGCTTTCCTTGTATTGCAGAACTCGGGCCACCTCGCGGGAGGAGAAGAACCTGCAGAGCTTCCTGGAGCAGCCCCGGGAGAAGTGGGTGGAGAGCGCCTTCGAGGTGGACGGGCCCCACTACTACACCGTGCTGGCCCTGCACATCTGTCCCCCGGAGAGGTGGAGGGCCATCCGCGGGGACATCCTCCGGCGCCTCCTCGTCACCTCCCACGCGCGCGTGGTGTCCCCGGGAGGAGCCAGCAGGTCAGTCCCTCCCCCTCCCCTGGCTGGGCACCGCTCCTGTCACTGGCACGGAGCCCCACGGGTCACTGCCACAGTCACAGAGCTTGTGTCACCATCACAGAGCCACTCGTGTCACTGTCACACCCGCTCCTGTCACTGTCACAGAGCCACCGCAGCTTCTGGGGAGCGCGTGTGGTTTACACCGGGTGTTAACCCCTCTGAGTAACCTTTGCACTCGGTGCTGCAGAGCTGCAGAGTCCCGGCCTGGGTTGGGTTGGGTTGGGTTGGGTTGGGTTGGGAGGGACCCTAAAGCCCCCCCAGTGCCACCCCGTGCCATGGGCAGGGCCACCTCCCACAGCCCGGGTTGCTCCAAGCCCCGTCCAGCCTGGCCCTGAGTGGCTGCAGCTGCAGCCCAGGGCTGGTTTGAGCAGGAGCATTCAGTTCTGGGTGTTCCTTGGAGTGGATCAATGAGCTGATCAATGGAAACGATGCTTTTCCTCCTTCCTCCCCCAGCTCAGCACTGCAGCAGCTCCAGCCGTGAGCTGTCTTCTGAGCTGTGCCTCACTCCCTGTTTGCCTCCCTAAAGAAGCTCATTCTGGGCCCTTTTGATCAGTGCTCCAGCTTCCCTCAAATAGAAAAATGGAAATAGAAATCAAATGCTATTGCTTTTTAAAAAGAAAAAAATCAATAGCAGCTGTCAGGCACTTGAAGCACGAGAATAAGTGGCTGTGCCTGCCTGACAAAGGCACAGTATTTCCAGAGAGGGAAAGGGAATTCCAGTTTCTGAAAGGATGATTTGAAATAGCTGTCATAATTAGGAATCAATTCATTATTATTCTAAGTCGCCTTAAAGTGCATTCTTATGCTGATGACATTAATTAGGTGTTTGATAAAGTCATTACATTGTAGTTGCACAAACCCAGCATGAACCAGTGCTCTTGGAAAAAGGAGAGAGCCCTGAAAGGGGCTCCTCTATTGATCTCTGTGCTGCTTTCAAGCTCCCCCTGGCTCCTGTTTCCTATTTCCAGCTCCCTGTCTGAATCCTGGCAAAGTAGGGGGTGTCCAGCAGATCCAGGAGATGTCCTGGAGGCTCAGGGGTGTGCAGCTCTTCCTGTGGGCTGGCAGAGCAAAGCACGGGGTGGGTTTGCTGCTTTTTAAACCCTCACTAAATGGTTCTGTAATGGAACAGGCAGAGCCAGGAACTTCCAGCCAAAGCATCCAATCTCTGGAATTTCAGGGGAACGCACTCAGAAATAGTGCTCGGGAATTATGTCAAGGTTTATTCAAGGGCTTTCTTTAATCTCTGCAGACTAACAGAGCACAAAGCCTCCCTCTGATAAAGCCTCTCAGAAATAGCAATATGGCAGTTCTGATTTCCAAGGGCTGTGCTTATTTATTCTTGTGGAAAATCAGGAAGAGGGCGACGGATGGTGAAACGCTCTGCAGATAAGTGCCAGTATCTGGAATTGGTAGGCTGAGGCAGAGAGGAAGCCACTGGCTGTGACACCAGGGTGATGTCTGCATGCAAAGGATTAAAATTAGCATTCCACGGTCAGGGTGTTGTCTGGGAGCAGCTCCGTTCCGAGAACAGCCGGGTGAAGGCTGGGGACTCTCAAGGACTCGCTGCTACCTGTGCGTCTCAGAAAGGGACAGGAGTCACTGCAGGAGCCCGCGGTGCATCTCAGAGCAGCTGAGGATCCGCTCGTGCTCTGAAACATCCTGTAAATCCTGGGGAGGTGCAGCAGCGCTCTGCATTCCCTCCTTCCGAGGCAGCAAATCCCCACGTTCCCTGTCCCGTGGGGAGGTGCCCACCCAGCTCCTCAGCTGGGCCAGTCAGTGTCAGATTTGGGGAGAATCGAGCCAAAAGGGGCTTCTGGCTCTGCCAGGAGTGATGGGACCACAGGTACCACGGGGGGAGACGCTCAGCACCTTCCTTGTTTTGGAAGCTCTTCCCATTTAAACCCAAAGATGAAATTACCAGAATGGATCCGACTTCTGGGTTTGTTCTGTTTTTGTAAATACAATTTACGGATCCCAAAGAACTGAATCGAGTGTTCATTGTGACTGAGCAATTCTGGCTAAAAAATCCTACGGATGTTTTTCAGTGTAGCTTTCATCTGGAGTTTGGGAGGAAAAGCTCCTTTTGATTATTTTTCCCTTTGCTCTTCACTGTGACCTTTCTCCTGAGGGAAGCCAGGCTTCCCCAGTGTCCGTGTCTGGCTTTCTGCTGGCAGTCCCTGTCCAGCTCCCAGGAATGAAACACAGCAGCTCCTCCATGAAGGTAACTACAGCCCTAACCCACAAGGGCCTTTTAGGTTTCAATTAAAGGAGCAGGCTCCAATTAGATCAAACCCATTCACATGAAAAGAAAAGTCTGGCTTGCAGTATTTGGGAGGCCAGAATTAGCCTCGCTCTAAGTTGCTCTTCATCCCGTGGAAATTTAGTCACCTTTACTAATTGGTTTTCCTTTAAATAATTAAGCTGAGCTGCCCGAGCAGGCTGCCACCTACTAGGATGTCTGTTTTAAGGGCACGCACACAAATGGAGCCTTTAATAAGAGCAGCAAAATGTTCATTTTTCCCCCAAAAAACCCCAGCCTGGAGCAGGTTGCAGCTGGGACCCCCTGTTGTGTTGCTGACTTGCAGCAGCAGCTGAGCTGGTCCTAGGTGCACACAAAAGGGCTTTTTGTTTTTCCAAAGCTCGGAAGTGTTGAGCAGGAAGCAGCATGTGATGGGGCAGATGTACCTGAGGAGCACAGGCAAGAAAATTCCAAACCCATAAGAGCTGCTGGCAGGAGGTTCCGCCGTGCCAGAACCTGTTTGTGATTAATCCTGCAGACTTTGGGAGCTGCTGTCCCAGCACAGCTCTGCACCTCTTAGGGCATTCCCAACACTCTAAATCCAGATGCTGGATTTGCAGAAGAAGTCCTTTCCTGGCAGGAGAATAACCAAGGAGATATTAAATGGAAATTCCTCCACTCCTTCGAGGACAAGACATTTCCTCAGAGTCTTGCAGAAATGCTTTGATGAGTTAGAAGCACAAAGCTGTTCTGTCACTGATGCCTCCTGTGTGTGAGGGTTGGTTATTCCTTCAGGAATCTGCTGTTCTCCGAGCAGTGAACACACAAACAAGGGCTGGATATTGTTTTTTCCTACTCTGCTGCTGACTTCCTCTGCAGTCTTAGCCCTCCACTTCCCTCTGTGCTCGTTTCCTTCCTGTGGAATGAGGTTGTACTGGCAAACCTGCCGTGGCCACATGGCACAGCTGGAGCCAAGGGACTGCCCAGCCTCAGGAATTGTGGCACAGAGTCTCAGGTGCCCGGTGTGTGTTTCATGGCCAGGGACACCCGGCCAGGCTCGCTCAGAGCCATTCCCTGCACGTCCCTGATGGGCTCTGTGGCTGTTCAGCTTTCATGCAGTTCATCAGGTGGGTTATCAAAGCCTCGTAAAGGGATTGACTCCAGCCTGATTTCCTTCTCCCAGACTGGCAGATAAGGCCGTGAAGGAATACGCCACGTACCGCTCGGGCCTGCTCTTCTGGGCACTCGTAGATCTCATTTACAACATGTTCAAGGTAAGGAGAGCACTGGGATTCCTCTGCAGCAGCTCCAGTTCAGCTCTAGCAGCTTTCTCACCCGAGCAACTACATGAGTTTGAAATAGAAGGCAAAGTTTGAAGCCCCTTTCTCCAAGATCCTTGGAAACAAAACTTCACAGAATCCCAGGATGGTTGGAGTGGGAAGGGACTTTAAAGCCCATCCCATTCCACCCCCTGCCATGGGCAGGGACACCTTCCACTGTCCCAGGCTGCTCCAAGCCTTGTCCAGCCTGGCACTGGACCCTGCCAGGGATCCAGGGGCAGCCACAGCTTCTCTGGGCATCCTGTGCCAGGCCCTCCCCACCCTCACAGGGAAGGATTTTTTCCTTCTTCTTTCTTCTGCACCCTGTAAAAGCAGAAAGGCCACAGGAAGCTGCCTGTGCTCATTGTACCCCTTGCAGTTCAGTATCTGAAGAACTGAGAGACTTTCCCAGCTGGCAGCACTCCTGTGTTGTGTATTTGCTTATTTTTCCTGTTCATTGTTCATGGAAGGAAGGACGTTCCAGGCTGTGCCAGGGAAGTGGTTGGGTGAGGAAGGAGGTAGGGGCAGAAAGAAACCTGCAGCTTCCAAAGAGGGGTCAGTACTCGGGGTGAGAAAATGCCTGGGACCTTGCTTCATTCTGTAACAAAAGGTGCTGAAGGTGCAGTTGGGGAATTTCTTGCTCTGTTGGTTGTTTGCAAGAGGCAGGGATGGAAATCCAGGAGCAATGGGAGAAGACACCAGGGTTTCCAGTAACTCTTTTTGTTAATCAAATAATTATTTTTTGGCCTGATTTGGTGTCCTTGTCCCCCGTCAGAAGGTGCCTACCAGTAACACAGAGGGAGGCTGGTCCTTCTCTCTGGCTGAGTTCATCCGACACAACGACATGCCAATACACGAGGCTGCAGACAAGGCCCTGAAAACCTTCCAGGAGGAATTCATGCCAGTGGAAACGTTTTCCGAGTTTTTGGATGTGGCTGGTGAGTGTTTGCCTGCCCTTTTATAGGCTGCCTTGTGCAGCTCGTGACTGGAGACAGCAGCATTCCTGCCGCTGCTGCAGCCTGTGGGGATGGGACAGGAGAGAAGGGACACCAGCACTGCCCAGCCACGGCCTGAACTGTCCCAAACCAGCTGGGACACCCCTGAGCAGCCCCAGGCAGGAAAATCTCTCCCAGCTGATCCTGCAGGTCCCCCCTGCTCTGTTAAACACCTGTAGCACAGCTGGGAGGTGTTTGGGGGGTCTGTGGTGAACAGATGTGACCGTGGCAGCAGCTGGGTGCAGCCAGAGTTGCTCGCCAAGGATTTTGGTGTCTCCAGGAGTCAGGAGATGCTGGAAACCTGCAGGGAAGCTGCTCTTTTCTTCCCTCAAGATCTGTGCCCCAGGCCAGTGTCTCGCTGTCCCACACAGGGAGCAGAGCTGGGTCCCTGGAGCTGCACGAGAGCAGTTCCGTGTGGATTTAATGTGCACATTTCAGTCCCTCCTGATGCATCCAACAGGGTTCACCCTCCTCGTGTCCAGCCTTAAAATAACCCTGCAGCTGTCAGGAGCTCACACATGGCCCAGCACAAATCCCTCGTGGGGCTGATTCTTCTCTCTTGTCTTCTTCTGTTCAAAGGACTCTTGTCAGAAATCAACGATCCCGACAGCTTCCTCAAGGATCTCTTGAACTCCATCCCCTGAGCCGCCAGCACGGAGAAGCTTTGGGCAGAGACTCCATCGCTTGCCTTCCACCCCTCTGTGTCCCTCCTCGTGCAGTCTGTCCCTTCCCCGAGGAGTGCTGCAGTTTTTTGTTGGAATTTTTTTTTGTTTTGTTTTCGTTTTTTGGGTTTGTTTTTTTTTATTTTCTACAATTTTTCTTCATGGAGTGATTTGGAATTTAGATTTGTTTTATCTTGTGTTTCAGCGCTTCTATCTGTAAAGCCTTGTGCATTCAAGCTGTTTGAAAGAACTTGTACAGAGAGGAATCCAAACCAGTAAATCTTAATGCTTTAGTGTGCACCTCTTTGAAGTTAAATAAACCGAACAAATGGGTAAGCTGGGTTTGACTAGTGCTTGAGCCAGGCAGGAGCCTGAATGCCAAGGTGTTTCTCACATTTCCTTCCAGAGCTGCTGCTCTGTCCAGCCCTGGGCCTGGCCGGGGAGCCCCAGAAGCAGAAGGCTCCCAGAGGGAGCAGCCGGGCGCTCCCTGCCTGCACCCGCAGGTTCTGTGGGGGGCAGAGCCTCAGGGACTCGGGCTCTGCAAGGACAACGTTTGCCCCCCTTCCCTCCCCTGGCTACAGGCAGCAGCTCCGTGTCCCCTCCCATGGGGTGTCCAGGGCCTGTCCTGGCTCCGTGTCCCCTCTCATGGGGTGTCCAGGGCCTGTCCTGGCTCCGTGTCCCCTCCCATGGGGTGTCCAGGGCCTGTCCTGGCTCCGTGTCCCCTCCCATGGGGTGTCCAGGGCCTGTCCTGGCTCCGTGTCCCCTCTCATGGGGTGTCCAGGGCCTGTCCTGGCTCCGTGTTGTCCAGGGCCTGTCCTGGCTCCTGGTCCCAGGCTGGACCCAAAGCTCGCGGTGTCTCCGATGGACGGCCCCTCTCGGGGGGCTGCTCCCGTCCCTGTCCTCTCTCTGGGGACACTCCCAGCTCCGGCCAGCACCTGTCCCACAGCCCTGCACAGCCCCACTGCCCCCCTGCTGCCCTGCATGCCCTGACCCGAGCCCAGCACTGCCAGGGCCAGCCGTGCCCTGCGCCCCACCTGTGCGTGCTGGAAGCTCACCTGGCACAGCTCTGCTCTGCTGTAACCAGCTGACACCTGGTGAGGCTGGAATCTAATAAAGCTTTCCCTGGCTTCCTCGTCTCTGTTTGAACTTGAATTTCCTAACACCCATCCCAGAAATAATAATAATAATTTTAGAGGCTGAACAACTCCCCAGCCCATTTGGTGCCTGTTGTTAGTGTTGGCCACGCGCTGGGATCTGGCAATTAGCGGAGGGGTGAAGGTGCAGTGTTTTTGTTCTCACCTCCGTGGGGGCTGATGTCACTCCTGGCAGCTGGAGGTGCTGCTGAGGAGGGGAACTGGGCAGGAAATGCCCCGGAGAGGTTTGGGTTGGTGTCCCACGAGGGACTCAGGGCTGTGGGTGGGTCGGTGAAGTCTGGCCCTGTGAAGTACAGGAGGGGCTGGTGTGGGGTTGGCTTTGTGCAGCAGCGATCCCGCACCTCTGCTGCCCTGGAACCACATCAAAGGGCAAACACACCTCGCTGTAAAGCCCTGCAGAGTCAGAGCTAACAGTCCTCTCTGCAAACAGCAGCTGGGCTGTGCCAGGGCGGGTGCAGGAGTCACTCACGGCACTGCTGTGCCACAGCCCGGGCAGTGCCAAACCCCTCTGCAGTTAATGCCCTCCAGAGCTGCCCGAGAGCTGAGAGCAGCAGGAACAGCTCACAGGGAGCCTGGGCTTTGTGGCTGCTTCCAGAGGTTCTCAGCACGGTGCAGGACTGAAGCCCCACCACGTTTTGGCTTTGCCGTTTGTGTAAAGGGAGTGGGGAAGCTCCACGCACGAGGTTTGGGAGCTGGGGGGACACCAGGCTGCCTTCCTTCCCTGCTCAGTGTCCTTCCTGACGAAACCAGATCTGTTCCCCTGCAGCCACAGCCTCGGGGTGCCCTCAGCTCCTCTCCCCAGCTTTGCCTGCCTGGCCAAGGAAGGATGTTACCTTGGCAGGACCTTCTGCAGCTTTCCCGGCCAGGGAGCTCCAGCACAGCTCAGGATGGAAATCCTGGTTTGCTCCACTTGTGCGGGCACAGATCTTCCGCAAAAACAGATTCAGCTGCTGCAGGAGCTGGTGAAGTTTCTAGCAGGGAAATCACTGGGTTTCTACCCCTTCAGTTGGGTCAGCAGATCCTGAGTTCCCCAGAGCAGAACGTGGTCACTGTTTGTTCAGCATGAACGACTGAGGACAGGGCATTTTAAGCTCTTCTTACAAACACCCTTGCAATGAGCTCCCCAATGAGCTCATTGTCCTGGCTGGCTCTGCAAAGGCCCAGAGATGTATTTTGGAAAATCAAGGTGGTGCCTGGGGTGCCTCCCTGCCCAGAGCACAGCAGGGCTGGGATTTATGGACGAGGCAGAGCTGAAAAGGTGGGAACATCCTGACAGTGCTCGTGGAGCAGATTGGCCTGCGAGAGGCTGAAGGTGACAACAACAACCTCAGAAGACCTAGAGAGGGACAAGAACAAAAGGAAAGTGTTTTGGAAAGTTTCAGCTGGTCCAGGAGAGGAGAGGCTCCAACGTTCTCAGTGGTGCACAAAGGCAAAGAGCTCCAGGCTGCAAAATCCCCTGGACTGGGGCTGGGAAGTCAGCAGAGACTTTGGGGAGTTTGTTACTTAAGTGAGGAATGAGAAGACTGAGGGAAAATGCCTCAAAATGGATGAAATTACTCAAAGTGATGAACTGAACCATGAGCTGAACAACAGGGAGTCAACCCCCTCTCAAAAAAAAAAAAATTATTTATTTGCCAAAGACATTATTTGGGGAAAAAGCCCTTTGTGGTGCAGGAGCCTGGACGAGCTGTAGGATTGCTTTGAACCTGACCGTGGGCAGGAGCTCCCCGAGTTTCTGAAATCCCTGCGCTGGGTCGAGCTCCAGGATTTAACTGATGTGGGGGTGACACCCTGGGGAGAGCAGGGACCTGCTGGGCTCCCCCCCTGCTGCAGGTGACACGGAAACGCGACCTTCCCCTGGTATTCCTGATGGTTTCTTGTCCTGCTGCCTCCTCCCTCTGTAATTCCCTGTTCCAAGGCAGGCAGTGCCCTCTGGAAGTGCTGCACAGCTGAGTGCCCTTCCCGCCGGGATGGGAACCTTCCCCGCTGCTCTCTGCCCGTTCCTGACTTCCGACCAGCCCCAGCCAAGCTCTCCCGTGTTTCATCTCTCTGCACTTGCCTGGCAGTGCTTTCAAACCAGCAGCGGGCTGGAGCTGCTGAGCACAAACACGCAGCGAGCTGTGATGCTCCAGCGCCACACAAGGTTCCCTGGACTTTTTCCCATGGAGGAAAAGTGATTTTTCTCCCTGGACACGCGTCTGTGGCGCCTTTCAGGACATGTGGATCCTTCAGCAAGACCGTGGTGGAGCCTCGGAGGACGTGGTGGGGACACCTTGGGGTTGCAGTCCCCCAGACCTGGATGGAATCCCACATTTTCCTGCAGGAATGTCACATCGGGTTCTGCAGGAATGACCCTCCGGCCACGCCGTGGGCAGGAGCCTCCAGCCCCTGGGTGCGCAGAGCAAAGCCAGCATCCTGCGGGATTCCCTCCTCGCCTTTGGGGCAGCCCAGCTCCAGCTCAGGGCTTGTTCCTGATCAGTTCATACCCCCGGCAGCTCGAGGATCAAACATCCTCCAGGCAGGAGAGTGACAGAAACGAGCACAAAACCACCAAGCCCAGGCTCCCAAATGAACTCCCGAGTGTCACCAGGTGGGTTTGGAGCTGCTCTGGGGAGAGGCCACCCTGCAGCCCAAGGAGGAGCTTTCCCAACACATCCCAGAGACCTCCCGTGGGCCGGGTGGCTTTTTTAGGAGCCGCCCTTGGGTCACGTTTCTGTTCCCTGCCCGACCCGATAACAAAATGGGGATTGGCCTTGACTCGTTTGCTGCACGGCCACGTTCCCGTTCCAGGTGGGGATGATTCACAGCTCACGTGTGAGGAATCAAGGATAGAGGGAAAAACAGGCTGTGAGCTCGCCAGGTGGGCTGGGAAAGGGGGCTGGGTGGATTAAGGACAATAACACCTCAGGGATGTCCCCACTGGCACACCAAGTTGCTGGGAAAGGCCAGGGGCAGCCACGTGAACCTCCAGGAGTAGTTACCCCCTTGTTTCCAAGAGGGGAAAAAAAATTAATGATTAAACCCCTATTTGCAGATTTTTCTGCAGGATTGATCCCACCTGTTCACATCGACAGCTGGGGGGGAACCAGCTCCAGCCCTTTTATCCCAGCCCTGGAGAGCAGCAGGGATCCCACCCAGAGTGAGGGTGTCAGTGGGAGAAGATGCTTTTGGGTAAAATTACCAATAAAATGGCACAAAGGACGTGTGGAGGGGAAGCCCTTGTCCTGTGTTTTAACCCCAGGCAGGTTCGGGGTCTTCAGGCCCCCAGAAGGCACCATCCCAGGATGGGGAGGTTTTAGGGTGTGTGAGGAGTTCTGGATGTGCCTCTGGAGAGATTTAATTTTCCTGGTGCTTGTTAAGCCTTTCCTGAGCGGGATCCTCCCCTGCTCGGTGCTGCTCCTGCACCCAGGCCCTGTTGCTGCAGGTCCAAGGTTCGGAGTGGGAATTACAAGCTCCCTCCTGTCCCACAGGGATTTTCTCCCTCATCCCACTGTTGCCACAGAACCCGGGAGGGATCAGACACGTTCCCGGCTCCCTGATCCGCACGCCTGGATGCTGCAGAGCTCTCCTGCCCCTTCCCTTCCCGCCGGGAGCATCGGGCACCTCACAGTGGATTTCCTGCTCCAAAAATCAGGGTTTTTCTTCTGGAAAGAAGTCCCCACCCTGGCACTCCTCAGCCTGACTCAGCCTGGTCCCTTCCCTTGGGAAACACAAACTCTCTGTGGGTGAATCACGGCCGGAGCTGTGGGAGAACCCAACCAAACCCGGTGCAACCTCCAGGTCCTCGGTGATCCACAAATGTCCCTGGAGCCGCAGGAGAAACGGGAATGATCAGAGATCCCAACTCTGCTTCTGGGGCTGCTGCCACCAACCCCAGCCTGCCCCAGAGGGGGAATATTTTGGGGGTTTTTTTGCCACTGGAGAAGCGGGATAACACCTGCCCTGCAGCCCTTCTCCAGTGGGGAAGGTGGGATATAGAAAAGGGCAAATATTGAGCAGAAATTGGAAAAATTCAGGTGTTTGTGAATTGGAAAAATTCAGCTTTGACATATGGAGAGAGGCTGAGCTTTAAAAAACCGGAAATATCATGAACACCGTGTTTAGTCTTGGCTGCTCTTGCCAGGGATGTTGGGTCTGACACCTTTCCCATCTTCCCCATCTTTCCCTGCCGTGGGGACAGGGCAGGGGCTGGAGAAGGGATAAAGGAGATGTTTTAATCTGGGGACGGAGGAAGAGGGCAGGGCAGCCAGGGACACCTTGGGTTGTTGGGCTCGGGTGCCTCAGATGGAGATCTCTGCCCTAATGATGATAACCCAATAATTACTGTTATTAATCACAATCCCGCTTGTTCTTTCCCAAGTGTTGTGCCAGCAGGACCTCAGTCACCCTCAGCACACGCCCTGGGGAGAGCCAGCGCTGTCCTCAGCCCGGGATGGGAGGTTGGGATGGGAAAGGGCTCGGGATGCTCCTGTGGAGACTGAAATCCTCAGGGACTTGGCACAAGGGACAGCCCTTGGCAGCCGGGACAGCCCCGAGTGAATCCCGTGTTCAGCCCTGGTGGCGTTTGGGGTGTTGTCCCTGGGTGTCCCGTGCTGGAGGTGGCCACCCCACCCCAGAATCCGTGTTTGGGACACCCCCGGGCCCTTCTCGGGGGTTTAATCCCTGCAGCGTCTCCCAGGCCGCTGTTTTTAATCTCATTTAATGAGCAAACAGGGCTGCGCTGTGAGCCCAGCAGCATCCTTTAATTATTCCTAACGTTTGATGGCAACGAGCTGATTCCCGAAGGGTGACATCAGGCACCGCAGGCGCATCTCCGGCGAGCCGGGTCATTCCCACTTCCCCGCAGCCGGGTTGTGCTGCTCTCAGCAGTTCTCTGTACCCCAGCGGCTGCAGCAGCTCGGGGGCTCCACCCGAGCGCGTCTCCCTCGGGAACAGCCCAGGAAGTTGGGAAATGCAGAAGCTCCAAAGCTCCAAAGCTTCGGCTCCGTGACTCACTGCGCTGACACCGCGGGTTCGTGCAGCCACCGCGGGCATCCCGCGGGCTCCGGGATGGCATCGCTGCGTGCTCCGGGTGTGGTGTCCCCCCTCAGGACAGATCCCGGTGTCCCTGCTGGGTGTCCGGGTGTGATGTCCCCCCTCAGGACAGATCCCGGTGTCCCTGCTGGGTGTCCGGGTGTGGTGTCCCCTCCTCAGGACAGGTCCCGCTGTCCCTGCTGGGTGTCCGGGTGTGATGTCCCCCCTCAGGACAGGTCCCGCTGTCCCTGCTGGGTGCTCCGGGTGTGATGTCCCCTCCTCAGGACAGGTCCCGCTGTCCCTGCTGCTGGAGAAGAGGAGAGGTGGGAGACGCCGGCACAGGGACCAGGATGCTGGGGGGAGCCCAGCCCCACATTTCCGACCCACGTCCAGTGGATATTTTCCCACCAGGAAGATTTCCTTCCTGTGTCTTGCAAAACCTGTCAGGCCAAAAACCCACAGTGCAAGCAAGGAAAAGAATCAGCTGACGGCTTCTGGAAGAGAGATTTAGACAGGGAGCTAAAAATAAACCCCAGTTCAATTTAGCCCTTCTCAGGGCTCGGAGCTTTGGGTGCTGCTCAACCCAGCAAACTTTGGGGAAACAACGAGAAAGAAATGATTTATTTTGTTAATTTAAAAGTCATCCTGCACTTAAATTAATCAGGCCAGGGCCCGCCTGCTGCCTTCAGAACGAAGAGCTCGACAGTTTTGGGATTGAAACGGAGCACGTGGGCATGCCCGGATCCCCGGCCAGCATCCCGGATTATCCTGGAGGAGCTGCCGGAGCAATCCCCGCCCCTGGAGCACACCTGGGCAGCCTGTCCGGGCCCATCGCTGCATATTTGCCGCTCTACTCAACGCAGATGCGAATGTTTGGTTCCTAAGGAAGCGGAGAGCGCTGCCGCCGTCTCCTCGGAAATACCGGCGTGTCCCGACCGCGGATGCTCCGCTCAGCATCTTCATCTCCTCCTGAGCCCAGCCGCCCTTCGGGGCTGCACCTGGGGCAGAAGCTTTTGTTTGCAAAATATTTACACCTCTCCAGGGAGGAGATCAGCCCCGGCCGGGCTGCGGGGGGGTGGGGATATGAATCCGATCCTCCCCTCGCGTCCCAAATTCTCCGCTGCTGGGCTCGTGCCGCGCTTTGGCTGCGCACGAGCGTCTTCTCTCTTTGTGGTTGGATCTGTTTCGTGCTGCTGACGCCCACAAACCCCCAAACGTGGGCAAATGAGGTTTTTGTGACTGCGGGAATAAACCTGCGGCGGGAGAAGGTGCTGGGTTTCAGCAGCGGCTCCTCTCTCCCACGAGCTGATAGGACAGGGAGGGAACAAACTGGAGGACAAAGTGGGGGACCAAGCACCGTTTTGGGAGGAGAAACCTCCTTTGAAGGCAGTGGAGGTGCAGGGAGGAGAAGCTGCTGCTCTGTCGCTGCTGGTGTCACTCACCCCTCCCACGCACTGACAGCAGCCGCCCCACAAACCCTTTCTGTTCCCGCAGCGTGCCCGGCTGACAATTCCCGGCACCATCCAAAGGCTTCCCCTAAAAGGCTGGGAACCACCCCGGTGACTGACCCGGCCCTTTCCCCGCGGGTGACACCGGCGATGGGCACGGCCCCGCTGCCTTGGTGACACCGCGGGTGTTGCGGTGGGGCTGAGTCACCCGCGGAGTCACCGGGGCCGTCCCCAGGTCCTGCCCATCCTCCCACACGGCAGGGCCCGGGCGGGCAGAGCCGTTCCTGCCCCCATTTCCCAAAAAAACCCCCCGGTGCTGGTGCAGAAAAGGCGCTGCTGGGGTGGGAAAGGCTTTGCTGGCCAAAAACGCAGCCGGGATGAGGCTGACACCACCCTCCCGCTGATGCTCGCGCACCATCACGGGGTCCGGGGTAAAAACCAACCATTTTGGGGGTGGAACTATCAAAGATTCTGCTGGTTTCTGCAGCCTGGTTTGCCCAAACACCCTCACGCAGGAAAGCGGGAGAGGGTGAGAGCCCAGGGGAGCGATACCAGCCCCGTGGTGATGGCCTTCAGCCCAGGGAGCAGCACCCACGGCACAGGACCGGAGCCCTGGGGATGGGATTGGGTCGGTTTGCCTGGAAAATGATCACTGGACCAAGGAAACAAGAACTTCCCGTCAGTGCCAGACTAACAGAGCCTCAAGGGATACAAGCAGCCCCAGGGAAACTGATATTAAAAATCTGAGCAGGTCTAGAGAGCAGCCCGGAAAACGGTCACCGAGGTTTGGGAGTGCAGGATGCTGCCCAAGCGAAGGGAAAACGGATGTAAAATCAAATCCGAGGGCCCGGATTCCCCAATCCCTGCTCCAGCCCGAGTTTGAGTGAAGCAACTGGGAGCAAAGCCACCCCCAGTGCGTTGTTTTTGTCGCCGGGGTGGTCACTGAGAGTCCCCGCACTCGGAAACAGCCCCATTTCCCAGCCCTTTCCTCCCAGTCCAAATAGGAAAGGGCTCATCAGCGCTCCGTTATTTATATCTGCAACTGGCAGGCGGCGGGGGCTTTCCTCGGCAGGAATTGCGGGAATTCCCTGCAGGAATGTCCCCGGCCTGGCACGGGGCTGGTGGCAGCGGCCAGGCCAGGGCTGCAGGGCCCTCCCGGGGCGGCGATTCCCATCTCTCCCGGCCCAAGATTAATTAATTACTGCGATTAATTCAGGGGGATCCCCTTGCAGGGGCCGGGACGGAGCCGCAGCGGGATCCTGGAGGGGACCGCGGCCACCCCAGGGAGGGGCTGGAGCTCATTACGGAAAGGACTCCTTTGATTTAATGACCTTGGGACGAGGCGTTGATGGATCCAGGGCGCTGCAAGATCACGGGGCAGGTACGAAACCCTTCACTGTCTGGTTTATCACCCCCTCGAGCGTTGTCCTGCTTCCCTAAGGGAGAAAATAAAACTCAGCTGGATTTTCCCGCCTGTTGACCACGGGGTTCTGAAATCATGCGGCTCCTTCCAGCACCACCAGCGAGGGTGCCAGGAGCCCGAAACCAGGGAAATGTACAAAATCCATAAAATCCCAGCATGGCTTGGGTTGGAAGGGACCTTAAAGCTCATCCCATTTCACCCCCTGCCACGGGCAGGGACACCTTCCACTAGGCCAGGCTGTTCCAAGCCTTGGAATTACCCAGATCTGGGACAAACCCACTCCTGGCTGGCTGCTGCCCCCAGTAATGCCCTCAGTATCGGCAGTTTTACTCAATTCTTGCATTTTTCGAGTGTTTCTGCGGACCTGCGGGGTGGCACAAGCCACGGAAACATTTCTTGGGGAGCTGCAAGGGGTTTTTGATTGGAATCTGGCTCTGTTTGCTGACACCCACCAGCAGCAGCCACAGCCCTGCCCCGCAGCCGAGCGCCGAGGGGGTTTCTGTAACTCAGCCCCACCACAAACCGAGCTGAGGAGGTTTTGTGCTCTGGGAGAAACAATCTCTCAGGTGTCTCTTTGAGTCACCCTTTAATGAAGCACCTCCACCCAGCACATTTATTTTTTTTTTTCCAGGAGGTGCTGGAAAAACACAGGTTTGTACGGCACGAACAGAGCCCTTTGAAGAGCCCTGGTTTCGGTGCTGAGCGTGGCTGGAGGTGCTGGTGGAGTTTCAGCGAGTGGGGATAAACATAAACATAAACATAGGTATAAACATAGCCCGGCAAGCCCCATGGTTTTATTTCAGAAATGATATTTGAGCAAACACTGTTCCTGCAGCTTCACGCCAGCCTGACTGAGGGTTTTCCATGTGCTTCCCTTGCATCATTCCATGCCCAGCAGAGCAATGCAGCAATCACATCATTCAATTAAACAATATCCCTTGATTGCCCAGCGGCCCGGAGGTCCGGGAGCAGCAGTTGGGAAACGCTTATTTAATAACTTAATTAATATAATATCGGCATTGTTTAGCACTTAGGCAGGGCTCTGCTTTGGGATAACAACATCCAAGGTTTATAATTTAGTCTGATCTGACCTAACCGAGCAATCATGGCATCATGGAGTGTTGAGGGATTGGAATGGCCCTTAAAGATCATCCGGTCCCAACACTGCCACGGACAGGGACAATTCCCACTATCCCAGGGTGCTCGAGGCCTTATCCAGCCTGGCTTTGAATGCTGCCAGGCTTGGGGCATCCACAGCTTCTCTGGGCATCCTGTGCCAGGGCCTCCTCACCCTCACAAGGAACAATTTCTGCCCAATATCCAGGCAAAATCTCCCCTCCTTCGATTTGTACCCATTTCTCCTTGTCCTGTCACTCCAGTTCCTGATGCAGAGTCCTCCTCTGGCTCCCCCGTAGCCCCTTCATGCCCTGGAAGGTGCTGAGATGTCCCCACACCCCTTCTCTTCTCCAGGCTGAACATTCCCAGCTCTCCCAGCCTGGCTCCACATGGGATTAGCAGGGGGTTAATAACTCCGCGGTGTCCCCGAGAGCCGGCAGCAGGGACGCAAGGCCGGGGCCCTGGATCTCATTTCCTGTACGTTTGCCCGTTAATGCGGGGACTTCCTGCGGGCTCTGGAGCGCCGTCGGACCCCGGGGCCCCCCAAAAAAATCACCGTCCCCCCCCCAAACCCCCGCGCTGGGGACACGTGGAGGGACCGGCCGCTCCTGCGGCACCGCGGGGCGGGGCCATGCAAATGAACCGCATTGTTATGGAAATGAGGGGCGCGGCTATGGAAACACGAGATTGGGGTACGGCGGTGGAAGGCGTGGTTATGTAAATGAGAGGCCGGGTATGGAAATAGGGGGCGTGGCTATGGAAATAGGGGTGGGGTTTGGTGCGTGGGCGGTGCCTCGGCCCCGGCGCGGGGAGGATGAGGCGGGGTCGGTCCCGCCCCGCGCTCCCGCCCAGAGCCCTCAGAGCGCGGCGCGGCGGCGGCGGCCGCAGAGACAGCGCCAGCACCGGCACGGCCGCTCCGCACCGCCGGTACCGCCGGCCCTC
>VZTD01003362.1:0-25032 GCA_013397725.1 Rhagologus leucostigma | reverse complement strand
GTGACGGCGGCGCTGCGGAACGACCTGGGCTCCAACATCCACCTGCTCAAGGGGCTGAACGTGCGGTTCCGCTGCTTCCTGGCCAAGGTGCACGAGCTGGAGCGGCGGAACCGGCTGCTGGAGAAGCAGCTGGCGGCCCAGCAGAGCGAGCGCGACCGCCGGCTGCGCTACAAGACCTTCTCCCGGGACCAGGCGGTGCAGACGGACGGCGGGACCCCGCCGCTGGTGCCGCCGCCGGGCCCCGGGCACGGGGCGCTGCCGTCGCCGCCGCACTACGGGCGCCTGCCCGGCACCATCTGGAGCTACACCCAGGTGCGGCGCACCGGCGGCGGCGGCCTGGAGACCGTGCAGGGCCCCGGCGTGTCCTGGGTGCACCCGGACGGCGTCGGGGTGCAGATCGACACCATCACCCCCGAGATCCGCGCCCTCTACAACGTGCTGGCCAAAGTCAAGCGGGAGCGCGACGAGTACAAGAGGAAGTGAGTGATGGGGGATGCGGGCGGTCCGCGCTGCACTGCGGGGAAACGGGGCCAGCCCTCCCCGGGAGCGCTCGGGGACAGCGCTGGGGACGCGGGCACCGGGCTCCCCCTCCCCGGGGGTCGCTGCGGGCGGGGGATGCGCCCCGGGCTTCGTGGGGGGCTTTTCCTCGGGGTGGGGGTTGAACCTCATCTCGGTACCCGGAAAACTCTGGGGTCCGTCCCTGGGGGGATGGAGAGCCTGGATCTTGCAAGGACCATTGTCAGCTTAACTTGAAAAAAAAAAAAAAAAATATATATATATATTTAGAAGGGAAATAATCCGTTATTAATATTGCGTTGCATAGTTACTCCTAAATTTAGCTCGCCTTCATTTTTTTGGTCTGATTACTCCAGTAGTCGGTTCTGTGTGCCAGCTCCCCGAAATTAGCTCAGTGCTGCAATATTTGGGTTGCGAATACTGCAGGGCAGGGTTTGCACTCCGAGATGTTCCTCGGAATTAGCCAAAACAAAAGCCTTTGTAAGCCCTGCTGGTCTGGAGGTCTCCCCTGGCCTGTGGCAAGCCCTGGGGTTGGAATGGTGATGGATAGCGTTCCCTTGGATTGCTCGGTTTAGCTGTGGCGGAGATGGAGGCCAGAGAGGGGAAAAAAAAATGTAGTTGGGCTTCTGCAGGGAGATTCCTGCATTGTCTGAGGAGCTGCTGTCCTTCGGGGCTGGCGTGGGCTCTCCCAGCCGGACTTTGGGCATATTTAGCCTTAAAATGCATTTCCTGCTCGCCCAGCCGTGGTTCTTCCCTGCAGAACACACCGAATCCGTTCTCATTTTCCGCATTTTCCCGGCTCCGTGGCCTGTGGAGCGTGGCTGGATCCCTTCTGCCCAGGTTAACAGACTGCAGTGAGGTCTCTGCACACCTCAGGTCAGCAGCAGCTTTTGTAACAACCTCCCCTGGTGAAATCACCCGGCTCAGAGGCATTTTCTAGGCAGGTTTGGCTGCTCCAGTGGGAATTTGTGGCCTCTTCCGTGGCCAAGGCTCCGTCTGCTTCCAGTGCATCTCCTTGCAGCTCGTGTGCCTCAGTTGCTCTGTCCCTCATGGCTGGAGCCGCCGGTGTGCGTGGAAAAAAGGAGCTGGTCTCTGTTTTCCAGCCCGGAGTCGTGGCTGCCATGGTGGCACGGGGTGGTTTTTGTTTCTGTGGCCGGTCCCAAGGCACGGGAGGAGCAGGGGAAGTGGTGCTGGATGGTGCCTTGGTGAAGGGGGATCCCTGTGGGTTGTGTCACCAGAACTTGGGGCTGCTTCTTCTTTTCCACGGATACCTGATTTATTTCTGCTTCTGGGGGAAGAGGAGACTTGTGGGCCTCCAGGTCCAGCCTTTCCGCTGATACAAAGTTGATTTTTCTGCTTTTACTCCCTTGTGTAAAGCACATTTTCACCCTCCAGTCTGTGTTCTTGCACACTCAGGGATTGCATAAACCAGATAAATTCAGTGGAGCAAAGGGGAACCTCAGATCTTATTCTTGCCCTTGAAAGAGGTTTTCCTTCTGAAAAAAACAATGTGATTAACACATTATCAACACGTCCCACGCCGGTGATGTTGTATCTGCAGCGTGGGTTGTGTGGATGCTCACTACTATGGAGCTGGAGTTGGTCACCGTTCCGTGACCTTCAGTCCCACACGGACAGCACACGCTCGTTTTTGGGGGATTGGCTTTTTCCTCTGGGGCCTTGAGCTGCCTTGGGCAAGCTCGGGGAGCAATCTTGTGCTGTTTGAGTTTACTCCTGGCAGTCAGATGAAGCAGCTGGGTTTAGTGCCGCGAGCTCTGGGTGTTGCAGTGCTTGTCAGCCATCCTGCAGGGCTCGGGACGGAGTTTGTTTGTGCAGGGCTGGGGTTCCCTGTCCTGGCACCTCTCCGTGTCTGGCCTGCACTAAATGCACTCTTTGGGGTTCCCTTATCTTGCTGTGATCCCTTTGATGCTCCAGCTTTATTTAGGGAGCTGAGCTCCAGGTGGAGCAGGAGCCTTGTGCCTGTCTCCTGATGGGGTTGTTGGAGCTTGTGGAAGGTTGGGCACGGGCTCAAGCTCCCAGCCCAGGTGTGTGACCAGGAAAAGAACCTTTTATTGCTCAGTCTGAGAGCCAGCAGAACCCGCAGCCTTTGTGGAGCAGCCAGGCCTTGTAACCTCACCAAGGAGCCACCAGCCCATGGCCAAGAATCTTTAAGCAGATAGTGATAATTCCATTTATTTCCTGGGGCAAGGGAGGCTTTTCCCCCTTTCCTGGGTGACCACTTGGTTAAGGAGGTTGTGGCTACCAAATGTTTCTGGTTTGATTTGACTTCCAGGAAAAGCCAGGCGGGCGGTGATGTGGGACCTGGGAGTGCTGCTCAGGGAAGCGCTGGGTGCCCAACACTCACCTCGGATGTCTGTGTTGTTGTTGAAGGCAAACTCACTGATGTCACACCTGGGAACTGGAAAATGCAGGGGTGGAACTCGGAGGGGAAATCATCTCTTTTGTTTCCTTTCTTTTAAAGGAAAAGTAGCCTTGCTGCTGTAAAATAACAGTGGGACATCATCCAGGATGCTCTTTCCAATGAAATTCTGCCTGTGCAATTTCTGGGATTAGCAATGGCTTCATTTGGGGGAAATATGTTTAATTTCTTCGTTCCATTCCCTAAAATAATTTTCCTAGGACGTTGTAACACAACAAACTGGAGTTCTGGAGTCAGTCGAGCACACAGAGCATATTTTACCCAGGCTTTTGTTTGTGTCTGAAGCAAAATGTTCCCTCTGAGGAGCCCAGCAGATATTTCAGACCAAAACTGCTTTTGCTTTTTCCCCCAGGTGATGATATTTTACCTAAATGATGTATAAATTTGCATCTTTTCTATTTATTATGTTGTCTTAATCTCATATTTTTTTAGCAATGATCATGATTTTGCACAAGATTATGACTTCTGTGAGAGAGTTAACAACTGGAGGAGTTTTAGAGGGAAAATGAAGTTAAATTAATTTTCTTCAATTTTTTTCCAGCTATGCTTGCATTTAGAAGAGCTTTTGGCCATAGATCTGACTTCAAGTCAGATCATTTGTTGTTTATCTGTCAGATCTTTGGTAATTTTTATCTCTTGTTACCCTTTTAGCAAGAAAAAGCAACACCGTCTTTCTGCAAAATTGCACTTTTGCAGTCAAAGCAGCTCAATAAAAAAATACTTTCAGGGACAGTTATTTGAAAGCGGAGCAAAGTCACATTTTTTAATTTAAAACACGCAGGTGAAGCGATTTTTTTTTTCCTAGGCAGAATAAACCCAATCATCAGCCGTTGTGCTTCAGCTGCTTTGAGGTGGGAGTGAGCAGCTGCGGGTTCCTCCAGGAGCAGGGCTGGAATCTGGGATTCTCTGTCCCTGGCGGGATGCACAGGTTTGGCTCCTCCCTGGCACGGGGTTGATCCCTTCAGGTAATTCAGGAGAAAAATCTGCTTTCGGAGGAGCAGCTGGGGGGTGAGCCCAGCCCTGGCCCTGTTGTTCGGGGATGTTTTCCCGGTTTTGGGAAGCTCGGGAGCCTCAACACCTCCGGTGGCACCGCTGGGGAGGGTCCAGCTGGGAGGGAACCGGGGAGAACCAGCGGGATTCTCGCCCCACAGTTAGTTAAATCCTGTTAATCAGCAGCCAGGGCCGGAGCTCTGCCGGAGGAGGCACGTGGAAGGCGCGGGGGTGATGCCCAGCCCCGCTGCCCGGGCTGAGGTGTCACCTTCCCGGAGAGATCCCTGCGAGAGCCGGGACGCATCCCGGAGCGCTGTGACAGTGGCAGTGCTGCTGCTGCTGCGTGTGGCCAGCCCAGGCTGCTGACTTGGTGAAATCCTCCTGCAGTCGCTTCCTGCCCTCCCTCCCTGCCTCTCCCCGAGCTCTGAGAGCTCCGGGCCCAGCGCTGGGATAGATTTGTATATTTATGGTTCCACGATTACTCTTAATTGCTGCAGATATTGAGTCTGCCAGATGTTGGTCGTCTTTTCCAGCACGGGCTTAACTGGTACTAAGAGTTGAACTGGAAATAATTGTTTTACCTCAGGATGGTATTTCACTGGGAAGATTAATAAAGTCCACTTGGAAAAGAGATTATCTTAAATTTGCTGCAGCTGGGAAGGACAAAGATTATCATTGTCAAAGGCAGCGCGCGTCAAAACTCACTGGAGCTTGTTTTTTTTAGAGAAGGGAACTTAATAAAAATGTGCTTAAGATAAGCCCTGGAGGAATGTCTGAGAACTTTTAAGGCTAAAATATCAGCAGTAACAAGATGCAAATGTTCTGCATAGACCCAATCAAAACCAAATAATTTTTTCATCCCCCTGGAGGAATGTAACCAGCGTGGCAGACCTGTCCCTGCCTCGATTGGTCACAGGCCTGGCAGCACCAATCTCTGTGGAAAGCCACCTCTTTAATTCTGCTATTCCTGCTTTTCTTTTTCTGTTTTAGAGGGATAATTATTTTTCAATGTGGCTTTTCACAGAAATTCCGGATTTTCCACCGCTTCCAGAGCAGCCTGGTCTAGGGGATTTTTGGCTGCCCCTTACAAGATGTGAAGTTTGATATTAAATGCTGGCTCTGGTGAAACCTGAGACTCGGGCTTGAAAAGCCCCTTTTTCCCTGAGCTGGGAGAACGTCAGTTTTTGTAGTGGAGAAGGGATAAAATTGCCTGATGTGAAAAAATCTTGGCTGTGTGGCACAAATATCCAGTTGTAATTGCTGGGTGGAAAGTGGCACAGCTTGGAGCTCAGTGAGTGAAGCGCCATAAGAATAATGGTTCCCTAAATAATTCCATCTTTCCCTCTAAAACGCTGCTGCAGAGACACACATTTAGGATACACACGGGCATCTGGAGCACTCTCACAAATTTCAGGTTTATTTCCCGCCCCCCCCTCCATGGTATAGCTGGAATTTGGACTTCTGGGTTGTAGGGGTGTAGGAGAAGGTTTGGAAGGAGGGGAGGGTGTTTCCCTGTGATCCTGCTTTCTAGCAGTGCTCCAGAGTGGGGCTGGGGCTGTGCTTGAAATATTTAATAGGCAGGCAAATCTCTGTGTGTGCCCTAAACTGGTTTGTAATGGGAGGGCGCTGAGTGTGTTCTGACTGGCTTGAAGAAGTTGTTATTCTGAAGTTTATCTTTAAATTATAATTAAGATAATGAATTTGCAGATGAACTTAAGTGGGGAGAAAAATTCCCTCCTCGTGTTGTGGTTGGAGTTTCAGAGAAACTGGGGCCACGTTCCTCGAGGAGAAGCTTCCCCTGCTGCAAGAGAACCACAGGGCTTGGTGTGTGTGTTTTGAATTTACCTTTTGATTCCTCCTGTGACTCACCCTGGGCAGCTCTGGGCTTTCTGAAGGCAATAAAACCCCAGATTTTCAGAGCACAGAGTAGGTCTGGGAGCAAACCCCCTCAAATAGCTCAGATCTTAAACCCAAATAATCTCCCCAGACCCTGCAGTGTGGGGCTGAGGTGGAAGCGAACTCAGGAACGTGATTTCCAGCTCTTCTCGTGGATAGCCAGGGGCTTTGGAGCAGAGGTGCCTCTGGAGTGCTGGACTTGGAGCTAAAGAGAGCTCTGCACCCACCTCCAGCTCAGCAGCTGCTTTTTTGTGGCTCAGGGCTTGTGGTGCTGCTCTGCCAGGTCCGGGGTTGGTTTCCTGCATCTGCTCTTCTCTGACTAAATTTACTTTTTTTTCTGTGCTAGAAATACTCACGGGATGTTGTTTCTTTGCTCCTGAAGGGGCCCTGTGGGTCTCTTCCAACTCGGGGTATTCTGATTCTAAATCTCCATCTTGGTGTTTAAAACCAGCTTTTTTTTTGTTTGTTTGTTTGTACGAGAAAGGAAGAGATTTCTTCCAGTTTTTTTGAAGTTTAAAAGCTTAACAGTGTCTGTGTGTGCACTGTTCAGTGTGACTGAAACTGCGTAGCCTTGTGACCTCTTCCTATAAAAAATTACCTTGTTCCAAGAACCCTGAAGGGATTAGTGAGAAGTGATAATAAAAGGCAATAAATGATAAGAAATGGAACGAGACTGATATGGCTTGGGAAACAGGGCACAGGGAAATCATGGAATCACAGGGTGGTTCGGGTTGGAAAGGCCCCTAAAGATCCAATTCCACCCCTCTGCCGTGGCCAGGGACACCTTCCACTGTCCCAGGGTGCCTTGGGCACTTCCAGGGATCCAGGGCCAGCCACAGCTGAGTGTGTTTTTCTCAGGTTTCTAACCTCAAACCTCCCATTCTTGCATCTGAAGGGAAGGAACTTGCCTCCACTTCATGATAAATTTGGAATAAGGGACAAAAATAAGATTACTGTAGTATGGCAATAGCCTGGGCACACTGAGAGCTTCCTGAATTTCAAATATATCATCAAAATGCCTTAATTTGGGTCGGCCTCTTCTCCCAGGGAACAGAGGACGAGAGGAAACGGCCTCGTGTTGCACCAGGAGAGCTTTAGATTGGATATAGGGAAAATTTCTTCGTGGAAAGGCCCACAAAGCACTGGCACAGGGTGCCCTGGGCAGTGGTGGAGTCACCATCCTTGGGAACGTTCGAAAAACGTGTGGATGTGGCACCTGGGGATGTGTTTTGGCTGCCTGTTGATGGTGGAGGAGTCGTGTGGGAGAGTGGGATCTGGTTTTGATGCCAGAGAAACAAAGAATTTTTCTGGTGTTTCCTAATCCCTGGTGCCGCCTCGCCCAGAAACAGTTCTTATCAGATCACTGTCAGATCGTCCTGCTTCAAATTAAACCTGGGTAAAGCTCAGGTGATTTACCGGAGGTGATTTCGCCTCAGATGATTTCAGGAAATTTGGGAAAGATTCCCTGACTTTTTCTGGTGCTGTGGCAGGAAGCGGCAGCTGGGGGACACACACATTTTCACCGCCGCTGGATTACCAAGGTGCTTTGTTTCAAAAGCCTTTTAAAAATTACATTCTCAGCCGTGGTTTCAAAGGCCTGGAGCGCGTGGGAGCCTCTCCCGTGTGGTTCTCTGCGAGTGCTGCTGGGCCATGTGCGGGAATGACATCAGCCGTGGCTCTGGGTCTCCTTCAGGAAGGGAGGGCTGGCAGAGAATGGAGCTCTGTGCCCGCTAACGACGTGTCCGGCTCGTTAGGGACCCAGGCCAGCGGCCAGCGCCGCGTCACCGGCTGAAATCACAGACGGAGAGTCCCTGCGGCCCTTTGTTCCTGCGTCCATCCACTCCTCTCCATGTGACTCCCTGGCTCCACTGTGTTTTGCTGCGCTCCCTGTGGCCCACTTCCCCAAAACCTTGGTAATTTGGATCCCTTTCCGAGTGGAGTTTGGGACTGCACCGAGTCACGTCGGCTCTTTGTGCCCACGCTGCTCCTTCTCACTGGGGGCAGGTTCGGGTGTCCCATTTTTGGCATTTTCTGCCTGGAAAGCGGCACCATTCCTTGCTTTGGAGATGGAATTTCCCTGTGTGCGATCAGAGCCTTGCATTGCTGCTGGGTTTAATCTTCAATCTGCTGCTCATTTCCGGGGGTTGGTTCTGAATTTGCGCTGAAATCCGGTCAAAAACAAGGCTCGGTGTTAAGCCCGCACCTCAGTTCTGTGTAACTTCCCAAATCTCTTGGTTCTGTGGATAAACCATTTAAAATTTCCCAGTCTTAAGGGTTTGGGAGCAGGTAGACTTCACCCAAAGCTCTGTATTTTGTGGGCACTCAGGGGTGCCTGGGTGTATTTGCTGTGAAAGGTTTGGGGGCCCTGTGTGTGTGCACAGACATCAGCACCTGGAAAAGGGCTGGAAAACATGACAGCTCTGAGATCCTGGGCTGAAGAGAGGAGGAATTAACTTGCTCCTCTTCATGTGGGCAGGGGAAGTTGTTAATTCGCAGTGGCTCATCCAGCCAGGGAATGACAAAGGAAGTGATGATTTACAGCAGGACTGGATCCCCCTTTCCCTTCAATGCCGTGACTCAGGCTGGAATCCGAGATCAAAGGGATCCTGCCTCAGGAGTGATTCCAAATCGGTGATTCCACTGGAAAATGTCTTTCTGCCTGTGGATTCTCACAGGTAAAAATTGTCTCTGAGGGGAGAAAATACATCTCTGCCATTTTTATTTTTTTTTTTTTTAAATGAAGCTCCCTCTGTTCCAGTGAACAGAATTTAAATTGAACAGGCCCATGTCAGTTCAGTCACAGAATTTGACCCTGACGAGTCAAATCTGGTTAAAGAGAAAACCAGGCACTGGTGGGAATTTACAGAATTCCATGAATTGGCAGGGGGTGCATTAATATTGAATCGCAATGGGGATATTTTATTATCAATATTTAATACTTCAAACAGCTCTTGTCATTAAAACTACTACAAGAAAAGTCCCCTCTCGCAGGCAGAAAAGAAATCTTTATTTCCCTCTCTTCCATAAGGCATTGACCATATGCTGAAGCATTCGACAGTCTGGAATCTTTTCCCAACTCTTCTATTAAATTTTTTTCCCAAATGACTATGCCAGAATCACCTCACCTTTGGTTCTTCCTGCGCTTTTTAAAACACTTTCTTCTTTTTTTTTTTCCCCTCTCTCTTTTAGTATTTGTTTCAAGAAAAGGAGAAACGGGGAGCGCAGAGCACTTAAAAATTCCTTAATGCCCTGGAAAATGTGTTCCCACTAATCTGTATTCTCCACCCGGCACAGAGCTGCTGGCTGTCAGTGGGAGAGCAGCTTTCCTTGTTCCAGGGACAAAGTGACCCTGGGAATGTTGTCCCACGTGCAGAGAGGCTGCACGGGGCTGGGTCCCCTCGGGAAGGGCTCCTGTGGGGAGCCCAGCCCTGGAGCACAGATGGATCTGCACATAAACCCCTTTTCCTTCCTTCTTCTCTCCCTTTGGGGCAGGGGATCCTTCTCTCCGTTGATCTGCGGCGCAGGCGGGCTCTTCCCTGCTCAGTTCTGGTGGCTGGAAGGAATCCTCTGCTTTTTCACTTATTATTTAACGTAGGAGAGGGTGGGAGCCTCACGAGGGGCTGTGGGTGCCGAGGCACCGAGCTGCTCTGGATTTGTTTCAGCCCTAAAAGAGGTGTCCCCCTGCTCCCAAATGCGGAGCCTTTTCCTTTTCCCAGCGTTCAGTGGAGCATTAATTACAGTTTGAGCTTTCTCCTATAAAATTCCCAGTGAGATACAGCTCCGGGCCCGTGGGCAGGGATTTATCCCCTGTGGTGAGCTGTGGGTTAGGGGGGGTTTGGGTCCATGACTCAGCTCCATTCCCCTGGAATTGTAGGGCACTGGAAGGCAGGAGAATGAGGTCACTGCCTCACTCACTCCGGCCCTTTTCCCTGGCCTTTTGCAGTGGGGAAAGGCTGGGGGAATTGGGATTGTTCATCCTGGAGAAGCTCTGGAGTGACCTAATTGTGGCCTTCCAGTGCCTGAAGGAGCTGCAGGAAAGATGGAGAGGGATTATTTACAAGGGATGAAGGGACAGGACAAGGGGGAATGGTTTTAAACTAAAAGAGGGACACTTTAGATGGGATTTTGGGAAGGAATTGTTCCCCGTGAAGGTGGGGAGGCCCTGGAACAGGGTGCCCAGAGAAGCTGTGGCTGCTCCTGGATCCCTGGAAATGTCCAAGGCCGGGTTGGAACAGCCTGGGACAGTGGAAGGTGTCCCTGCCTACGGCAAAGGGCTTGGAACTGGATCAACTTTAAGGTCCCTCCCAACTCAAACCATTCTGGGATTCCATGAAAACCAAGCCCGCACTGGAACTCTCCTGCTGTCCATCCCTTCCCCTCCACAAATACCCCAGGGCTGCCCCTGCCCTGGCTGTTTATGTCCCCCACTACTAAAAATTCAAGTACTAAGCAGCCCCAATTCTTGGAAATCTGCGCAACTGAGGCAGCAAAAGGAACTGTTTCATTTGTGTGAATAGAAGACTCTGCCTTTATAGAAATATTTAAAAATGCCTCACCTTGAATTTTATATCCCAGCTGTCACCTTTATTAATTTGCTTCCCTCTCCGTGGCAGAGTGCTGTGGTTTAATAGTAATTAACCGCAATTAACTGGGAACCCTAAACTTTATCACTCTGCCCATTGTACCAGGGATGATTAAAGCAGCCTGAACAGGGGGCACATTCTGTTCCTTGTGTGTTCAAGTGTCCCTGGAGCCCCTGAAGAACAGTTTATTCCTCACCTTCTGTTAACATTTGTGCTGTTACCGTTGTGACACTGCACATTAACTGTATTTACCTTGGTGAAGGTAATAAAGCTCCTCAAATGCAGATAAGGGGATGGATCTATAGGAGCCCTATAGGGGTGCTGTGTGTTCCTCAAGTGTCTTCGGAGCCCTTGAAGAACAGTTTATTTCTTACCCTCTGTTAACATTTGTGTTGTTACAATCTTGGCACTGCACATTAAATATATTTACACTTTCAAAGGCAATCAAACTCTTCAAATGCAGATAAGGGAGTGGATCCATAGGAGCACTCTTGGGAGTGTTGTGTGTTCCTCAAGTGCCGTCGGAGCCCTTGAAGAGCGTTTTATTTCTTAGCCTTGGTTAATCTTCGTGTTCTTACAACCCTGACACTGCACATGAAAGGTGCACTTCAATATGTTTACATTTTCAAAGGTAATAAAACTCTGGAAATGTAGATAATGGATCTACGGGAGCACTGTAGGAGCCCTGTGTGTTCCCTCCAATGGCATCGGAGCCCTTGAAGGAAAGTTCATTTCTTTTGAGGTCACAATCTCGACACTGCACACGAAAGCTGCACTTAAATGTATTTACTTTTACGAAGGTCATAAAGCTCTTAAAACAGAGATAATGGATGTGCAGGACACTGTTGGGAGGCTTTGCTGTGCCCTAGGTGTGTATTCCACCTGTCTTCCTGACTCCTGGGAGCAGATAAGCTTTATCTCATGTTTTTTCTTTGATCTTTAGTAGGTTCAGTAAACGTGTTTAGTGTTGGGACAGAGAGTAGGGTTACCCGAGCTCTCAGTTTTGAGCTTGGGTGACTTTGGCTCTCAGTTTTGAAGCTGGTTCTGAAAGGATGTGGTGGGAGAGGGAGATAAACCCAAAGACAAGGTGAGGAGGGCATGGGTACTCCATTATTTTTGTTGCTTCAGGCTGGAGAGCTGCACAAGGGAATGAAAATCGTGCAGTAATGAATCCAGCGGGTTCCTTTCCACAGAAGGGTAATCCTGATCTATTATCACTTGGTCTTATCAGGGCCTGTCTCAATGACTGAGGTGATAACAGCAGTTACAGCCTGGCTGGGCAGGGAGGGCTATTTATAGACAGCATTTACTCATGGAATCAGAAAGTAAATAAAGGCCTTTTATGAGAGAGGATGTTCAGCACCAGTGTTCTGAGCCTTGTGCAGGTTCCATTCTAAGAGCTGAGCTCTTCGAGCCAGTGCACATTTAATTGCATAGTTCGGGGCTGCTTTGCAGGATGGATCAGTTTTTCCCAAAAATGGGTGATTTGCCCGAATGCTGGAGTGAGAGGGGATGGGAATATCCCTGGGACAGGAGGTGGGTGTTGGTATTTGGCAGCAGGTGATGGAAGTGGTTCTGTCCCTGGTGGGTTTGTGCCATCCCGGGGATTTATTTCCTTTTTTTCAGGCTGGCACGTCCCTGAGAGCAATCCTTCAGGAAGGCTGTCAGCCTAACTGGGATGGATTTCCAGCTCTGGGAATCAGGGAGACAGCCCTGGTTTGCTGCCAGGGTCACCCCGAGCCCTGTCCTGGCTCACCCTCCCCACCAGAGACCTCGCTGGGACCCTTGGTGGGACTCCCCTTGAAGCCCAGGGTGTAGTTCCAGTGCCAGGAAATCCCTGCTCCTTCTGGAGAGCAGGAGACCCACGGCACCACTCCAAACATCCACATCTCCCTCTCCACAAGAGTGCCCTGAAGTCACCAGGCAGTTGTGAAACAAAATAATCCTCACCCTACATGGGAAAACCTTCTTACAGTCACAGGCCTGGTGGACAGTTCCTGGGAGCTGTGACGAAGGAATCTTCCCCGGAGTCATGTGCAGCCGCTGAGATAATGCACTATTTTCACTTGGCAGCCTCCAGGAGGACATTCAGGAGAGCTTTCGTGAGGTGTTTATAGGGAAGAGAAAGGAAAAACATGCCACAGAAGTTTGCCTGGACTTTCCGACAGCTTAGATCTTATTATGGCCTTAAATCCCTCCTGGAACTCGTTGTCTGAGCTGCCGGAACTTTGGCAAAGTCTCTGCCTGGTGCTGAGAGGCCTCGGCAGCAGTAGGAGGTGAGAAATGACAAAGGAAATGTCCTGAGCACCGTAAAAACACAAATGTATTTTTAAAAGGGTGATGGTGTATATTAGAGCACGCTCTTATGTCACCTCCTCAGAGTGGCTGCCAGGCCAGAGCTGTGTGGGATTATTCTGCTTTGTTACAGCATGTTCTTGATTGTGATTTCAAATCTGCTTTGTTGTGGGCTTTGTTTTTCTTACTCTATTCCCTCCTGCCCGAGATCTCTCCTCCATACTAATGTTTTTATCAGCTCTGGAAGTGTCTCCTGCATTCTAGGGATAAAAAAACCCCAACCAGAATAAAGAACTGAGAATTCAGGGTAGAAGAAGAAGGAAAAGTGAGAGAAGGGGGAATACAGGTATATGTGGAAAAATATGGGTTCTTCTCGTGCTACTTTAAGACTTGAGGGGGAGCCTTGAAAATCAACTCAAGTCTCGTGTGCTGGATTTTATTTCGAAGCTCTTGGGGTGCTTGGCCTCAGAACTGAGTCCTACCAAACTCAGTCCTAACAAAACCCAGTCCTACAAAACCCAGTCCTACTGGGTGCTGGAAATGCCCTTCAGGACCCGTGGGGTTTATTAATGAGTATTTTATATTACCCTGAGATTCATGTGCTGAAGGGGAGGTGAAGGAATAAGAGTTTGAAGTGGGGTGAGGAGAAACAGGGTGGGACCCCCTGCTTTGGAAACCTTGGGATATCGAGGCCAGTCACATTTTTAGTGGGGAGGGTGGGAGTGCCAAGTCGTGTTTGGTGACAGCTTGCAAAGAGCTTTTATTTATTACAAATATTTGCTTAACACTACCTTGGTGCAGGTTACGGGGCAGGGGGGATTTTTCCTAAAGTCCTCATGTGGGTAAATCCTGCATCTCAGCAACTTACTAAAACCCTATTGAAGCCTGGGATAAGATTTTTTTGGTAATATTTTTATTTACTTTTTAAAATTCGAATTTTTTTTTTCTATTAAACTTGTGCCAGGCATGCCGGTGCCTATCTCCTGCTGCTTTATTACGTTTGATGAGCTGAGGAGCGTGAGGCAGTTTCCAAGTTTCCCTGAACAATGGCTGGGTTTTGCGGCGGTTATCCCGTGACTCGGCCGTAATCACCCCTTCCCGTGGCGCAGCTCCGCTGCTGCACTCCAGTTGGGTTGGGAACTCCCTTGTGAACAGCCCAGCTCCAATTTGCAGGAGCTGCTCCTCGCTCTGCCCCGTGCTGTGTTCGTGGCGGTAATGATGTGGCTGCGGGGCTGAGCTGTCCAAAGGAATCACACGGCTGTACTGGGACACGGGATAATGACACGCTGTGTTCCCCGGCGCAGCCTCCCCTTTGTCTGCTCGGGGTCTCTGAAGCTTCTTTTGGCCTTCCCGCTGCAATCCTACGAGTTTCTCACATTAGCACTCGGACCAGAAGAGTTGGAGATGATGAATAGTCCGGGCCGTGAGTGAAATGGGATTTTCTTCCTGCCCTGCTACTGCAGGGTTGGCAAAAAAAAGACTCCTTCAAGGTGTCCAACTTCTGCTTCTCGTTTGTTCAGAGCTGCCTAGGCCTGGCTGCCAGACCCTCGTGATGAAATTTAACCCCCCTGCATCCCACAGGTGGGGAGATAAACGTAGAGCACTTTCTCAGGAGCAGGGGATAACAGTTTGGGACTTTCGCAGGAAGTTTAAAAAAAGTATTGACTTAAATCAGTGCTTTCTTCAGGCTCAGCATCTCTGTTCTTTGCCCTTTGCTGAAGTTTTATAGGACTCCAGGATCTTTTGCAGCCTTAATGATTCTAAAGCATCTGCTGCTGTGTTTTGGTAGTGTTTTCTTCAAAGAGAGTGGTCAGCAGTGAGTTTATTCAGCTGAATTTCGCAGCATTTTTTTATGTTTGCCTGTGCCACAGTGTTGGGACAAAACACCTGAATGCACAACACACTAAATCCCATAAAACTGCAGCTTGTCAGCAGGCGGGGCTGTGAAATAAATGTAAATAAATATCTGTGCATGAGGGGCTGTCGTTCATGCGGGAGGTTCGTAGTGCTTCTGTTTGCTGGAGATTCCCTTCCGTGGGAATTCAGGATTTGATAATTAACCCGTAGCCAGCAGCACTCCCAGCAATGTAATCCTGTGCTTTTCAGATTACCTGTTTCCAAAGGAGTCGCAGTAATTACTTTATCTGCGGTTGTGACAAGAGCTGTACGGGAGTGTGATGTTCCGCGGGGCTGTGCCCTGAGCTGTGCCCGCAGTTGTCTTCGCAGGCCTGGAGAACATTCCCCGGATCCCTCAGTGGCAGAGGAGATAAGGATTTGGTAATGTACAGAGAGGAGTGTGGAGCTGCTGTCTGGGAGAAAACAGTTTGATCAGAGTGGAGCTGAAAACAAGAGCGTGGTACAGAACCTGCTGGAGCTCTGGAAAAACGGGTTTTCTTCCCAGTTTTAGTTGAGTTCTGTGGAACTTCCCGTCTCCCTTCCGTGGCAGGGGTTGGAATAAATTGCTCTTTAAAGTCCCATCCAACCCGAACCGTTCTCCTTTCCCTCTTTGTTCTCCAGTTGTGCCAGTCCCTGAATTCCCAGCAGCACCCTGAGACCCCTCAGAGGTAAAATAAGAACAGCAGCCTTGGTAAAATAAGAACAGAAAAAAGCCTTGGAAATGTGATGCCATCCTCCCAAACTGAAACCAGGAAGTGCCCAGTTTAAATTTGCTTTTTGCTGTTAATAAAAGTCTAAATAGAGAAAGAGAAAAAATAAGCAGATATACCTGCAAAGTGCGGGAGAATGGCTTGGATTTGATTGATAGAGGAGCAGGGGAACTGGGAATCTGAGCCTCTTCCCAGGAAGGAAGGTGTAGTAGCCTCCTAGGCCACAGTCCTATTTACAAGGATGACTTAGTTCTGCCCAGCTGAGCGCTAAAGAAGCCCAGGCTGCTCTGATCCTGCCCCGGGTGCCGTGGGCTGTGTCAGAGGGGTGTCTGGGGTAAATCTCCTCAGGTCAAACCGCATTCCCTGTGCCACGTGGGCACGTTCCTGGGATCAGAGCTGCCTTGTCGAGCAGTGTCTGCCATCCCCTCCCAGAGTGCAATGTCCCTGCAGGTGTTACTGGAAGGCTCCGTGCCCCTGCAGGCGGCTGAACTGGGACGGGCTGCGGGGGTTGAGGCCCTGTGGGCGCAGGGAGAGCAGTGGCCGGTCCCAGTGACACAGAGCAGCTTGCTAGAAGTTGGTGTTTTGGCTAATTCGGTTCTTTGGCAGCTCACGTGTCCCTGGTGTGTCTCTGGTGGCTCCAAGGCTGTCTCAGAGAAACGAGGGGCAGTCTCAGAAATTGGAAGTTTAAAGTTCATTATCGTATTTCCTTTTTTTGTTACTTCCCAGAGGTATCTGGCTTTGGAGAGGTTCCTCTTCTCTGTGCTGCACATTTTCCCCCCTCCCCACTGACATGTTTGTCCAGTGTTACCACTGATGTTTTTCTGATTGTAGACTTGTTTGTGCTTGTTCTGTTGGCTGCTTTTCCGTGATTTCCGGAGTAAATCCCTCTCCCCACAAAGAGAAGGCCCAGGCAAGCCCTGCAGACCTTTGCCCAGGCTGCTGTTTCCCACAAAGCTCTTTTGTTGGGAGCAGTTCTGGGTTGCTGCAGTCCTGGGAAGCTGGCTGGGAATGGGAGGCAGGCAGAGCTGAGCAAGTCTCTCTCCCCTTCCCTGGGGGCTGCTCTGCCTCTCCAAAAACTGCATTTCAGCTGTCAAAAACTGCAGCAGATCCCCACTGCAGAATTATTTGTTCATGCTTAAGAGCCGTGCATTTGTTCAGGGCTTGTAAACACTGTCAGCAAGCTTTTGACAGGAGTGAAAAATGAATTTAAGTTGCTGGTGCGGAGGGAAATAAAACTGGCTTTGGTTCTGCCTGCAGCCTGCCAGGGGTAAAACAGAGGGAAGAAATCATTCCCTGTGAGGCCCTGGCACAGGTTCCCAGAGAAGCTGTGGATTCCTGATCCCTGGAAGTGTCCAAGGCCAGGTTGGACGGGGCTTGGAGCACCCTGGGATAGTGGAAGGTGTCCCTGCACACGGCAAAGGGATTGGAACTGGATCAACTTTAAGGTCCCTCCCAACCCAAACCGTCCTGGGATTCTGTGAAATCCAGTTCTGTGAAATCCAGCTTGGTCTGCTGTTTCTTGTGGTTTCGGTGCTGGGACACGTTGGGCACAAATTTGCAGAGGAAGATACAGAAAGCAGAGTTCAGTTCGTGTTCTGTCTCCGTTATCAAATCACAAATTACATCCCAAGCCTTTCTCCACACCTGGTGGTACCTTATCAGCCAGAGCAGTGTATGACTAACCCCAAATCCTTCCTCTGCAGGAAACGTTGTGTTCCTGCGACGGCACGGCGGTGGGAGGTGTGATAAAATGTGCTTTTAATTACACTCCGGTTTCTTGAGCGTGGATACTTTATAAATAAAGACTGCACAGGCAGAGGCCTTTTGTGGTTTTGCTCCTTGGGATGTAACAGCTCTGCTGCTCTGAAGCAGCTCTGATTTCCTGGGGTCAGGAGCAGCAGAAGGGCCGGGCTGCAATGGACAGACGCTGTGAGCTTCCATGAAACTCTGGGAAGGAATTAACTAAGGAATTAATTTCCATGACCAGGTTCTCCTCAGGAGTGTGTACTCCTGGCCATCGTGGGTGCAAGTTGTGGTTCTGGACACCTCTCATGGGTTTAACCTGGTAAACAAAGTTTAAAATCACTTATAACTCTGGAATAGGCACGTCAGTGATAGGCAGGCTGGGCTTCTGTTGCCTTCAGCCTGATCTTTCTCTCCGGGAGGATAAGAAATGGGATTAGGGAAGGGAAGAGGTGGGCAGCAGAAAGAAGAAGCTGTACAAAACTTTTCTGTCCAGACTTTTCCTACTTGCAGAAGTTCTGGATTCTCCTGTGGAGTGGCTTAGGGCAGTGATTAGATTTTCCTTCACTTGGCTGGGTGTGAGACTGAAAAAACCTCATTTTCACCATCAGCACGTCTGTGCAAGGCCAGGAGCTCTTGTAGGCACTTCCTCCGTTGTACCAAACCCCCAGAGCAGCCTTGCCTGCCGTGCTGGGCCCGTTCTGAAGGAGTTTCTCGTGTCCCTGTGAAGGGATTTCTGTGCAAGGGGCTGGGCAGGGACAACAAGAGGGATCCTGAGCTTATCCAAGATTCAGAAGGCAGCTTCAGCAGTGCCCTTTGAGAGCAGTGCGGTAGCAGGAGTAAGTCACACAGGAGCGGTGACTCGGAGCTCTGCAGCTTCCAGGGTGTCTAAAGCTGCACAATTCCCTGCGGATTCTCCTGCTCTACAGGGAGCCCCATAATTTTCCCTCTGAAGGAATGCAGGCACGGCTGCTGCTTTTGCTTGATGTTGTTGACCTGTGGTGTCATTAAACCCGGGTTTTGTTTGAACAGCCCGTGTGGGCAGCGAGGAGACACAAAGGAACCTGCAGATGATTTTTATTGTGGTTCCAGTAACAGGCTGGAGCATCTTCCTTGCTGGGTGTGATCAGGGGCTGTAATTAGGCAATGTTTTCCTGTAGAGTAACTCCTTTCAGCAATTTTCTTCACAAGGAATTGCTGTTCAAAGGTCTGCTTGTTGCTTTAAGGAGAGCCCAGGCCTAGAATAAGACTTTAATATTAAACCTCTCCTTTATGGTGAAACACCCAGCACGAGCAGTGCAAAGGGGGCAGGTTCTGCTCTGCAGAGGTTTGATGTCTCACAGAGAGGCTCAGGGATAAACTCCCCCGTGGCTCTGATGTTTGGGAAGTTTTGCTCTGCAGAGGTTTGATGTCTCACAGAGAGGCTCAGGGATAAACTCCCCCGTGGCTCTGATGTTTGGGAATTTTGAAGCTGGAATGGTTTTTGGCAAAGAGGTTCTGTGGAGAGGGTGCTGCAACAGGCAGAAACACAACTTCACTCGAGTGCTGCATCCTCTGTTCCAGCCAGGATTTAATGGAATCAGCCCTTCTCATTAAATTAATATGTTTTCCATGGAGCCCATCAACTAACATTTAATTTGCTTCAATGAGACCGGGCATGTTGGATCGACATGATCAACGCTTGGGATAATCAGGATGAATCCCTGTATTTTACAGCATCTTAAAAATGCTCACTTAGCGGTAGCAATTGTGAAGAATCTAATTGGTTGACGCAGCTTTGTGTCTAATTTAGTGCAAAACCAAGACTGGAAGGAAAATGATCGCTTAGGCAGGGATTCCAAAATCAGAGAGAGTGGTGAATTGTTCATTTGGTTTGGGTTTTTTTTTTTTTTTTTGGTTTGTTTGTCTCTTCTGTTTTGTTTAACAAAACCCAGGAGGTTGTGGTTGCCCCGTGCCTGGAAGTGCCCAAGGCCAGGCTGGACAGGGCTTGGAGCAGCCTGGGATAGTGGGAGGTGTCCCAGGGCATGGCAGGAGGTGGCACTGGATGGGCTTTGAGGTCCTTCCGACCCAAACCACTCTGGGATTCCATGAAAGCAAAGAAGGCTTCATAGAGTGCTTTTTTCAAAATGAAATCCATCTTGCCTGGTTCAGATCTTTCGAGTTAATGGAGCTGTTTGTGTTTATACAATCCCAAGCTCCCTTCCAGCCTCAGGAATGGTTTGGGGAGGGGGCAGAAGTGACTCTTCCCTTGGCTGGCAAAATGGTTTAAATGGACCCTGGCGCTGCAGCGGAACTTGGGTGTCGTGAGAGCTTCTCTGAATCTGTTTAGAAGGTCTGGAACACGATCCTTTCCCATCCCCAGCAGCAACAACCCTGCCCCAACAGCACCAACCCTGCCCAGACTTCTGCCTCGGCCGATTACAGGATTGAAGCGTGGATCCTTTTGTGTGGGCAGCCGGGTTTGTACGTCTGGGGGGCCGTGAAGTCCAGTGCGGTGAAATCAGCGTGCGGAGCTGCACCCTGTGCTGCTGCTGGTTGGTGTGTGGGTGTTGAGAGGGGATTAGTGAGCGTGTCCTGGAGCCCCGGGCGAGGGCTGAGTGACTCCCCAGCGCGTGAGCACCGCGAGTGACGCGCCCAGCGCAGCGTGGGGCCACCAGCGGTGCCAGCGCGGGCACGGCCTCGTGCTCGGGGCTCCTGTGAGTGCCACGGTGCCAGTGCAGGCACGGCCTCATGCTGGGGGCTCCTGTGAGTGCCACGGTGCCAGTGCAGGCACGGCTCCATGCTCGGGGCTCCTGTGAGTGCTGTGGTGCCAGCGCGGGCACGGCCCCGTGCTCCTGCGAGTGCCATGGGGCCAGTGCAAGCACGGCCCCATGCTTGAGGCTCTGTGAGTTCCACGGTGCCAGTGCCGGCACGGCTCCATGCTCGGGGCTCCTGTGAGTGCTGTGGTGCCAGCGCGGGCACGGCCCCGTGCTCGGGGCTCTGGTGAGTGCCATGGTGCCAGTGCAAGCACGGCCCCATGCTTGAGGCTCTGTGAGTTCCATGGTGCCAGTGCAGGCACGGCTCCATGCTCAGGGCTCCTGTGAGTGCTGTGGTGCCAGCGCGGGCACGGCCCCGTGCTCCTGCGAGTGCCATGGGGCCAGTGCAAGCACGGCCCCATGCTTGAGGCTCTGTGAGTTCCACGGTGCCAGTGCCGGCACGGCCCCATGCTCAGGGCTCCTGTGAGTGCTGTGGTGCCAGCGCGGGCACGGCCCCGTGCTCCTGCGAGTGCCATGGGGCCAGTGCAAGCACGGCCCCATGCTTGAGGCTCTGTGAGTTCCACGGTGCCAGTGCCGGCACGGCCCCATGCTCAGGGCTCCTGTGAGTGCTGTGGTGCCAGCGCGGGCACGGCCCCGTGCTCCTGCGAGTGCCATGGGGCCAGTGCAAGCACGGCCCCATGCTTGAGGCTCTGTGAGTTCCACGGTGCCAGTGCCGGCACGGCCCCATGCTCAGGGCTCCTGTGAGTGCCGTGGTGCCAGTGTGGGCACAGCCTCGTGCTGCAATGAGCACCACGCGGTGCCAGCGTGGGCACGGCCTCGTGCTCAGGGCTCCTGTGAGCGCCACGCGGGCATTGGAGCAGCCCAGCCCTGCTGGGGAGCACAAAGCCGGCCCTGGGACAGGGACACAGCCTTGGAGTGCTTCAACGTGTTGGTACTCAGCCTCGGGGTGCTCCGTGTTGGTACCTGGCCTCGGTGCTGGGCTCCATGCCCTGGCAGCTGCGGTGTGCCAGGGGATGCGTTCCTATCCCACAGGAGCAGCTCGTCCCACCACAGGAATGGTGTGCAGGGAAAGCCAATGGCTCTGCTCCCCGGGGTGCTGGCTGTTCAGGGTGTTTGTGTGCTCGGGAGTTGTCAGTTCATGTCTCCACGAGCATTTTATGGTTACTGCTCAAACTAATGCTTCAGTTTCCTGTTGTGGACTTAAACCTAATAGCTCTGGAGAGCTTCCCGTCCTGCTGCTGCTGTGCTCCCTGTAAACTGATGGGAAGACACTGCAATAAATGAGTGAAAGCCTCAGCTGGCACCTCAGAGTGGCAGGGGAGGTGCTCAGACCACGGTCAAAGCTTCTCTTGTTCAGTTTGGAAGTCTTCCCTCCACAACCCTCCATAAAAGGGTCTTCCTAAAGAGTTTTGCTTATGGAATAAATATTTTGTCATTAAGTATGGCTTGATGAATTTTTCATTCCTTGAGGGAGGGATATTTTTAATGAAAGAATAATCCAGTTGATACCATCAGGCATCATTAATGATCAGCTGCTCTGTTTGTGCCTTTCTGCCTTGAGCAAAAACGTTCTTAACCCAGCATGTTTGTACCTGGTGTCTTCTGTGAGTACCTTGTTCGCTGGTTAAATCAAACCAGACATCTAAAAACCCTCTAAAAGGCAATTATTGAACAGCTTTTGGCAAGGCGAGCTTGTCTAAAACTGACCTGCTGTTCCAAAGGGGTTTTGTGAATCTGCCGCCCTTCCCTGGCCCGTGTTCCTGAGCTGGACTTGATACTGGGACAGGAGAAAGGAAAAGGATCCCGCTCCTCCACCCTGGTTCTAAGGCAGTGGGAAAGTGGTTTGGGGCTTGTGTCAGCACAGAGCTTGGTGTAATTCCATGAACATTAAGGCTGGAAAACCCTGGAGGAGCTTTTAAGGGCTGTTATCCTGAGGTGTCTCCATCTCCTTCTTGGGAGCTGGTGGCTGCTCTTCCAATTTCCGAGGGAACTCGAGTTCTCGGTGTGACTCAGCTTTACAAGAACAGCGCTTTGAGCGATGCTAATCCCGACTGCTCCAGTGTTTTGTTTGCCCAATATCCTTCCCAGAGAGCTGGACGTTCTTTGTTCTCCTCTCAGACGTGAGGCAGGGCCGAGCTGGGACCCGAAGGAATGACGGAATGCCCCTGGAATGTGATGTGTCACATCTGGTAAAAAAAGGGCTTCCAAAAAGTCAGACTTGCCCTTTATTTGCGGGTGGATGGAACTGACACGTCCTTGGAAGGTGGGAAGGAAGGAAAAAAAAAAAAAGCCTGGCTAGGGTTGAAATTCATGTTGCTGATCTATTTTTAGAAGAAATAACTGAAAATGTAATAAAAAGCCCCAAAGTCTGGGAGCTTTGGATGGCAACATTTCTGAGTCAGAAAAAGGATTTTTTGGATGCAGCTGGAAATCATTGCAATAGCTGCATGTGAGCCAAGAAATAAAGTGTGTTTGGGAGCAGCTGGAGAGTTCATATCCTGCTGCAAGGATGGGAAGGCTGCTGGTTTTCCAGCCATTTCCCTTTTGGGTACTGCAGAACCGTAGAATTGTGGAATATCCTGGGCTGGAGGGGACCCACGGGGATCAGGGAGCCCAGCTCCTGCTCCCCTCCCGTGGTTATCCTGCCGTGGAGTGTCCTGGCTGTGCGGAGCTGGTTCTTCAGGAGGTGCTTCCCTCTCCCTCAGGATGCAGGGAGCGCCCGGAGCTGCTGGGCCCTTCCATGGACATTTTGGGCTGCGCCCCGTGGCTCTGTGTGCCAAGGAGCAGAGGGGCACCCACAGCCTGCTGGGATTGTGACTTGTGGGAGACTCTTCTGACTTTAGGTGGTAACTGAGGAGAAAAATATTGATTAATATGAATGACAGGGAGAATAATTGAGTGTGTTGAATAATAAAGGCAGCAGAGTCATAATTAGCATCCTCTCAGTGCCCTGACTCCTGGATTTTGGGAATGTGCAGCAGCACAGCTGCCAAGGTCCCTTTAAAGTCGGGTGTGTTGCAGCAAACACAGGATGATCACAGGAATGAGCAATCTTCCTACTGTCTCACCTCCCTGGAAGCTGAAATGGAGAATGAGTCCTCTGCTCCATTGTCATCCCCTACCTTCCTGCCGGGCTCCTTCCTCTCCTCGCTGCAAATATTCTCCCGAGGTTTAAGTGCGAGGGGAAAGTAAGATTGGCATTTTGAGCTGTTAAATGAGGTTAATCAGCTTGGTGGTGGGTGGGAGAAACGTGCTCGGGGGTTAAGAATTTGATGTTAATGGTTAGCAGGACCCTTCTTGCCAGACCTGTGAAAATTCCCTTCAGTCAGGCAGGAACTTTTTGGTTAAACATGACCCGATGGTTTTATTGTTGCTGTAGTTAAGAGGAACACAGGGATTGCGGGAGGGTGTGTGGAAAGCGGCATCTCTTCCCCTGCTCCTGAAGACACTGGTTTGGGTTTGCTGGGAGGGAATTAGGGCTGGAAATCGCCTCTCTGTAGAAGGCACGAGGCAAAGCAATGGAGCTCCTGGAATCTCTGCAGGACGAGGAAGGCTGGTCTGAGCAGACTTGGGGATGTGTAATTCTGGCAGCGGCCGGCGCGGCTGACCTGCCGGGGAGGAACGCTAATCCTTTTCCCTGGCTTTTGGCAGAGTCAGGAAAAACGCGCCGATGACGTTTTCCAAAAATACATCCCTCCCTCTGCAGAAGGCACAGAGCACGGTGAGGATGCAATAATTCAGCAGGAGGGCTGGATGCCGCCAGGATCCCTCCTTCCAAGAGTTAAACCCTTGAGAAGCAGCAGATCAATTTTTGCAGCGTCTGCTCGACTCCCATCCACAACTGGCAGCAGGAGCAGGAGGGATGATTGTCCTGTAACAGGAGGAGCAGCTCGCAGATTGCCAATATAATTGCCTGCTTTAATTAATTTCACCTTCTTGCCTCTGATATTAGAACGTGAAAGGCAAAGTTGCTATTTTTATAGCGATGCACATGTAATTAGTACGAAACCCACCCAGCGCATGGAAACCCGAGCTGAAACGTTTGGTGACAAATGCAAATTCCAGCCTAAATATTTTCCCCTGCTTGGCAGTGAATCGATGCTGGTAAAAAGATGCACAACAAGTCCTCCCGCAAAAATCCAACTCTCACACACTGCTGTGCTGGATATTCCTGCCCCACAGCAGCAGGGAAGAGAGGATGGAGCAGGAATGTCCTCGAGGCACCGCCGTCCTCGGAGCTGCAGCCTGCCTGGCTGCCTCTGGCTCCTGGGAACAGCAAAGTGCAACAGCACCGTGTCCTTCCCTGCCCAAACGTTCCCTCTGGCTGCCGTTCCAGGTGGGATTAACTCTGCCCTCTGAAGGCAGAGCTGTGTCCAGTGAGTGCATCAAATCAGCTTCCACTGGGCCATCCTGCACTCCGGCCATCACCAGTGTGCTCTGTGGATGGGAAAACGGGATGAATCCTTGCATTTTGCTGATTTAACCACTGCATTTTCTGTGATTCCGTAGATTTCTGGCCTCACAGTTGCAGTTGAACTCTAAGAAGTGTTGGAGTAACTGTTGTTACCATTTCTGTTGAAATGGTTGTAATGGCACTCGGGGAGTCTGCTCACAGGATTCTTTTTGATGTGTGATATCCAAAGTTTCTTTTCCAGGAGTGTAATTCCTGTTGTCCCAAGCAAGTCTGGGCTGGCACTGGTGCCTGTTCAAAGAGGAGCACACACCTGGCTTTCCGTCTCCCCCCAAACTCGAACCACATCCAGGGATGTGGATGTGTATCATCATTTTTCCAGAATCTTTCCAGTTAACAGTGTCAGATTCTGGGTTTGCTGTGAAGGGTTTCAGTGCTTAAAAACTGGATTATTATTTTTTTTTTTTAACACTTAATCCAATAACTGTAGAACCCCAGAGTGGTTTGGGTTGGGAGGGACCATAAAATCACCTCATTCCAATCCCGTGCCATGGGCAGGGACACCTTGCACAGACCAGGCTGCTCAGAGCCCCACTAATGACCTCAAACACGGTGTGAGGTTTAATTAAACAGTTCGTAGCTCTGTCTCCTTCCCTGCCACCCTCAGCACTGAGTGTGCTTACCCAGCACTTGGGGACGTGTCCAGGTGCTCTCCTGGCAATTGGAGTGCTGGGAAGTGACCGGGGCATGGGGATTATCGAGGAATTGGATACAGAAGTGTGCCGGTTTGGCCAAA
>VZTD01003361.1:249403-262246 GCA_013397725.1 Rhagologus leucostigma | reverse complement strand
TCATAGCAGAGGGCAACACCTGGAGCATGATGGTTTTCCACATCAGCTCAGCAAGTGGATACCAGTAGTCAGAAATTACTGTCAGTATAAAGCAGTCATTGTGACTTTGCTTTCACTGTATGCACTTCAACTGAAGTGATGGGGTTTGGGTGTCACATCTCACTCACACTCTTAAGGAGTATTGGAGCAACTTAAAGGGACACAAGTGAGAGACCTTTCTCTTTGTATCTTTGTATCTGCTTGCTACACAGAGAGAGGACATTTCAATGGCCAGAGGTTCTCTGGGGGGGAAAAAAGGTTACTTTGGAAACTGAAATGTCAGCTTAGTCAAATTGTTCATATGCACAAAATAGGGGGAGAAATGACCACCCAAACTTCAAAGCAGCTGGACCATTCCTTTCCTTTGCCACAACTTTATATCAAAATTATTCAGGTTCAGTTTGAAAGTTTTAAATGCTCAAAGCCAAAATGTTTAGACAATAACTAGACAATTGGTTCATCCACAAACTACTTTTGTCATAATTTTCTTTTTTTTTTTTTTAGAACTAGCATCAAGCTGAAAATCTATTCTTCACCCTGCTCTGGCTGCCTACAGTATCTGGGTAAGTTGGAGACAGAACTTTCTAAACGGAATAGTGTTTAAGCAGAAGAATTACCAGAACCTCCTCTCTCAGCAGCTGGATCCTTTATGGATGATCTAAAAGAGCAGTATATTACAGCTTTCAGCATTCCTCCACATACTTTTGAACTGAGAAGCTTTTGTGGCATTTTTGTCTTATCGGCAGTACATTATAAAAAATGTCAACTCTTTCCAAACCTTTATTGTTCCATTGGAAGGATTATTCTTAATTTCAGCCCTGGAGTCAGTTTATGTGTGGTTTGATCTTCTGTTCTTCCTTTCACACAAATGCTATCAGAATGGACAGCAGAGCAGCCCTGTCACACAGGATTAATGGCAGAGTGTGGTGTTGCTTCTGGAGTAGTAATGTCGTACCATATGAATAAACACCAAAACTGGGATAATTTTTCTAAATGCTTCAGCATTCTAAGTACAAAGTAATAACCCTGTCAGGAACAATATTCACTGCTGTCTCATCTGGCTGTGCTGGAATTAGTGGTAGTCTCCAGGGAAGAACACAGGTATGTCAGTGTTGGAAACACAGCATGTAGCTGTATTAGAGCAAAAAGCAAACAAATCCCTTGGTCACAGTACAGGGAGAGAAACTTAATACTGCTTGGAAAATCAGCACTGCTCTGAATATAGCATTTGTCTTGGTTTCCTCATGAGAAGGATAATGCAAAAATGGGAGATAGATAGATGTATATTTATTAGTATATCAGAGAAAATGTGTTGTAGAATTCAGCAGAAGATGAAAACCAGAGTCTGTGAAATCAAGAATTAGGGCAGGAACAAACAGCGGACAGTGAGGAAAGTCTTACGGAGTACTCTGCCTTAATACAAAATCAAGGAGGAGCAAAGCCTTGATGAAGGATGAGACTTAAAAATATTCCAGTTCACCTCAAAAAAAANNAAAAAAAAAAAAATTCTGAGGCATTACAGGGCTGAGGAGAGGTTGCTCAGCCATTTTTCTGATCTGTTAAGCAATTTGCCTCTAGGTTTCCATGTGTGTTCATTTTTAGAGGCACCAGCCAAAAGATGTTTGATGCTGAGAAAATTGTAAAAATCTAGCTCTTCCTTGCTGCCCCAAGGTCGTTGCTTAGAGCGTTCAAATTTTGGAAATGTCGGGTTGAGACACTTGCATAGAAAAAATAAATGCACAATTACACTGTTTATCCTATCTACTCAAAAACATGTTGAGCTCTAGTCATCTTTGAAATGAAATCTTCCTCCACAACATATTGCTGCCCACTAGCATGTGTTACAGAGCATATTTAAGACTTCTTTGGAAGAAGCCAAGATCAGACTGCCAGAAATCAGATATTCAATTAAACCGTCTCATGCTTCAAGCCAGTATAACAGAGGTACCTCTTAATGAAAAAAAAATTGCTGCTGTGGCAACAGCTGAGAATAAATGATTATGGAGAGAGAGTTTTTACATTAGCAATGTGGTCACTTGCATGGATGTAACAGTAGGATCTGAAAAGTGCAGACATGAATGTGGGCAGTATTTTCCTTGAGCACTCTTCAGCCTCCGAACATGGTCTAGCCTGACCTGGGAAAATCAGAGGAGAGACAAAAAGTGGCTGTATTAAGATGACAGCTTTGCCAAAAGAGGTTGTGTTCCAGCTATGGCTTTCCAAGAAGCGGCTGTGCTGGGGCTTTGAGCATCGTTTTTGACAAGAGTGCAGGTTTGTGCCTTCACTTCCGCTCCCCCCTTCTCCTCATCTGGCTATATCCACCTGGAAGGCTGACCCAGCACTGAACTCTATCACAGAGCAGAGCTCATGCCCTCCCTTTCCCCTTTTGCTTTCTCCACACTATTTTTCCCACCAGTCCAGCTCTCTGCTGCCATTTGTGGTGCAACCAGTGTCCCCAGTGTGGCTGGGGATTACTGTGCTGGGGCAGTGACACACTCCAGGGAACAGAAGATTTTCTGTGCCTGCGGGTGGATGTGTGAAGCACTAGTTATTTTATTTGCCTTTGGATCTAACTTCCTTGGTTTAGCTATTGTCAAACAACTGAAAGGACTGACATTAGCTGCCTGGTTCCCATTAGCAAAGGCACTTTTAAATCCTGTCGCAATCACTTTGTTTTCTAACATGTAACTAAAGGCCTTTTTACCACTTCTTTACGTGACTTTCTGCAATTGGAGCCATGCAAACAGAAATCAGGCATATGCATCTTGCTGATACCAGTATTTTGAAACCCTTTCCAAATACTTTTGTCAGTGACTGCAGAAAAGCTTTTATACCAGTAAGAATGTGTATATTGGGCTTTCTTCCAGAAGCTGTGAGAGGGGCACAATATGTGCTGCTGGGATTATTCTACCAACTGAATAAATGTCATCTCTTTTTCAAATAAGAAACTTGGGCTGAAGCAGGAGAATTATTTCAGTGTTTAAATGCATTCTACACATCCTGAGCAGGAACTTGGTGCCTTCATGGGGCAGAGATGCTTAGATATGTGCAGACAAAATACCATCATATTTCTTAATGTCACAGGTTTTAACTGTCCAATACTGTGCATGCTTTTTCCTTGGATGAATTGTCTTTTTAAAACCACAGCTGAGACCAAGGGGAATACGTGAGGCTTTTACAAAATCTCAGGCTGGACATCTGATTTTAGGCCACATGACTGAAAATCTGAATCCTGGGCTTTTACCCCCACATCGCCTGTTGTTCTGGAGGATGACTGGGCTATATACTGTTTTGTTTAAGGTGATGGGTTATTGCAATCAAAAGCCTCACTGAGACACATGGTCCTTCTGTCTGCTGGTATGTCACTGGGGCATTTTTCATTCACAAAATGAGAATGTACCAGGAGCAACAAGTCTCCTCAAGAAATGCATCATGAGGCTTAAAGCACAGAGTACAAGGAAGGAAGGAATCACATTAAAATAAAGACTTCTGCTTGTAATTAGGAGATTAGTTAAGTGCTGTGCTCTGCAGCTCTGGAAAAGCCATAGGTAGCAGCTGAAATGCCCTGGGAAGGCCTAATAACCACCCTGGCACTTAGGAACCAGCCTGTGTCAAGCTGTTCCCTGAAGTGCAATGTTGCGTGGACCCTGATGAGCTTGTCCTTCAAGACAGCTACCACGCCAGCCTCACTGTGCTTGGCGAGGGTACCACAGATGTGCTGTACAGATGGTGAGCCCAGGGAGTCCAGCTCCTACATGCTGATCTGGATGCCCGAGCCAATGGAGCTGTGCAGAGTGTGCAGCATCCTGTGACTGCAGAGGCTGTGCAGCAAGCTTCTGCACCAGTTCTTTTCAGAAGAAAATACTCATACAAACCTATTCCTCTTCTTCCTCACTGTAGGACTTTGGAAAAGGCAGAGTAGTGTCTACCATCCCTGCAGCTCCACTCCTGGGCAGTGCAGGGTCATCACAGATGTTGGTACTCACAGCAGACACTGGTACCCACCACTTGGGGCAAGCCTGCGGCACACAACTGCTCTCTGCTCACCAGCGGGTGAAGCCCACCTCTGTCACACACCCTTGTTAAATATGCAAGAGTTGGGGCATTACAAGAATGAAAGCAACGCACTTCTCTTTGAGTACAGTAAGTGTCTTTTGCTTTTGGGGGTAGGTCCTCTAAAGCTTTAATGGGCATTGACTGGTGATGACTGCAATGTGTAGAGGGAGGGTCGGAAGCAGACAGTTCCTCAACCACAAAGTAGCAAGTGGATTTGGACTGGCTTTAGCACAGCATAGAATTAAGCTGGTTTCTTCTGAAGCTTTCCTAGAAAACCTTGAATTCATTCTGCAGTTTGCCTCTTTGCTCGATGGAGTACAGAAGATGTTCTTTCGAGTTTGCATGGAGTTTGGGATTTTTCTTTCCCATTGTCAGCAAACGGGACAGTGCTTTTCTTCCCAGACAGTTTTTAATTTTTAAAGCTGATGAGTGCCTCACTTTGACAGAGTGTTAAACATTTAAATGTCTTCTTCATATCTGACTCAGATGGCTCATCTGCAAAAGTAATCCCCAAAACAAACTGAAAACAATTCTCTTCATATGCAGAAAACTTGGCCAAAATAACTTTTTTCCTTCTGTGATCAAAGCAGAAACTATGTAGTTTGGTTAATGCAATGGGGTTAGATATTTTTTTCCTCCCTGTAACATAGCTTCAGTCAGTTGTCAGCCAAGAGATATGTTTGGATTTTTCATCCCCGTGTGGATTTGTGGGAACACACACTAGGAGACCAGATCAACACTGTAATAGTGCCTGCATTGATCTAACACAGTGTTTATGTGGACTCCAGCCATCATTCATTTCTTCTCCGGCATCCAGGGGCCATAATGGATTATTTTGTACAATAATCATGATAGTACTTAGCTGTTGTCTAGCATTTGCAAGGCATTTTATGAAGAAGGTCAATATAATTATCTCCATCTTACAGCTGGAAAGTATAGGCTCAGAGACATGAAGTGATTTGTCAGGTCCATGAGCACCACGAGGTGTGAGGATTCAGGGACTTCCTGAGACTAACCTGAAATTAATATGTGAGCCCAGATGTAGGCAATGTGGCTGTCACCACAGAGCTTCTGTGCTTGGGGGTAACAAACTTCAGGCACTGTGAGTCTGTGGAGAGCTTATCTCACTGCCTTAAACTCAGCTGAAGAAAATCACAGGATTAGTCTTTAACAGGGCCTAAACCATCTGTGCTTACAAACTGGGTCCCACTTATCTTGGGCAGCTTATGCTCAGCAGCCACTTACGGGCACTTTCCTGCACACAAGCCCTGCCCGCAGGGGACAGGAGCTAGGGCAAAGTGTGTCATTAGCCTTTCCCTTCCCCAGTCCTTGTAACTACAGGATAAAACTGTGTGCGTGCTTAACCCACACCTCCTCCCAGGCCCGGGGTAAACTCCTGTCCTGTATTTACAGTCTCCTTCAAGCATCCAGCAGCTGTCAAGTGTGAGCCCTTGCCAGCCCCTGTTTCAGGTACTGGAAATGTTATTTTACCTTTGCAACTGACATCAGCCTTGAGGTATTTCAAGATGTACAACAGGGAACTGCGAAAGGAGAAAAAGTTGCTTGTTTGGAGAGGTGTTTTGACAGGTTTCTAAATGAGATACAGGTCATTTGAGAGCTTGTGATGTGAGGTAGAAACGGTTTCCAGCCCTTCCCACTGTTTCTGCAATGCTTGTTTCCTAGCCTTCAGGCATCCGCAAATGCAAGAAATACTTGAAACTACAACAATTGGAAGAGGCAGTTCAGTAGCTCATATTTCTTAAAGTACATGAAACTCCAGTAGGTAGCTGGTTGGATAAAGTGGATAAAGCATAATCCCGGTGTGCACCATAAATAGTTTGTCTACTCCCAGTAATGGGAGAGAAAGAGGGGGAGAGGGTGGAAAGATTTCCCACAAACATTTTGTGATTTGCTTCCACCTTCACCATGTGTGAAAGCAGGGGTCTATAAAGACTTTCCAGTTCCTGAAAACACAGCTACTCAGAAGCTGCAGTGGGTTTGCAGATGTTTGCTCCCCTGTGGAGGCCGCTGCCCTTGCAGGGTGAGTCCTCAGTTTTCCTAAACCAATCATAACCTCGTGCAAGTGCATTCCCCAGAGCAGAGAACCGGCCTTCCCCTCCCTATCTTGCTGTGCCCTTAATTTCTGACTCACCAGGGGACCTGTGCTGGACCTCACTGCACCGTCAGGGCCCCGTGTGATGATGAAACACACCTCATGACAGAGCTCAGAAATGTTGGTTCTCGTTGCCTAGTGTTCTCTACTGTTAATCTTTAAAAATTACTATTAATCTTAAAAAAAATTATTTGCATTATATGTTGCTATATGTATAATTTAATTTTTTTTTTTAATGTAAGCTCCTGGCAAGAATGCTCCCTTGTCTCTCCCATGTATCAAGATACAGTTTGTTGTTGGACCTTGTAGACTGCAGTGATGTGATATCTCTGCAAGGAAAAGCATTCACAGCAATATGAGTTTTTCTGGAGCTAGTTCTTACTCAATTTGAGGAGAGCTGGGTGGAGGGGGTTTTTTTTCTAATTTATTTATGAGCATTTCAGCAATACTTTTGGTCAGTCAAAGAATGAACAGAATGCTGTAATTTTTAAAAAAATTGAGCTTTGATCAACTTTTGAAGGGAAAACATGCAGAAGAAGTCATAAGTGCTAGGACAAAGGAAAGGTATTGACACAACATTATGCTGCCCAGTTCTTTAAATGTTATCTTATGCCAAAATCCATAGGTTTTGTTTTCTTATTTTTGGAAAAAAAAAAAAACACCAACCAAAAAACTGCATCTTAAAATGGTTTCTTTTGTGATTTGCCTACAAATACAAAGTTCTCAGTTTATATCAGGGAATTACTAGTTTCTTATCTTAAGCATGCTTTGCAATAGGGTAGGCCTGCAGCTTACTAATGCCTTCCCTAGTCATTGCAGGGGGAAGGGGAAAAAAATCTTGCCCTGCTTATATAAGAAAAGAGTGATGTAGGGAACCTGTTTGCAAAAGCCCCTTTTCCTGGAACTGGCCTGGAGGGTGACGATGTAAGAGCTGTTCCCTGCCGAGATGGCTGGGGATGCTTGTTTTGCTGCCCACCCACCCATGAGTGGATGTGGTACTGAGGGAGACACTGGGAGCAGGACCTCAGCCATGGCAGTGTGCATGGGGTAGATGGGAGCTTGTGGTGCAGAGGAGAGCTGTGTGGATGACAAGGTTTTTGTCTACCTGTAAAGGACCCCTTAAGAAAAAAACGCATTAGATGGGAAAACTGAGAAAGTCTTCACCTGGGAGTTTCCTTCGTCAAATAGTGCTGGCTGGGAATAAGACATTGTGCCTTTTTAAAAGCAGAAATGTAAGTAAGTCTGAAGTACTGGCAAGAAGCAGAGGTGTGAATGCATTTTAAGATAACCTTCTCTAGTCATTTTCCTCTGCTCTGTTTTAAAAGAAGTTGCCATGAGTGGGGACAATGGAGAGCATGGCTTATGCCTTTCCTTTCCTTTTGCACATGTGCCAGAGGGAAATGTCATATTGTAGAACCTGTTCCTCCTAAAATTGCATGGACAACAGTACCATGAAAAATAAAATTTAAAACCCACAAAATAATTATTTTCTTCTAAAATCAGAACTGACTTTTAAATTGCAAACAAGAACAAATGACTACAACCCTTTAGGGATTGTATTCAGATGCACTGCATGACACACCACTGGCCGAGCGAGCGCCAGAGCCACTTGTCACCTCCTCACTGCATCAGGATGCAGCAAGCATGGTCACACAGTGAGGTTGAACCCCTGCAAACAGCCAGCAAATCTGAGCACTCTGCACCTTGAGGAGATAAACTGTCATTCCTGAACTACCAAGTAGGAAGAGGATTTCACTGATGACAAACAGAGAGAAGCAATTACCTAAAACGGTAGAGTAACTTGAAACAGTTTTATGCTGGCCATTCCCCCAAGGGAAGACTAAAGGGCTGGCTTACTCGACAGCCACTGCTGATCTCAAGCACATTTATCACTTCAAATTTCACCTCTAAATTGTTTTCCCATATACTCATACATATATACCTTATGCAGGTTTGTTGTGTTTTGGGTGGGAATGAAAATTACCACCGGCTGAACAGTCTTTCCTTATGTCTGTCCTCTGGGAAGCTCGCTATTCCTGTTTCTTTCAGTTCTGATCAAAACATAGTATGTATGTATAATCTTACTGCACATAAAGCATGCAAACACTGTTACGCTTTTTGGAGTGGTGTAGTGCAATGTGAGAAGAACCTATACCTGCTGGCTGGGGGCTAACTGCAATCTGTGTCGTGCTTGGCTCTATATGCTTTTAACACTGCCTAAGAGTAAACAAGACAGAGATGCCAGTCCAGACCACTAAAAAGGTTTGGTAGCATCTTTTTATTCTTTCCATTTGTGGCAAAGTAAAGGTTAGGTCAGTATTAGGAAGGCTGTTTCAAGCGGTAAGACTATTTGGACTTGGAAACAGAGCACCCAGGGAAGTTCTAGAGACTTTGTCATGGATGGTTTGAAGAAAAGTTTTAAAACCTGCCAGGATTTATGTAGAGGTTGCAGTTGATCTTGTCTTAGAACAAAGGACAAGATCCAGTATCTTGTAAAGACAGCAAATACTTCTGTGTTGGCTGTGCAGAACCATGGTGCACTTGTGAACTGGTGGTAACGCCTCTGGCTGGTGTGGAAGTGTTTAAACCAAAGAACTGCCTTGTGGGTTCTGGCCCTGTCTCTGCAGTGCAGTATCTCATCTTGCATAGCCATCAACGACAGACCCATTGAGTAACCGAGCGATTACAAAGTCCTCTGTCCCCTGGCATAACATCCCCATTTCTGGCAAACAGCTGTTGAGAAACTTTCTGAGATGAAGATTGCACATGCACCATTATGTTTAATAGTTACCAGTGTCTTTAGCCTCCAGGAATTTGTCAGATCTCTTTCTGAAATAATTTGTGCTCTTGGCTTCCAAACTGTACCATGGCCATGGGCTCCACAGCTTTGTTATACGAGGTGAGATTTGGTTTAGGCTGGCAGATTCTCAGAGTATCCTTGGCTTGTGTCTTTCGAGAAATCGCAAGTAATATCTCCCTTCCATATCAGGCACAAGTCTACACATCTCTTACAGAGCTCCACTCTCAGCACACAGGAGCACAGAGGCTGCAGGAAGAAAGTCAGGAAGGGTTTTGAGCTCAGTGGAAAGTCGGCGCTGCTGCTTTTGCACAGCAGAGGAATACAGGCGAGTGGCTGCCCCTGGCTAAGCAATAGTCAGCTGAAATATAGGGGCAGCCCTATTCCTTAGTGTCTGCAAGAGAAGCTGATCAGCTGAATCTTGCCTCTCCGTGGGGCAACAGTTCCTGCTGAGTCCTAGCCAGGGGTCCTAATTCAGCTTGTTGCTGAGATCGGCAGGATGGAGCTGATCGGGAAAAAGCGGGTGGCGTGGCATCCGCCTGCCACGTGTTCTTCCCTCCCACTCATGCTGGAGGCACCACCAGTGCTTCCCTTCCAGCTAGCAAGCCGGTGGCCTCATTGCGTCACTCATTCCCACTGCTTTTGGAGTGTATGTGTTTGAGGAGCAACACCAGAGTCATCTCCCTGAGCCTGCTTGTCGAAACAGTTGGCAGCAGTCTCCCAGTGGTCCTGCAGGGACGGGAATACCTGATGCCAGCGCTCGGTTCTTTCTTTGATGGGTGTGTTCTTTGCAGCACACTGTACACATGCTGCAGCCCCAAAGGCTCCTCTGCCAGGGATGTGCATTTCACACCTGCTTTACTGGTACAGGATTACAGCCTTGCTTTGTAAATGAACTCCTGTTCCTGTGATTAGAAACATTAGTACTCCGACTTCCCCAGCAATATAAGCAAGGCCCTCATAAGGCTTGCTGCTTGTTCCTAGCAGCTGGAGATAGCACTGGGAGATCCTGCGAATTCTGCTTTTGATCAGAGCTGTTTCTGCAGTGCAGCACGTTGAATTTTGAATACAGAAATTACATGGAGTGGCCTGATCCTAGGTACATTCCTGTTCTGTCTGGCAGCCTGTTTGCTGTCATGTTTTTCCCTACTGCTGTTTGCAGGCAATTGACTGGGTGGGGAAGGAAAGAATTGCAGCACTTGGTGCTTTCCCCATAAAAGTGCCAACTTCCCATTCACTTAAATTTGCCCTAAGCACCTTTTAAAAATGTGGTTCAATTTCCCTCTTTCAGAGTTTTAGCTGGCACTTATCATCCTCGTATGGTACTTAATCAGTCCCCGTCTGAATTGTCTGCAAGGATAATTGATGTTCCTGTCTCCAACAAGCTGAAAATTGTTTCCACCCAGCCTTTGACACATAAAGGGACTTTGTTTTCTGCAGTGGGTGTTCTTGTCTCATACACAAATAACCTCGGCTGCAAGGCTTGCAGAATGGAGTGCAGCTGCAGACACCTGCCCTTCCTCCCAGGCCAGGAGAGGTGTGGTGCCCTTTCTGGATTAAAGCTAAGGACTGTCTCCAGAGCTCATCCCGTGCAGGCACCGTACATGTTGCAGGGGTGCCTTTTGCTCCAAACGGTTTGATCCTGTCTTTTCCGAGGGCGTTTTAAAGAACTCTGTCTGAGAAGCACTTTCCAAATAATGCTGACTCTCACTTCGGGATGCAGCAGCCAGCGTATCCACACCTGGGCAGGTACCAAAAGATCATTGAAGATCCAGACTGGTCACACTGAACTGATTTGAACTTCCAGCCCTTTCAGTGAGAAGGTAATTAGTCTTCTGAACAAATGAGTCAGAAGTTCTTACTACCACTTTCGAAAGTTTAAACCGATGCTGCCATGCCTTTGGTGTGTCCAAGCATTGCAACATCTACCGAGCTGGTAGTGTGACTGGGAATCAAACTGCCGTGTGTGCAAGGTTGCAGCTACAAAATCTCTAGTAAGACCCAGTATTTTGCTTTCTGAATTAAAAAAAAACAAAAACTAACCTCTTTAGAAGTACAAACTATTTCTGAGTCAACGATATAAATGCCTGAGTCTGCACGGTACCCGAGACAACTGTCCACTTCTCATTTATCCTATTCATCTCAATGCAATGTTGTAGCCTAAAAATGATGCAGCACCCAAGGTGCTATGCAGCACCGTTTTTCACAAAGGCTGGTGGACAAAACACCCACTTCACTTGTTCCAGCCTCCCTGGATGCCCACCTTGTGTCTCTGTGAAACCCTACAAACCAATTACTAGAAAACCTCCCCAACTTGAACTTTCTCTGAGTTTGACCTGCTCTCGTATGCTCAGCATGTGCAGTTGTGACATTCTGTGAGAGCATAAGGACAGAGTCAGGTGAATGGAGTTAGAAAAATAACTATCCTGAGGGGTTTAGTCCTGGTGGTGCCTTCCTTCTCCTACCAAACGGAAAGGGGAATTTTGAGCAACCACTGCACTGAGGTGCTGAAGACACCAGAGGGCTCTACTGCCAGATGTACTGCTGGATCACTGCAAAGTCCACAGGATTTTACTCTCGAGGTATGCTCTCATTTTTGGTGAGCCAGCCCCAAGACTGGCTGTTGCCAGCAGCGCGGGCCTCAGCGTCTGACTTCACTTGCGACAGTGGCTTAAATTCAGGTTGCTCCTGTTGCCAGCTCTTCTACCGTTTTTCAGGATAGGGTGTTTGAGAAATCTGTGGAAACCTATTGTGCATAATGCATCTTGTTGAAGCACCAAGACTATGCTGAGAAACCAGTTTTTGACAGCACTTGACTGCATTTGCAAAGCAACCCCCTTTTGGTGTTTTTGGTGGCGTCATAGTTCTCCCCAACATGACTGACAAATGAGTCTACCTGTAGTTGTGTTTGTGCCTTTCCTGGAGGAAGCTGATGTTGAAGGAGTGCCAGTCTTGCTTGGACAGGGAAATCTCTTACACGACTTGCCTTGTCGGCCCAAGAATTTTGGCTGCCTCTGTTGGTGTGACAGAGAAATGTGTTTACTAGGCTTTTATCCTTAAAGGGATAGAAATTTGCTGTTATTTTATGCTTTAAAGGATGTAAATTTATGCAAAACCAGAGAGCACAAATATATACATTCTCAGTCTGTTGCCTGGGATATTATTAGTCAGGCAACTCCTAATAAAGCTAAAGCCTAACAATGTAAGATTAAAATACGTTAGTTGAGGATAAGCTGTCTTGCACAAAAACCATTTTACTATGCATAGGGAATGTGCCCCAAGCCCAGTACAAATCTTACTTGTCAAAGCCTTCACGATACTTAATGAGTTAACGTCAAGAATGTCAAAGGGCTTTATTGTACTTGTTTTCATTATTTGGAAATTGCTCTTCCTGACTCGAGTGATGGCTGGGATTCTTACGTGGCAGTTTCTGCTTGATTTCAAAACATCTTGTCTGTCTGATGTGTGTGAGTGCCTATGCTCCCTGTCATTTGTTTATAGCAACATCAGGGAACTGTTGATGTGAAAACCCAGTGCGGACTGGAGCGGGACTCTAATTCGTACGCCTGGGGAACGGTGTAGATGCACGTAGCAGAGCCGTGCTGTTCCCAGCCGCGGGGACAGAGGACACGGCTGGCCGCGCTCCGCCGGCTGCCGGCGGGGCCAGGGCCGCATTAACACATCTTCGCTTTGCAGCGCAGAGAGCCCCAGCCCTGGGGATGCTGCCTGCGCGCAGGTCTCAGCCCCGGCGGGCTCCGCGCACGGGCGGCTCCGCAGGCGGGCCCGGGACACGGTGGGGCCGGCGACGCCGGACGGGCCGCGCCCCCTCCCGGCCCGC
>VZTD01003361.1:65935-248133 GCA_013397725.1 Rhagologus leucostigma | reverse complement strand
CCGGGGGAACGGGGAGGGAGGAGCAGCGCGGCTGCCCCTGCACGGCGGTGCCCGGCCCGGGGCGCGGGGAGGGCTGGAGCGCAGCTGCCGAGCATCCCCCGCGCGGCTCTGCCGGGGCTGCCCGCCCGCCTGCCGCGGCGTGATGGGCGTGAGTTTAGGGGCAGCTGGCTGGGTGTCGGCGTGTTCTGGGTGAGACTCAGTGGTTCAGAGCTTCAGTTTTCCACAGGAAATGGCAGAAGCGCAGCTGAGCGCTTGCAGACGAGATCAAACTTTTGTTACATATGCAGTGGTTTGGCCAGCGATTGCGTGGTTGGCGCTGAAATGCAGTCTTTCTGGACAGATTTCATTCATGTTGCTGCATGTTTACCCGGAGCTTGACACAGATGCAACACCGTGATGCATCAACTTCCTGGGCATTTTTTCCCTTCGTTTTTTAAAGGATGAATCTAATATTTTTAATAAGTTATCCTTCGGTAAAGTGGCATTCCAAAGTTGGTGTTCCTTATTTCAGCTCCCTCTATCAGGGAAGGGAAGGGAAGGGAAAATGGAACGAGCTGTGTCTCGAGGAGGCAGAGTTAAAATAGGATGGTTTTTTCTTATCTTCTCCTAAGCGTGCACAGACACATGCAAACACTTTTATTAAGCTAAAATTCAAAATACCTGTCAAGCTGAGATGCAGATTTTGGAGGGAGGGGGTTAGAAGAGGAAGGGAACTGGGAGAACAAGGATAACTGGAAGCCTAGATCACGTCTACAGATAAGCCTTGTTAAGTTGTTATAGTCACAGAGGATGCATTACAGCTAATTATCTATTGTCTTAAGGCACCTTCTATCCCATAAGAGACCCAAAGGAGGGTGGCAGGTGGGAGCAAAAGAAAGGGGCAGATACTGCTCCCTGCTGTAAATAGATGTTGCTTAGTTCTATTCCTTTGGTGGTTTTACTCCAGCAGTGGATGTCCTCCCCAGAGGCTTTGCTGAACCTCCCCTCAAAAGGCATCCGCTCTCGGGGGCTTGTGTTGCAGGACCCTGGTGCGTTATTCCAGTGCTGTTGCAGGCAGGCATGGCTTCCCCAGGAGTGCCACCATTGTTTTTTTCCTTGAGTCCTGCTACGGTGCCTGTAGGTTTCAGATGGCACTGTGTTGCGTTTCTGACATTGCAGCACTGGCTGTGCAGGCTCCTACTGAGCCTTTCATTTTGTTTTGCGGCTCTCTCTAACTCCCTCTGTATCAGATCAGTGGATTTAAATGAACTTCATTCTGACCCTCATTTATCTCCCTTCTAGGGACACAAAACAGAGTTTTCTTCTCCATTTCATTGTAGTTTTAGCTGCCACAAATCTCCTTGGTAGCTCAGTCCTGAGTTGAGCAAATAGCATTTTTCTAAGATGTTTGAATCAGGCCCTAGCAAGTTGTCCATTTTGTTTTGCCTCTCTCCCTATGTCTCTCTGCTTTCTATGCAAATGTCTGTAATGTTGTTTTGCTTTTTAGCATCTTATAATACATAGTTTGGTATTCTGTTAAATATATTTAGAGTTACAGGCGCAAGCAAGAGCCAGGCCTCCTCACAGTAAAAGCCATTTTTTACTGCTGTTAATGTTTATTTAGATTTAATCCAAGGGTGTGTTGCCTGCTCTTAAGCACTTTCAAGGCAACTAAACCAGCCTTTATAAGCCATTAAAGACATCAGCCTGTTTGTTCACCAGTGAGGTATGCATCTGTTTTTATAGTCCTCACCATTTCGATGTCTTGAGCGCTCCATGTTTGGTTGCAAATGTTTCCTTCTCAGGCACTTAAAAAAAGGTGGGGAAGTCTGATGTGAGAGATTATTTGACCAGTTTGAAACTGTTGGGGCAATCTGTGGCAGGAGGCTTGGACTGCTGGGAGCTGCATCTCTGTTTAGTGGCCTAACCACAAGTTCATCCTTCCTTTGTCCTCAGTACTTGAAACACCATGATAGCACAGCTTAACAGGTAGCAGACTTCTCACATCTCTTTGCACTTCTCCAGAAGAGACAGGTCTTGTACTTTTGAGGGTCAATGAGTTGGGGTGTCGTTTCCCAGCTGGGTGGCACGTGAACACACAAGCACTGAAATCAGTGGATTTGGTCCATCAGGTGTGGACAAGAAGTGGTGGTGGGGTCCTTTCTGGAGGTGACACGGCCAGTGTGATTCAAGTGAAGGTGGGGGATGGAAAGCAGTGCAAAAGCAGACTCTAGCACTACCTTGTCTGCAGGCAGGTTTTTGTGGAGAATTGCCTCTCTCTGGGAGGCAAAGGTCAAACCTTTAAAAATTTTCCAGGCTAAATTCAACACCTTAAGGTTCATCCAGACTGTGAAAGAGGCAACCTGTGAATATCATGGGGTGCGAGTATGTGAGGAACATGAGTTTGTGCATGATGCAGTCCAAGATTGCTCTAACAGAGTTTGTGAACACGAGTGTTGGGGAAGATGGTCTGAGGATCTGCAAGACACAAACCAGCCTTTCAGGGCTTCCCTTGAAGTTGTGCAGTGTTTAGTGGTTTCAGCTGAGGTTTTCTAGCTGATGTCATACTCAGTCATCTTGGAAGCTGCTGAATAAGATCAGTATTGTGAGATAACCTTCTCCTTCCTATAAGTGATGCTCACGTGCCTTCAGACAAAAATGTTTGAGCCGGTTCTTTCTGTGGGTCCTTGAGCCTGCTGGGCTTCTTTTGGGTGCGTTTGGCCTGAGCTTGGACAGCTGCCTCAGTGGGAGTCCCCGTGTGCAACAGGAGCCTGCTCATTGCTCTTGCAGCGTCAAAAGCCTGTGGATGAACGTAATGGCACTTCTTCCATTGTGAATGTGTTACAGGCAGCAGGCTATGTGTCCTTGATAAGCCTCTTGATAACCTCTTGTGTGGGACAGGGGCAGGGATGGCAGAGCAGGCGATGCCGTTGGCAGCAAGCTGCTGGAGTACGCGGCTGCTGGCGTATTGACTGAGCTTATCTTTCTGATTACTATATCAGAAAGAATAGACCTTAAAAGCACTCTGAGGTAGTAATTTCCACTCCCCCCCAGAATTTTAACATCATGGCTGAATGAAAATTAAAAACTTTACGTTTGGGATTTCACTGATGCTTAAATGTTTCAATTACGAGCTCTGTCTGAATAGCACAGTGCACGTTTTACATCCTATAACAGTTGCACGGAGTGTTATTTCCCTTGGAACAGTGGGAGAAAAATACTGTGTGCTCAATGAAAGGCAGTAAAAGCTGGCACCTCTGTGGTTTAAGCAATATTATTTTAGTTTCTTTATTGCTCATCAAACCCTTACTTTTAGGCCAGATCTGAGAAATGCTTTGAGATGAATGGGAAGTTTCCCCAGGTCTTGGATCCAGTGCAAATCATTGGAATCAATCCATGTATGTTGTTTTAACAGGGAAGGCTTGGATGGCAGGTTCAAGTAGCTCAAAGTCACCTACACGGTATTATGGAGGTCCTCTTTCACCGGGAAGAGGAATGGTATTAGACAACACTTGGATTAATACAGAGTTAAGAAAACTGGTTTTTCCTGTTTTAGACTTGGGGGGGGTCTCCTTGTCTTTGTGGCAGGACTTGTGGTGGAAAGGGCAGAGGTCGGGAGGGACACAGCCAGGGAGCTGGGGATCACGGGGAGGAGTTCTCTGTGGAGCAGTCAGAATGCACAACGCTGCCTTGTCTGTTTGTGTACAGCTTCTAAAAATAGTTATTTGGAACCCAACTACATCCCTGTGGTTTCTTCCTCTTCTTAATATTATTTAGAGAAGAAGATCAAACTAGTTAGAAACCCAGATTAGGTCAGGCTTGGCTGACGCGTGTCAGCTAACCTCAGTTTAACCTCAGCCTCTTCTCCTAATTCAGGCTGACTAGGGGGACTCCAAGCAAATGAGCCGCACCAATATATCAGCACAGCTTAACCAAATCAATAAATGCTTTTAAATTTTGATACATATGTATACATACATGTGTGCATACAGAGACCATACCCTTCTTTTCCTGGCGAGCATACTGTTATCTGTTACTTGTCTGCTTTCTGCTGTAATTGAACCATTCAGGATGCCATTATGGCCTTAGGGGCAACATAAAAATCAATCTAAAACTTATTTCAGCTAAGATGATAGGGGAATATTTGGGCACAAAATGGAATTTTGTGCCATTTTCTTGGCCTTTTTTAAACTGTGATTTCAATAATATCCTTTCCTTCCCCCTCCACCCCCACCACCTCGTTTTGTTTCCATCGTATTTTTTGCTGGTTAAATAAAGAACAAAGGAATACAGTTGAAGTTTCTTACATGTGCCAATGTGTTATACTTAGAGGTCTTTGCTGTTTTGTTTTTCCCATCTATTCCTGGGCACTTGAGTCCCATGCCAAGAGGTTGACAGGAGTGGTGGTGCAACAAATGATGTGTATTTTTGCTTGATTCTCTTACCTGACAGCCTCCCAAGCAAACTTCCACAACTTCTTTGAACAAGTTTGTCTCCTCTCCATATGAGGGGGAGAGGGGGACAAATTCCCAAAGGGCAGAAGGTTTTGTCTGTTTGTGGCCGCTGATGCTGGTGGGAGCTGGGATGGCAGTGGGCAAACCGTGCTCCTGCACTGTAGTGGGGTGGGTTGCTTCGACGCCTGATGTTGGCAGGAATGGGACAGAAGGATAATCAGCTTGTGTGTGCTTGTTGAAGACCTCTTTTGCCTTGAGAGGACGCCTTGAGAAGGGAGCAATGGTGGGACTGGGAAGGAGAGACCCAGCTGGAGATTGAGGTTTGACTGACTGGGTGATGAAGGTTTGTTTCCCCTCTGGATGTTTTGATTCATGTAATTTGTTTCAGTTATGAGTCTAACATAAAAAAATTAAAAAATCCCAGAAATGGTTACACTAGAAGCACCCAGGATGATCATAAAGCTTATGTTTGCCAATATGATTATTCCTTTTGTCATGTTGGAAAGTACCTTAATAGCATTTATAGTCTTGGCCACGCTAGGGAGTTTTGAGGCTGCATCTACATTACTTAGTTTCTGATGTAAATGAGGCTTTGGAATGATGATTGGGAAATGTGATTGTGTATACAAGGACCATGTTAGGGGAATAACAGTACAGTTTTAGCAGTATATTGGGTTCCTGGCTTTTTTGCTGAATGCTGACAGGCTTCATGTAGTCTTTCAGCCGTCCTGTGAGCTGATGACGTAAGGTGCGGGTGAACGTTAGGGACAACTTTGCACCTTTTCCTAATGTTACTGCAAACGCTCTCTCTTCCGCTGCTCAAAGTTAATAAAAAAGCAAAAGACACCACTCTAAATGTGTTGATGTTTCTGCAGTGTGTGTCATACCAAGCGGTTGGTTGTCAGTCACAAATCTCGACACGGTCCAGAGTAAATACCCAGTAGTGCAGTGGCTGGAGACATCTACAGCCTGATCCCTTTCTCCCTTGTCCTGGTCAGGGGTTGAGTTCTCCTATCTCAGAAGTTAAAAAAAAAAGCTTTATGGTCTTTCTCTCACCTTTCCTGTAATGAAGGTGTGAAAGGAGAAAGCCCTGCTCGATGAGATGACACCAGAGGAGGAGCGAGCTGTTTCCTGTAGCACGTGGGTGGTGGGAGTTAAATCCTCTGCCTGGAGTAATTTCCTCTGGCCAATGTGTAGTGCAAAATGAGCAGGGTCTCCTTTCAGGTGGCTTGCTGAAAGTAGCAACTTCCATGCAAAATATCTCTGTTGCTGGCCCAGCAGAGGATGTACAGGAAAAGCAAGGAGGGGATGGATGAGGGAGTTCATCACCAGGCTGTGTTTCCTTGCAGTGAGGGTGATGAGCAGCAGCACTGCCACCATTCGTGTCCTTGAGCAGATTGGCATTCTGTGTACTCGTGAGGGCTGAAGTGGATGCTTGGTGGATGGTGGATCACATCAGTGCCTGTTCACTTTCCCAGTCTCGTCCCAGTTTCAGGATTCCTGCTGCCTCAGTTTCCCAGGCTGGGCTGTCGTGTCCAGCTCTGGCAGCAGTGCCATCCTGCCAGTCCCTTCGCTCTGTCTGAAGGCTGTTTTCCTGTGCCCAGGATATAGGAGGCTTTAGCAAGGCATAAAAAAGGAGTAGGGACTGTTTTCTTTCTTTGCTCTTGTCCTTGTTTACTTGCTGACTGAAAGGAACATACTGCACCATCTCTGTAGAAATCTGTAATTACACTTGTTGTGTACCTGATAAGTATTTTAAGGATTTTAGAAGACATAAAGTGAAAATTACCCCAGAGCTTGCGTGGCCAGCTTAACCTCTGGTTACTTTACCAGAGGTGTTCAATTGGACAGCCTGAAAAAACACAGACATTGTAAAAGACTATGCCAGCCAAAGCCTCACATGTGGTTGGTTCTTGGTCTGTCCTTGCTTTCAGGGATTTCCTACAACAAAGAGTTTCTGTCAGTGGCCACATTTGTCTGGCAGCGCATAAACTTCCCATTTTCCCAGAAAGTGATATATCTATCCTGCTGTTAAAGGATGTGAGGAGATATAATCTGATGTCTAGTCACTCCTTTTGCTTTCCGTAGGGCTACATTTCTCTCTTGTGAAAACAGAAGAGAGGGGGGCACTGATCAAGTGAAATGAGTCAGTGAGAAGCTGTTGGCTCGTTTTGACAGCAGGAGTGAGGGATGTGTTCCTGGGAGCAGCTGAAGAAGAAGGAGCCACCGTTGGTGTGGATCAGTTCAGCAGCATGGATGGGGCACAGGCACGCTGACACCTTGCTGAGGCTTGTCTCAGTTACTTTAATTAGTTTAACCTGATGTGCTGATGCTTTTGAATCATCACACTTCCTTACTATGGTAGTTTGTGGGTGAGGAGAAAGTTGTACAGCGTGGCTTATGGGACATGGCCATTTTCTTGGGCTCCACTGAAGAGGTGCCTGCCATCTTGATGGTGTTTTATCCTCTTCCTTGATTCCTCAGCTGAGTTCATAGTAAGCAGTAGCCTCTTTGGGTGTAACAGTTCCTGAAAACAACCCAAGAGGTTTTATAATATGGTAAGAGGGCCTCTGGTGGTAAATATGTGGACCAGCTTGGAGGCTGAAAAGGTGCGCAAGAGACTCGAAGTTTCCCGCAGGGATTCTCTTGGCTCATCACTGATAATGCAAAGAGATTGTCTTTGACTTGGTTTAAACCATACTGGCTTGGTAATAAGGAATAGGAAGAAAATTAGACCCCCTGTACCAACAGACCTCAGGACAGGTGATTGTGCACCTGAATCAAGCTGGCAGAGGTGGATAAGGGAGGAAGGACTTGTTCACCCCAGTGGGTTCCAGGCCATTTAAAAGCACAGTGTTAGATCTGGTATAAATCCCTGTGGGTGGTGGTGTGTGGCTGACTGATGTTGGTGCTTGGTGGGATGTTGATCTGCTTGGTGGGAGCTTGGCTGGATGGACACTTGGGGACTGGGCTCTTCCTGCCGCGCTGCTTCAGGCAGTAATGGATGTTGATAGTGGGATCTTTCAAAAGAAACATGGAAGCACGGGAGACAGGTATAAGCTCTTTCTCTGGTGTTCTAAGGCAGCTGAAAGCGAAAGTGCAAGGAGGGATCAGCGCTGCAGGATGTGTGGGAGGCGGCGGGATGCTCGCCAGGAGATAGGAGCACACGGAGGCGTTGCAGCTGAGCCGTGAGGGACTGGTAATACTTCTGGGTCAGCAAATTCACAGCCTTACATGGCTTTTCCAGAGCTCTTATGTGGATAGGCCTTGCTCATGTGAACATTACATGGACTTCACACAGCCATAAGGGTCTTGGGACAGACTGGGGAGTGAGCAGGCGAACAGGAACCCCCGAGAAGATTAGAGAAGAGGCCTCTTCAAGGACCAGATTTCTGTCCTTGAGTGCTGTGGAAGTAGCACCTGGACCTGCAAGAGTCTGAGGCTTTAAAATTAATAAAACCACCCTTTTTTTAAATGCACTGCTATGAAATATTGCTCCCAGGTGGGGGAAGTGAGCAGGGCTGGGGTTGCAGCAGAGGTATGGTGAATGCATTTGCATTTTTGAGGTGGTCGAATAATTGAAAGAAACTTTGCATCCTGCAGTGTTTTGCAGTTTCTCTGGCCTGTGGTAGTTTTGGATAAACACTGTTGGGCTGTAGTGCCTTTGCTTATGTGTTGTGTTTGGCTGTGATCAAGTTGCTACAGTCAGGGAAGGTTGGCTTTTTCTTGCTAAGAGCTGAGCAAGTCTTGCAAGCCTCTCTGTGGGATGTTATCCAGCAGGGATTTGGAAGAATAGAGGTTGTGGTGCTGTGGGCCATATGTACTCCCCAGACTGCAGGTCCTTCGCCCCAGATGAAGCATCTTCACTTCTCTGTCACCTCTAAGCAGTGAATGTGGCCGGCAGCAAGGCAAGCTGCCACTGGGGAGGTGGGCCAGATGCCTGGGGATGGATGCTGGCCTCCCAGCCCTTCAGTGGGTGAAGTGCTGCCAGCAGAAATGAGAGAGATTTCAGAGGTCAGAGTCATTTTGGCTACCCACTGAGATGCTTTTTTTGTGGTGAATGCTAAGAACATTTTTTTTTCTCTGATACAGGGGCATTTCTTTGCATGCCAGTGTATCACAGAAATTAGTTTCACTGAATCATTCACTGTAAATCTGGGTAGGTTAGATTATTTTGCCCTGGGTTGCCATATAGCAAAGACAACTGCTAGGGGCTAGATGCAGGTACCTCTGATGCTGTTATTTCCCTAGATGCTTATAAAATAAGGGTCACAAAACTCAGTGCTTCAGAAAAAGTATCCCTGTGCTACTTGGGTTATTTAACTTCTGTAGTGCATATCTTGTGCAGGATGCTGTATGGTACAAGCTGTTCCAAAGGTTGTGCCAAACCCAGTCCTGTAGTCTCTTGTTTGGGCAACATTCCCACTGATTTTGGTAGTAAGGACAGCATGTCAAACACTGGGATAAGCTCTTGCATTTGGTAACAAATTAAGGAAACTCCTGAGTCAAAGCTGTAGGCCGGGATTTAGTTTTGCTTAAGATAAGCTTTTCCAAAACTGAAGATGAGTATCAGTACCTCACTGCAGATACTTATTCCTAATTTGAAAGGATTTTTTTCCTATTGCTTTACTGGTTAATGATGTTCAGCTTAAAGATTGTGCAGCGCAGCCCGTGAGGCCTTGTGCTACCTGGCTCTAGCCTATTTCTGCTGGCCCACATAAGAAAAATTCTAAAAATAGTCCAGCGGTGTAGGTTTTCAAAAGTAAATTAGATTTTAAAAATAAGAGGTTCAGTTTAATTATCTGGCATGCTGTCAGTAAGGAGGAGGAAGAGTTTCAAAATACACAGTTCCTCTAACGTGGAAAAATCCCCAACCCCAAGCATAGCCGTCCGTCAGTAGTTAGGGAGGCTGTTGCTTTGCTGTTGTGCTTTACCTATTAACTGGTTTTTCGTTATACCAGTGTGCTCACAGAAGAATTGCCTTGTGCTTCAAATGTTTTTGGAGAATGAAAACAGTTTTGCAAGCTGGCTGAGTGCAGGGGCAGACATCAGCAATGTGCCAGCTCTTTTTAATGAAAAATACCTGCCTGTGGGAATGCATATGATGCCTTGCTTCCATCTTAAAGAGCATGTTTGGTAAATGATGGGTAAGACAAGGAGAAGTAGTTTGAAATACTTCACAGGTTTAAATGTAGGAATGACATAAACACCTATGTGATGCAAAGGATGCTGAACTTAGGCAGCAGTGTTCTTGCAGCAGAATGCTGGGAGCCAAGATAAGTAAGTCGGTGACGCTGTCTGTCTGACACACATCAGCAGTTAAACTCTGGTGGCTGAACGCTTCTAAAGCAAGATTAAGTGTAGCAAGAGAAAAACACCCTAGCCAAAACTCATTCCTCCTTAAGTGTACAGATAGTCTAACTGATCTTCAGGAAGGATATATGGGCTGTCACCTCTCTTCAGCACACACAACCTGCCTATGCGTGGGATAATTGGCAGGTTTTATAAGGAGACCTATGGTGATGAGAGCCGTCAAACCACCAGAGCAGATGGGGATGCTGATGTCTGCCGACTCTGCCTCCTCGGACCAGGGATGTCATGTGGAGAAAAAGGCACGAGACGGAGCTTGAGGTTGTGGAGGGACTTGAGTTGTCAGATAGGTGGGAGAACACTGCCTTATCAGGACTGGTGAGTTTCTAATTACAGACCGTGTGAGGTGTGAGGCAGGAGCTGGTGAGTCACAAAGTGTTTTCTAAGGTTTGGGGCTGGCCCTGGGTGCTCAGGCATCAGCCACTATTGCAGGTGACTTCTTTCATTCTGAGCGAGGAGGCAAGGCAAGGTTTTCCTTTGGATGGGACTCTGTCACCCTTACTACCTTTGTCAGCTTGAGATTAGATGGCTCTGATTTGCCCAACCTAGGGCTATGTTTTGGGACTCCCTGGAAGTTTACCTGGAACTAGGCTGCTGCCTGCTTAAGAGGTGCTTCTCATGCAAACACACCCAAAGTGCAAAACTGGCTACAAAGCTGGCTGCTGAGCAGATTTAGACCTGCACCATTGACTGCTTGTGCAATCCATGTTGCATGCTTCTGACAGTGCTGGTAAGACATTCCTGTCTGGAATGAGAAGGTGGAGTGCACGCACTGGGGTCTTTAGGGTTGAGATTTACACATTTTCTGGTCTGGTAGGGTCTGAGTTGGATGAGTCCCTGGGAAACATCCTTTTTGGGGGCAAGGACAGCGCTTAGAGGGAAGAGGTATTCAGAAAATGATGAATTGTTAGTTTACTTCTCCCCTTGACTGACTTGAGAAGCATCATTGGAGTGAGTTCTGATCTTTCTTTCGCTAGAGGTTTGCGGTGCTGTTGGCATTGCACTGATACACAGAAAAAGCTGTTGATATTTAAACACAGATGTTGGCCATGGCATAAGGAAAAATGAGTACAATTCAGCACCCCACATAAAACATCCTCTGAGCCTGGAGTAATTAGTTCAGTTTCATAGCCTGATTTCCAGAAAGAGAAAGAACAGAACAAACAGCAGAAAAGATAATGAAATTTGGGGGGGGCCCAAGGGGACTATTTCCGTACAGTGGTAGTCAACCAGAGTGGTGTTATTTGGTCCAGAAAGAAGGCACCTGGGGAAGCTGTGATTGCACCATGCAAGGGACTGAGTGGCAAACTGGGAACTTGAGCAACTGCTGAATTTTTTGCAGGGCGCCAGGATGCAAGACTGAAAGAGTAAATTTAAAGTTACTCTAAAAGAGGCCTCTCGTTTTCCCAGCACAGTGGGGGTTTGTGGAACTGTATAATTGCAAAGGAGTGGCTGGGAAACAACGTGCTGGGGTTACGCACAGGGAGACTGTTTCTAAAGATTACATTAATCCTCTATTAATAATTGCAGAGGAAGTACTGGTTCGTGTTTTAGCCAAAGCTTTGCTTGGACAGCCTTTGCAGGCATTGCACACGATGTAGTGGGTGTTCCTGCCCTCTGTGCTGCAGAGCCATTTGCTGCTGATGGGCACTGCAAACTGAGGCTGCTTCCTGCAGCAGCACACGAGTAACCTTCATTGCTTTCAGTCGTCCTGTGAATGAGTAAGAGCCTCAGGACTGAAGGTTCTACTGTTCTGAGCTCCTTTCATGATAACTTCTCTAGGATTTCTTTTGCCATTTTGACATGGGCAACTCTTCCTTCCCTGAGTTTCATATGTGCTCTCTTCATTAGGAGTGGTGACCTTCTGGATGCTGCTCCTTTTCTTTCCCCTTAAGTTCAGAGAAGTTCAGTATTTACATAAGCAGCTTGCTTGCTGTTTTACTGCTTTCTGGCATAATCTCTCTCGAATGCCTTTCTGAAAATAGTCTGTCCAAATAAAAATATGATGTAAAAATACTCACTATTGAAGCAGAGTATTTAGAAATAGCTGTAATTTTGAGTTGTATCAAATAGAAACACAAGCCTTTGCAGTTGATTAGGGACAGGTGTTTTAACTTCTGCTGCAGCTGTTTTTTAGGTTGTTAACTGGAATTTTTGACCTACTGGAAAAAAACCCCAAAACAACCCTCACTAAATTTGGTATCAAGGCTATAGCACTGTGAACTTGGTGTAAAGCAGAAAGAAGGATGCAAAGTACCACTTCATTACATGGGATTGTATCATCAATAATGTACTAATGTAATTTCTTGGAGGGAAAATAATGGGCTCTAATGATGTAACCAGTGTGTTTAGTGATACTGTGGCACAATTAATTGTGGCTTTCTTGCAATTAAGTGCTGCAAACAATTTATGTTAAAAGTGGATGCAGGGCATCTGAGCTCAGCTTCCTCCATCCAAGGAGATTGTCTCTACTCTTTTGGGATGATCTGCAGAAAAATAAAAAGACGTGTGTCATTAAGTGAAAATGATGAGAGTGGGTTTCCCTGTTCATCATGTAGCGGTGTGCCAGAGGCTGGTGCTCTGCTTTCTTAGACCCATGTTTTGTGACAACCCTGGGGACTGACCTGGGGGAGAAGTGCCGTGGAAAGGCTGTGGACTTCAAGGCTTTGCCCACATATCTTTCCCCATGGGGTTGTGGATAACAGGACTGAGCTCTTGGTGGAGGTCTGTCATCTTTCTGACATCACTGGATTTGTCTGAGAGGCTGGTGATGCTTGACTGAGTGCTGTTCCCTCAGGGAAAGGTTTGATCTCACTGAGAAAAGCAGCTGGTGGCCCCTTTTGTGGTATCCAGGCATGGTGTGGGGAGGAGGCCCTGGGGGAGGGCTGAGCAAGCTGTGAGACAGGATGGGCTGCTCAGACAGCGAGTAGTCTCCATATTTTATTCAATTGTGGCCAAAACCTGGGGGTGGAGGCTGGCTACATGTTTGGGTTGGGTTGATGAATGCTGTTTCTATCTTTGTGTCATTCAACACACTTTTGTGTTGCTTCTCCAATGCCTGACAAAAATTCAGCTTGCCGCCAGCCTTCCCTTCTGTGGGGGAAAATGATGTAGTCTCTCCTAAATCTCTGGTTTCCATAACACTTGGAGTTGTCAATGGCCATCCCTTGTGCTGGAGAGGGGGTGGAAATCTGCCCCTGAGCTGGAAGGTTGCTGGGGGCTGGTGGAGGAACTGGCAGGCATGTGCAACCATGTAAAACTCATTTTCTAAGAAACTAGGTAAGAAATGCAACTTCCCATTTTGCAAGGATTTTGATAGATGGATCTGCGTGTGCTCATTCATTTCTTGTAAACTCCCTGAACAGTCACGTTTGTGTCACATACAGAGGCTTACAGGAACTGCAGCTCTGGCTCCTGATGTGGTGGGTTATAGGCACCACCAAGGATCCTGATGTCTTTGGCAGGCAAAGCTCTCACTGGTTCTGTGTTGGTGGATTCCAAGGTGTTTTCCTGCTTTCTTTGCTATGTGCTATGGGTGGGAGGGGGGATAGAGAATAGAGGCAATGAATTTCTTAAAGTACTTTATAATGCACTTTTGTCCCTCACTTTGAAACTGAATAGGATGTTTATGAAGAGATTTTAAGTGACAGTTTTCTGTTGGAAGATTCCTTTAGTGGTATGAAAGGAAAGAATTCTTCAGTTTCATCTTTTAATTTGTTATGAAAGAGCCAAAATGATACATTTAATCATTTTCTAACCACACACTTTGAAAACCGTGTTTATCTGATCTTTTTACCACAGAGGATAATTGGCTTATACAAAACTAAGTATTTTCTGATAGCGGGTTACTTGGTTTTAAATCTGTATGTAGCAGCTTTTCTTTAAAAAAGACTGTGCCAGAGAGAGGTCATACTTCAGTTCATACAAGTGACAGTGAGCGTTTAGAAAGTGGGACACTGCAAGTAGCAGAGAGAAAGAGTCGTAGGTATCCGTGTGATGTGAGCTTGGGACTGGGACTTACTGGGAAGATTTCCCATTTATTTACCTGAAAAGAGGAGCTCAGTCTTTCACGGGGATTTGCAGGAGTTTTGCTGGTAGCACTTTCTGTTAATAAACACTTGCCTCTACCTGGAGGTGCGATGTACAGACAGACGTTTAGCGTACGGCAGACTACCTGTGGATATAAGTCCCCTAGGGAATGGCAAACTAATGGTGGTGGTGAAGCTTCCTCCCTGGGAACAAGGGGGAGCTTCTTATGTGCTTGGGCCGTGGGCCAGACTTATTTTTTCTTGGATTTGCTACATGAATTTGGTGTCAGATTTCTTCCAAAGAGTACAAAATCGTAATTTATTTTATTTATAGAGCTGTGTGACTTATACCCTGAGATACGTCTCAGTGGTTTCAAATTACAGAGAAGGATGGAAATACTGGCTGATTTTTTCCCTTACCCTGTCTGTAGACTTTGAGCAGCAGGTCCAAGCCTAAAACTCCACAGCTGGTAAGGAAAGCACAATTTAGTTTCATGGCCTCAAGTATTACTGTAAACCTTCCTGAAATTTCTGCTCCTAATATCTGATGGTGTGCTAGAATGATCTTTCTTAGTCTTATCATTATTGTGAGAGAAAGTGTCTTCAGTTTCATTTAGGTAAATGAAATCATCAGGCAGATCCAGTGGTTGAAGAGTGGGAAAGATGCATTGAAGTGAATATAACTGTGTTTATAAAAAAAAGAGAAAAGAAAAAACTCATCCACCAAATGTATCTGTGACCTGGTATCTTCTCGAGTTATTGAGAGCTGACCTAGATGTACATACTTGTGTTAATCACCGTGTTTTACTGCAGTTTCTATTTCTGAAGTGTGCTTGTTGGAGAAAAGCATCTTATATTTGAACTTTTGTATAATACTTTCCTCCTCAGACAGTTTTCAGTGATACCAGCCTTTGTGTCTGAAGCACTGCTGTTAATGGAAGCTGTTGATAGAAGCTGTCGATGGAAGCTGTCTGAAACACACACACTTGAAATGAGTGGCTGGTGGGGACATTAGCACGTAGTATGTCACTGCTTTGGCATGCCACCCATTTTTGAGAGCAGCTTAAGGATGGTATCCAGATATAGCAAATACTCTACAGTCCACTGCCATCAGGTTGCCCAATGCCTTCTCCCGGTGAATGCAAGTGATTTTCTGACAGGGAGTCATTTGAGGCAGTCCTGCTGCCTCAGGGTGCTGGATAAACTGTCAGCTAGTGCCAATTTGCCTCTGTTTTACATGTGTAAATGTAGTGTTGGGAAACACCACCTCCCTCGAGCGTGTACAAACCAACCTTGTACTTGTGCAGCTATTTCAGTCTGGGGATGTTGAGGCTTGCTGTCACCTCACTGTTCATGCAGAAGAGCACCAGTGGCAAGTGCAGCTGTAACTATCTGTTGAGGGAGTTTGATGCCTCTTATTTTGGTGCCGCATCAGCTGCCTAACTGTGGGAGCTTTTTCCCTGACTCTTGGGAAGCTGGAAGGGATGTAAAGTAGGGGTAGGTACTGCTTTTGCATATGGAAACGGTACATCTCATGACATGCCCAGCCTGGCTCACTGCCCTGCACCAGCCCTGGGCTCTGTCAGGTGGAAACCATGCAGAGATTCTGGGGAGTTGGGGTCTCTGTGCTCCCCTTTTTGTCAGCTGTGAGTCTGGGGATGCCATTGAGCTGGCAAGGAGATGCTCTATTGGTGTCTAGCTCTCTGTGAGCAGGATGCCTGGCTTTGATCTTTTCAAAGAGAGTATCATGAAAGCCTAGTAGAAACCAAAAGCTTAAGTGCTTTGACTTCTTGATCTCCATTGCAGAGCCAGACCACTCCTTTCAGCCTGTCCACTGTGTAGACAATTCTGAAGCCTAGTTGCTTCCAAAGACCTGGGGCCAAGAGGAGGGTCTTTGGAAGCCTCTCTGCTCAGAGGTGACCCTTGCTGCCAGCACCATGTCCCCCAGCTCAGCAGTGCTGGGAGGCTGGCACCGTCCTGTGGGAGGTTCTCTCAGGAGGTCTGTGACCTCTGGATGTTTCCCGAGACTGTAGCAGGGCCTCTGTGCAGCAGCTGGTCACAGTCGGAAACTCTGCACCTTTTTATGGCAGCAGAGGGAACCAGAAGGCTTAACAAGTCCTGTTGGCTCCTCCAGAGAAGGATGGAGGGATTTATGGTCTTTAAATAAAAGTAATAAAAAGCCAAATATGTTTTCTGACTTGTGCGCAGTGAATGCCTAAACTTGGAGGAAACTGAGGGGAGATTTATGCATCGTGTGTTGTCCTGCACGCATGTGAGTGATTCCTTGAGAGAAAGTAAGAGTTAAGGGAAGTGGCAAAGAAGGGTGGATCCCTGCAGGAGTAGCGATTACCATACTGTGGGAACACGGGACACTGCCCCTTCTGTTCTTGCACACATGCGCTGAACCTCGAAAGACACCTGGAATCTGAACAATATTTCAGGCCAAGACATCTATCCGGGAAAAAAAATACACGGACGGGAGGGAATAACCTTGCTTTCCTGAGATGATGGCATTTGGGTGTCGGGATCAATACCTGACACAACACAGACACACAGACTCTTCCCTTGCAATGTATCATTACTCCTCTGGAAAGCGCATGTGCCTGGATGAAGGTACATATGTTTGCATTGCAACGATCTGAATTTGACTGAAATTTAAATGTCCACATTTGTATTTGATTGCTTGCTGTCTGCTAGCCAGCAGCACTGTGGAAATTAAGAGATCTGTTTGACCAGCTAAATTGAATTTCAGTTTTGGTTGCTCGGGAACACTGCTGTGAGTGGCTTTCATACTGAGTCAGCACCCCCCCAAAATGTGGGTAGCAGATGTTTTAGATCACTTCTTCAGTGGGGCCAGCTGTTGATATGCCTCAAAGGAAAGTACGCAGTTGTTAGTTGCGTGGGTTTGGCAAGTGATACTGTGCTGCCCGCATTTGAAAGCCTGGCTCAGCATCTGCCTCCATGGTTGGTTTGCAAGGTGTTGATGGTACCTGAGGCAGTGCTGCTCCACCCCCCTGTGGGGTGTGAGCTGGTACAGAGTCAGGCCTGTAGCAAGTACAGTTGTCAGCAAGCAGTGAGGGTGTACTGTGAATTCGGAATAGTTCTGTCCTTGCAGTATTTCAGTGACGTGCCCATAATTGCTTCTTTAGTTGTTGTAGATGTTGGGTTTGTGATCTGTAACAAAAGACAGGGGAAGCAGGAAGGAATGAGTAATGTTCCTGTGATGAAAGCCCTGGCTGAATTCCTGTGTCGAGTGAGTTCTGGAGGCTCCTTCCAGCCCTGCTCTTCTATCACCCTGCACCAGCTGAACTCCATGGGCATTATTTTCCCTCTCTGCCTTGCTCTTCCTCAAGTAGTGGCTGTAGCTCGAGTCAGATAATCCCATGTTTCTTGATAGGATGGTGCTGGGCTGCTACAAGTCTCTGCAGTTGCAGTTACAGCAGGTGATACGACATTAGGTGCTGCCCTCTGCCACGTTCACTCCTCTCTTTCCTCGTCCATAAGTCAAGGCTAGGTTGATTTTGAGATTGACACAGAATGGGGGAAAAACCCTTTCCCCCATGTTTAATGTAGTGTCTGTGGAGCAGTGTAGTCAAACCCCAAAGTTTATCAGCTGCATGGCTCTCCTTCCACTCCTTTAAAGGCTCCTGGAGGGAAGGATCAGCTTTGCATGGTGCCCAGGAAGGCTGCAGCAGATCCATTCAGTGTTTGAGAGCTTCAACACTTTTTGACCCTGATTGCTTATTTTTACCAGTGTGTGTGCTGCAGGAAAACGAAAAGGTTGGCTTCTGAAAGGCAGGCGCTTCTGCAGGCGAATTGCCTTCCCAGAACCTTCTCTTGCTTCATCGTGTAAACCGTGGAGGCAAGAACAGTGTCAAAAAGCTGTCAGTGGGTGCAGCAAACACGTCAGGGTGCTTCCCGCTGTGCTCGGCAGTAACGGGAGCTGCCGCGCGTTTGACTGGAAGCGATAGCGGCAGCTGCCTCTCCCAATGCTCCCGTGGCCACTTCTGCACCCATTCCTCCGAGGCACCTGTGACCCGGCCTTTTGCCTGCGTCGGTGCTGAACACCTTCCTAGTGCAGTCCAAGGCAGCACTGCCGGGGAGTGGCCTCTTCACAAGGTTTCCACTTCACTTCTAATTTTGGATCGTGAGGTTGCGTTTAAAATCCACAGGCCATGGAAGGTAGTGGGGCTGATTTGGGATTTTCGCCTGAGGCGTAACATCCAGCCTGGGTGTTCCTTGACTGTCACTGTGATGCATCCTTTGAGTAAATTTCTTAAACTGGAACTGTTTGTTGTGTTGGGAAGTCTAACCTTGTGCCTGTTTCACCAAACAGGAGGTTGCTGGAGTGACAGTGTCACGTACCACGCGTGGTGCAGCGTGTTACTAATTATTGTACACTGTACGTTCCATACATTGACTTGCATTTGTTACTAATTAGGAATTGTACTGCTGGTGGTCTCTGGTGTTCTCTATGTATCATCCATAGGGTAAACATTTGTCAGAAAGTGATGCTTCCCCCGAACCAGAGCGAAGCAGCCATCTCCCCCAACCTCCCTGCAATTCCCCCAAAGTTTCAGACTTTCCTGGCTTCAATGTGAAATGCCTACAGGCAGAGCTGTGAAGAGTTATAGGCAGCCAGTGTTGCTGTGAATCGTGACCTATTGCACAGGAAAGCTGGGAATGCCAGGCTGTGCAGTCCAATCCTATCAAGAATTAAAAAAGGTTTTGGAAATAGAAAGCAAGTGTGGGTTTAAATGGTGAATTCTTCAATGTGACCTGTAAAGTGCTGTAAAAATGGAGTTGTCCCTTTAACAATGTGCAAACGGCAACAGGAAAGGGAGCATTTAGCCATGTGTTTAATTTCTTTCTTTAAACCTCTGAAGCTCTTGGGAGCATCAGCAGTGGGCTGTCCCCACTGTGCTGCGGTGTCCCGGGATGCCCTGGTGTCCCTGGTACCCTGCTGGGTGTTTGATCTACCCCATTGGTCCTGTGTGGTGGTGATTGTGCATTATGAGGTAGGATGGCTTAGCATGGGCTATGATAATGCTATTTCATATCCTTTTGAGGTAGTATATAGAGAAATGTTTTTAGAAATTGTGAAAAAGTGTTGCTCTTTCTAAGCAGTATTTTTCCATCCTTTCCAAATCCATCCTTTTTCCAGTGTGTGGAGAGGTGAACTGAGTGGAGATAATTGCTGTAGCCATATGGGCCTGCAAAGCAAGTGGGTGCACTCCATAGTATGCTATTCTAACTTCTGAATTTTTATCAGTGCTGCTGAAAATAGTTTTTTCTTTAGATGCTCTTGCTTCTGCTGCTTTGGGATGACACAAAATGTGTCCATAGCATTTAGTAACTTTTAATTTTTGCAGTTTGGTTTCTGATGGTTGAGTTGCCTTAATTTTTTCCTGATATCCCTTCTATCTCATCCTTCAGCTGGGATAAAACTTGAGGTGTGCAGGGATGGGGGGGTGGGCCACAAAAGTTCATTCCTAACTGATTAGTTAGATCTACTGAGTATGATCATGTGGGTTAGACATAAACTATTAACGTGTACAACATCTGATTAGGCTTGGGATGGGAAGGGAAAAAGCAGATCACTACTGCAGCACCAGTGGAGGGGGTGAAAATAGGATAAATGGGTTTTGGCTCCACTTTTACTTACTTTTGTGTTTCATAAATGGTTGCTGAATATGTGTTGTGAGTGAGGTTACTTCAAAACGTCATCACACCATGCAGCTGGTTAAAAGATCGCAGTGACCATCCTGAAACTCCCTGTGCTGTCACTGAAAGATACATGCTGATACAGGCTCAAAGTTATTAAAACCATATTTCCAAATACTTTCCCTCCATCTTAGTGCTCTGCTTTCCCAGCTCTGTCACCTGCAAGAGTCCCTGATGTTAACCAGAGCCATGGAAATTTGCAAAGATGTAGGATGTCAAGGCTGATGGGGCGGGGTACCCTCCTCCTGCAGCTTCTTTGCGATGTGACTGGTAGGACAGCCAGTGCTGAGGCTGCCTGCCACCAAAGGGCCTGGATTTCGGCATCATAGTGCAGAGATTTCTTAGTAGCATGTCGCCAGTGTTTCCCAGTGTATCACCTGGCATAGTTTCTAGGCCTGCATCGCCCGGTGTCCTGGGAAGAGCGCTTGATGGTTGCTCTTGGAGAAGCAGGAGTCTCAGGGACTTCACTGAGAGTGGAGAAAGGCAGCTAAAAAGAGGTGTGGGGAACAGCCCAGCTTTTGATAATCCCTGGTTAAGCCACTCGGCACCAGGCTTATCCCCTGAGCTGCTGATACAACAGTTGGGAATAGCCTCTCAGGAAGGCCTGGGACTTCCCAAGAAGTCACGTTAGGGGTAGACATGCTGCAAATACCCCCCCTCAGCCATCGCTGCGGGAATGCCTGTCACCTCCGAGCAGTGGGGTGGGGGATGGAGGTATTTTTGTGAGGGCCATGAACTCTGTAAAGAATGAGAGAGTCTGAATAAACTTGTTTTCCTGATCCTGCCTCGACAAGGTAAGGTACCTTTTAAAAACACAAAGTACACAACAGACACTTGTAGTTACTTCTCCGAGAAACAGCAAGGAGCGTGTTGCAGGCAGTTTGATTGGCAGCTGCTGCGGCAGCCCTGGCCTGAAAAGCTGGCTTTGAAATCCCCTGGAACTTGCCAGAGCTATTGAGCAGGTCACGCATCACCTCTGGGAAGTGCCAGGCATTGGTCTTGCTGTCAGTGTGTCCCTTCAAAGCCAAGGGTGGGGTGGTGTGGAGGACCAGTTCCTCCTTCTGTGTGTGTAAAGTCCCACTTGTGAGGCAGAGAGATACACTGGGCGTGATGGGGAGTTTCCTGAAGTGAACAGTTCTTAATTATAGAATTATAGGATGGTATGGGTTGGAAGGGACCTTAAAGAACATCTATTTTGACTGCCCTGCCATGGGCAGGGATAATAATAATGATGTTGCAGGGAGCTCTTGCTTGCTGATGTGTTATTAGGGATGGTTTATTTACAAAGTACCTCTGCGGGCAGTGCAGACAATGTCAAATAAAAAGAAATTTTGAGGTAGGGTGCCAACAGAGAACCTGTTTGGTTAAGTGCCAGGAAGTCTGCACCCTGGCAGCTTGGTCTCATATTATTTTACCATAACCTATAGAAATCTTTATTTGAAGTTGCTTAGAACTTTTCATCTATTGTGTTTTATTCCCCGCTCATTGCCTTATTGCTAAATATTGCTATTTTTCAATTATGCATGTATTGTCTTCACTTCCTCCTCTCCGCCTGAACTATAAACAAATTTCCTCAAAGCCCCTGTACTTCCTGAACTTGCTGATCCTCTTGGTGGCATCTCCCCAGTTGTGGCTGTCTTCGTACTCCCGTCCCCCTTACCCCCCTAAACCTGCAGCCTTGTACACTCCCCAAGAGCAAAATTTTGTGTCAATGTCAGTCTTGGCTTCCAGCTCCACTGAGCTAAATCCACGGCAGCAGGGGAATGTTACCCAGGTTTACACTGGCATAGTTGAGCATAGACTACGACTTAGGACTTCCCCTTGTTTCTGTGGGGTTATTGTTGAAATCTATCTATTCTTCCATGTATGTTTCTAATCCCATAAGAATAAGTAGTAAAGATTGCTTAATTAGTCTAGGATTCATTCCCTCCAAGACATGTTCACATTTGGAAGACATTCAGGTTTTTCTGGGCAGAGTCATTCTTTATTGAACTTTTCTTTTACTCATCATGCTGGTTTATGTTGTGAATTTTATTTCTTCTAATAAAGCAGTTGATTGGAATTCCCTAACTCTGTGTCTTAGCCCATCCGTGTGTCATACCTCTTTTCTACAAACTGTTTATGTCCAGACTGCTCCTATCTTTCTAGTTCCATATAAGCTCCAAGACTGCTCAACAGCAGTTTTATGGTCTTGGTGTATATTTGGTTTTTTAAGATCCCTTGTGTGCGTGTCATTTGGTCTCACTGAGTTATAAAATGGTAGGCTAAATTTATCCCTTAAGTCCATTGACTTCAGTAGATTTTTGCTATAGAAGGAATTTGGCACATTGATTAAATGGATATACTTCCAAATTTCTTCTTTTTAAAATTTTTTCCAGGCTTCTCTAAATCATGAATTTTATCTCTTGTTAAATACATTTGTGTCCTTCGTACAGAACACATAGGGAAATAACTATTGAGTGCTTCATCCATCTGGATTCTTGTTATGTGATCCCCCTGCCTTGTTGAACAATAGACCCATTCTCTCCTCTATATTTTCTTTGGTTATATTTATAAAAACATATACCTGTTTCCCATTACTCTTTCAAGCTAAAAGCAAAACAAAAACCCTACTGTTTGTTCTCTTAACATTATACCTTATAATGTTTTACCTCCAGCATATATTCAGACTTTTAACTTCGTCACTTTCCTCTCTCATTTCTTTTCTCATATGAGAAATGAGCTTGCTTCATGCCAGGAGCCAGGGAAGCCATTTATTTTGACCCACTTGTTTCTCTCTAGCAATGGAATTGCTTTCACACGTATTTCTTCAGGCTAGCCTTCAGGATATCCCATCCTCTACATTTTGAAATGCAGGTCAAAATGAAATGCACTGTTTTCTCAGTTTTTTTAGTTGAAGATAAATTTGTTTTCCTGAAGAGAGATTGTAAGTCCTTTCCTTAGTACTCGGTTCATGCAGAAGGGTCACCAAGATTTTTCTTCTAGGTGTTTAGTAAACACTTTCCTCCTAGAACCAAATTTAGCGTTACCTCATGTCTCATTGCATTTCCCATTGAAATGCGTTATCGTTACCTTCACAGTTCACGAAGTCCTCTGACCTATATATTACAGAATGGCAGGTCTTTCCCAAGAGCTAGCTCAGCAATTAAAATTTCCCACTGGCACAGATGGTTATGATAATAGGACATCATATATTTATATATAGAGAAAGTGAGAGAAGAGAGAGAGAGCACGCCTGCATTTTTCAAAGCAGTGTGCAAACATTAGCTAATTAACCCTAATAACAGCTCTGCAAGGAAAATAAAAGTGATTGTTCCCACTTTATAGATGGATAAACTCAAGAAAAGTAAACTAAGTGACATGCCAGAGGCCAGCACAAAATGTCATTAGTGAGGAGTGGGATGAGATTTGAGGACCAAGACCCATCCTGGGAAAGCCAGTGTTCAGTAGAGCAGGCTGCTGAATGCCAGGTGAGATCTTTCCTGAAATCCAGCTGCTTGATGCTTTTTGTATGGTTTCAAATAGTCCCTGGCGTGCTCGTTTATTTATTAATTAAAATCATTATTTTCAAAGCTTGTCCTTTGCACGGCTTGCATTTGTCATCACCCTGAAGCCAGAAGAGGTGCTTGGCGCTGGAAGTTTATTTTCTATCCACGTTTTGGTGATGCAGACAAGCACATTTGTGTTGTGGCTGCACCGAGGATGTCCATCTGGTTTCAGTGCAGGGAGCTCCAACAGCATTTTCTACATGTGGCCATCACTTCTACACTGTTGGAGTTGAAATGCCATCACTGAGGTTGTTGTTGGAGGCTTCAACCTCCTGGAAAAAAAAAGTAGTTGAGTACTGACTTTTCTCATCTTGTCCACTTCACCCGTGTGGACGGGTGTGTGTCCCAGTCTCGTGGATTTGGTCTATATAATGAAATAAAATGTGTAATCCAGTATCACTTTCTTCATCTTTTCTTAAGTTGCCTGTGAGTTTTGCTTTGTGAGAACTGGACAGAAGTGTTGCATCATGTTATCAGCTGCTATATTTAACCTCTGCAAGCAGCCCCGTAGATAACCTGTACACTTGCAACCATTCCTGGAATGTCTGCCTTTCAAATAACCTTCATCTCAAGAAGCATATGCAAAATCGGATGCAGAGATCACAAGCATTTTGGAAAAAGATAGTGGAGTTTTGAATGTTGGTTGCTTTTTAATTTCAGGTAAGCATCTGGCTGAACACCTAAAAGCAGTATAATGCAGTGTTTACTCTCTTGTTATCAATCTCCAGCAACAGCGATAGTGAAACTTCTCCTTGGGGAGTTGTCCTGGTGAGGGCACAGCAGGATCATTTGAATTGGAAATGGTTGTGCTAGCTGAATTTTTCTGTGCCTTATGGAAACTACAGCAGGGAGCTGGAGGAATAAAAAACAACCCACGTTTCTTTCTCTGCGATGCCACTGTCATAACTTACAGTGTAATGCAGCCTGGTTTATCCCTTGTTGGCCTTCCACCCAGAAAACAGGGAAGTAATGCAAAGCTGTGCTGGGTGATGAAGGGCTCTTACTCACCGTCCCACCCTCTGCACAATAGAAATGCGTTCTCAGCAGCAGGCATCTGCAAAGCCCCAAATCCCTCCTAAAGTGAGCGCTGCTCCCGTGCCCAGGAGCTGGACCTGTGTGTGGCCACCTATGCCTGGGACGTGTCCAAGGGCTTCCCTTGGTCCCTGCTGCTGGGGGAAACCTGTCTTGCCTTCTTGCCATCGCCCTGTGAGCGGCTGAAGCTTTGTTATTGCCGTGCTTTAGAAGGAATGTTTCTGGGAGTCAGGGAGAGTAGAACATAGGTGGGTGCCCTGGAAGACTGTGCTCACTGTGAGCTTGGGAGAGGGCAAGGTGCTGAAACTGCTGCCTGGGAGAACTGCCTGGAGCCCTGCCCAGGCCTTGGGTGGCTGCAGCCAACACGGGAGGAGGCAGAAAGCAGGGAGCTGGTGAACTTCAGGAATTTGTGCCACAGACCAAAGCAAGTAGGTGTGAAGATGCACTGCTGTCTCCCCTGAGCAACCACAGCCTCCTCACCCCGTGGGTGCTGGCAGGGAGGAGCACCCTGCTACGGGTGCTGCCATCCTACAGCAGTGGTCTCTGCCTCCGTCCACCCTGGGCTTACTGCCTTTGAGAGGAAACTTCACGTTCTGTTAATTATCCTTGGTTTGTGTTCGGCTCTGTTGTTTGAATGGGGCATTTGGCACAGGTGTAGAATTGGACTTGATAAGGCTGAACATGGATTTGGTTCATGAAGGAGTGTAAATCCAACAGTGCTGCTTTTGGAGGACCCTCTTTTTTGGAAAGAGATTTCATTACATCTGACTATTTTAGTTTGTTTGGTTTATTATTTCCCAAAATTCAGCATCCGTGAAGTTATTTGCATACAGTAAGGACTGTGCTATTTTCTGTTGGTTGGTGTCAAAGTCCTAAAGCGACGTTTCCCCTCTAGGTGGGCTGGACTTGTGAGATGGGTACATTACCTGAGCCAAGGTTTTCCATTGTTTTCTAAGAGCAGTATCATGTGTTGCCCTAAATCCCTGCTTTACCCCTGGTTTTGGTATGTGCCCTAAAGCTTCCTATGTGCCTGACTCTGGGGGAGCTGAACATCTGGCTGGGATTGTTTCAGTGTGCTGCAGCAAATGGATGAGCAAAGGCTGTGAAAGAGCAACGTGCTATGAAGCGGCTTCACAAGAATACGTGGGATTTGAAATGGTCTCTGGAGTTACTGCTTATATGCGGAGTTAAATTAAGGTTTCTGAAATTTGGAGTCAAGAGGGAAAGGGGTTTACTGGAAGGTGTAGCTCACAAGAGCTCATTACAAAAGCCTGGGTAAAAAGGTTCTTATGAATTTGGTGGAGTGGTTATATGAAATATTGAGGAAAACCAGACTCTCTTTGCAATTTTGCCCTTATATATGCTCCTGTCTTCATTAAAGCCAGCAGCAACCTTGCATATACATCTGAGGTCAGGGTTTTGCATATTAAAAGAAGCAGGCTTAGGGTCTTTATTGTTGGTGTGCAGAATTGACTCTGCAGGGGATAAATGCAGTTTACTTTCCTCTGGTCTAAAGTAAGAATGCTTCAAGGAATTGCATGTACCAACAGGGACTTAAAGCAAAATTGGAAAAAATACTCACATTCTTAAAAAATCAGAGTACAAATAATAATTTTATTTCAAGGTTAGCATTATATTTTTCATTCTACAGAAAATTAAGATTAAAAAATTGCTTTTCATATGGCACTATTGGATTGGTTACATAATTTGAGCAGATCTGTGCTCAAGCTGTGAAAAATCTTGAGACGTGGCTGTATAGTGTGAAAGAATATTGACAGTGTCTCTGTGGAGTTTTCTGTGCGTTAACAAGCAGCCTGGGTGAAGCAAGAGTAAGGTGTATAATACCCTGTTATCTGAAGATGGTAAACTGGGCATGCCTTTCACATGGCAGCAGCAACTGTGAGATGGAAAGTGTAGGAAGACCAGGACAGCGAGGAAGAATGGGCAGCTGCTTGCGGTGCTGGAATTAGCATAGGTGTGTGGAGATACTAATACACTTGGGGTGAAAATAACTATCAGACAAATTAAAAAGAGATTATTAAAATGCAGAGGAGCAGAGAAAGCCTGAGGATACCTCCCATAACTAGCTAATCAAATGTGAGTATTCAGTTTGATGTGCTGCAGAAAGCAAATGTTATTTGCCTTCCAGGACTACAAGAGAATATGACCAAGAGCAAATAATGCATTCTTAAGTGGACCTGCTTAGCATTCTTGTGCGCTGGGGTAAAATAAGACGGTTTGTACTTGAGGCAGCATGAGAAAGGACCTGGATTTCTTTCTTGATGTTGGTTATGCCAGTGGGAACAAGCTTTGGCTGGAAGTCACACTTAAGCTTATTGTAGGTTCTTCTGTCATGGAAGCAGCTTAAAACTGAAATCACTTTGGCAGTGGTATTTTTCTTAATTATCTGCCATTTTTCAAAGCACCTGGGAAAGCAGAAGAGGCAGTGATGTTCGATGTCTTGTTTCTTGGCTGAGGGGTCACCCTGCTGATCCATTGCTTGGGTGCGCTCCCAGCTTTAACAGACTCTTCTGAACTCGTTCCCACTGCTGTCATGGATGGGTTAATTCTTGCTGCCTGCATTGCATGAATTACCTGACAAGGGAAACTTTGCTGCTTTTTTCTTTTTCCTGCTATGCTTACAAGGCAAAAAAGGTAAAAGGTCCTCTTATCTACTCACCCATGGCATGAAGAGACAAGTGCTAAGCCCACAAGGTAGGGCTTTTGAGGGTTATGGCCAGGGTGCCAGCAAAGACTTGCTCTTCTCTTTTCAAATGATCTTATATGTCAGGTGCATTTGCTGATAACGTGTGCCTTATGGCCCCTCCGGTTATTCCTGTGTACTTGCATCCTCTAAAGGTCACATCTCCTGTTCCTGGGTGTTCAGAGCTGGTGAAGATTAGGTGATGAATGAGTTGTTCTTGGAAAAGACTGATTGCAGGCCCAAGTAGTCATTTCCAACAGGGTAACTCAAGATAAGCATGGATTAACTGAGTTAGTAGGCTTCTGATTTGAATCTGGTTTACTGTGGTTTTATTCACGCTATACAGCAGCCCAGACCCTTGGTTTATGTCTTATGCTGGAAACTAAAAGCCAGTGGTGCTTCTAAGAGGCTCCTGTAGATATAGGTTGATAGTGTGAGATTTTTCTTCCATATTTGTCTGTGATGTTGCAAAATGTTTTGTATGAAGTATCAGTGGAAGTATTAATAAATACCTGTAACACTGTTGCTTTGTTGGTTTGCAGTTATCCAATTATTCCAGCAAACCCACTGACTATAAGGAGGTTTTTGACTCAAAGAGCAGTTTGATGAATGTGTGAGGGAGTGAGATGTGATCAGCTAGTTGACTTGTGTCCTCCTCTGCTATCAGCCCATTTTGCCAGATTTGCCCTCGGTGAGCACTGGCCAGCCTGTTGGCAGTGACGCCAGGAAATTTGCTGGTGCACAGGAGCGAGAGGGACCATTGCTTTCTCCCTGGTAGTACCTTGAGGTAATCTTCAGCTGTGCGAGGTGACCAGCTACTGTGGGATTGTCTTTTTGTTTAGTCTCTTTTAACAACCCCCAACCCCCCAAAAAACAAATAAACAAAAGCCCCCATCAACAGCAGCCAAAGTTCTTCGAATCAGCTGTGGGTTTTTCTGCTGCTGCAAGATGAACTTTCTTGCTGGGCAGCTTTTGTTAGGCACCTTGAGACTCTTTCAGGTTGACCTGGTGATTTGGACTGGCTCCTTCAGCCAGTCTCCACACTACATTGCTTCCCAACATTTTCTGCAGTTGCCATGAATATTTCTGTTACCATCTTTCTAAGCTCCTTGATCTTTCCTTCAAGCAAAGCATAGGACTGCCATCCCAGTTGGACTGAAGGTTTTTGTAGGACAAAATGGAGACTTTCTTGGGATACCAAGGCCTGATGCAGGCACGGAGCACTCTTAATGTTTTGAGCCATAGAGAGCAGGCTTGGGGACCACATCTTGCAGGACACTGCGGTGATGGAGCACCCACCTTGAGTTCCTCAGGGCTCAAACAGTGTCCACTGGAAATTACTTTTTATTTTCCTTGTGGTGGGGTGCTCCCCTCCTTCCCCGAGTTGAAATCCTGCCCTTGGAGCCTACTGCAGTGGCAATAACTGAAACATTATGAAAGAATATTTATTCATTCAGGGAGCCTTTCAGGGACACAGAAAAACATTTGAGGTGACTCCCTTCCTTTTCCATAATTATGTGTGAGTGTTTTCACGTATATTGAGGAATGCTCTCTGCAAGAGGCTGAAACCACTGCTGACAGCTCTATCCTCTGTATTCTGATGCAGTGTTCAGATAACTCCCTCTACTTCGAACCAGATTGCATCCCGAGAGAAAATCTCTCTGGGAATGAAATTGGGCAGCTTGACTGTATCATTTTATATTGTCATTTGAAAGAATCATTTCTCTGCAGCTGGGACTGTTCCTCTGAAAGTAGTGAAGGTTATAATTTACTTAGCTCCAGCAGGGCAGGGGATGCTGCTCAGCCACATGCATAGTCTTATTGTTTTCACAGCACTGAGCAGCACCATCTTCTCAGACTCGGAGCCTAGGGTTTAATACAGCTTATGAGAAATGGCAGCTTTGGCAAGAAAATAGAATAAAAGTGTTAATATGCAATGCCTTTTTAATTCCCACATGAAGTGAAAATTAGCCTCCTTCCACTTCGCAGGAAAAAATTTACCAAGAGGGGATCTGAAGAAAAGATTGTTTTATTTTTCTTTAATATGCTGTATTGCACTTACCTCCGTGTAATCAGTAACTGAAACCGAGCCTCAGTTGTCGAAACAGGCAAAGCATGTTTTGGATATGTATGGAAGGGTGTCTCCGTGTGTTGGGTTAACGCTTGATCCTGGATGGTCATCACTGACCCATCCAATGTCCACCTACTCTTCCAGCCTCTAGGGACAGCATTTGTGGTCACTTGTGGTCTGAGCCAGCTCCTGGTCAGTGGAAAAGCTCTCGTTGACTTAATTTGGAGCTGGCTTGGGCCCCACACTTCAGGATGCTGCAGGGCTACTTGCGTGTGGGGAGGGATGAGACCTCATACTCCATCCTGAAATGAACTATTTTAGCTTGACATCCAACGCCGTTGAGCACGCTTCGTTCTTGAGGGTGATGGGAAGTATTCTCTCACCGGCAGTGCACTGGGGCCAGGGAAACATTCCTGCCCTTCCCGCAACAACTGGCAGGGGAAAGCACCTGCTGGGGATCCCGTTGCCTGGTGTGCTGTTACTTGTGCTTTAGTCTGTCAGCTGTCGTGACAGAAGTTACCCTTACTGGCTGTTGATGCTGTGGGATAGGATCAGATTGCTCCTTATGGGTTGGAAGACTTGAATGCTTTGGTAGATGCTCCCATATATAGTGTGCTCTCTGCTTGATCTGTAAGAGTCCCAGCAAGCTTACCAAAATAGTGCAGGAGTGGAAGGTACGCGACCAACTGCTTTCTCCATCCCAGTGCGGAATGTGATGGCTCCGGAGATGAACGCAGCCATGCCCGGCTGGAAAAGTCAATTAGAGGTCAGGAGAGAAGGACCCAGGTATGGAGAGCTGAGAATGTATGCCGTGCTGCAGCTCTGCAGGCAAGGCCTCTGGGCCAGTGAAGTGGTTTTTGATGGACACATGGAGAGGATGTGGCTTGGCAGAAGTCAGGCGATGAATCAGATGAACCCCAGAGGTCTAATCTTTGAGGAGCATTCTGTGGCCGTTGGCAAACTCCTTCTCCTTGCAGAACCAAGGACAACCAATAGATCAAGAACTACTGCAGGAGCCAGATAATACTTTGAGTTCCAAAAAATGGATTTTATACAGGCTTGCATTCAACAGGCTGATACGCTTGGAATTTGATTCCAAACAATTTTTTTTGCACTGAAAGATGAAATTCTTGCGATGTGATTTTCTTTTTTTTTTTTCTATTTAGCAGAAGTTGGCTTTTGTATGAAATGACTCGGGGCATTGCAAGGGTGCTGAAGATGCAGGTATGGGTGGTCATAAGGATCCATAACATTCTTACATAAAAATACAGTAAATACATGTCCATGCATAAAAATGTGTATGGCAACACATGTATTTATGCCAATTTAGCAAATTTTGACAGTAAATTCTTTTCATTATTAAAAAGAAAAAAGCGCATGTTGTTTCCAGTTCCAGCTGGCTAAGCGCAGGTTTATTTTTTTCTGGCTAGACTGCTCTGGAAACTTAAGTCCAATATTTACACACACTGCTCGTGCTAGAAGTGATATAATCCTATTTCAGAGCAGTTTAGTCATTTATACCAGTGTAGGTTCACAGAGGTTACATGATGCAAACATAAATCAGCAGAAGCTGGGTTCCAGTGAGAGTTTAAGTTTTCAGAGCCCTGGAAGGCACTGGCAGTCATCTTAATGTGGAAAACTAACACACAGACCATAAATATGCTGAGTGCAGTGCTTTTTGTGGCCATAAGCAAAGCATGTATTTCTTTCATTTTAGAAAAGAGCTATTTGTATATGTTTGTGCAGCATTTTTTATGTTGTTACTGCCAATCTAACTTCCCTCTGTCCCCTTACTGAGCTGTAATACATCTATCTCTCTGTTCCCCCATCCTCCCACTTACTCTTTTTGGGGGATCCAAATACCATGGTACTGTGCTTAGTGGATGTAAATACCTATTTCAAAAGGAAGCAGCAGCTTAGGAGACATGTCATGTCATTGTGCTGCAGCTTGTACAGTGTGTTCATGTGCTCTTCTGAGCATGGTTTTATCCCACCTCTCCAGCTTGCTTTCTGTGGAGCCTTCTTGCCCTCCAGCAGATCAACACTCCTGCACAACTCAGGGTGTCTGTAAACTTAACCTTAGTGATAGCTCCGTGCCGCATGAACCATTGTCTTTGTTTGGTTCCACTTGCAGAGCCTCACATCTGTTATGCCAGGGCACACTGGAAAGTGGGATAGTCGCAGAGGAGATGCGCCTGCTGTGCTGGGCAGATACTTGTAGTTGTCTCCTATCCCTTAAGCCTCTGTGTCCAGGTGTTCGTCCTTCCCTTCTAGTGTTTTCTTTTTTCTATTCCAAAGACTTTTGAATGGATCCTGACTGGTGCTCTTGTATGGGACCGTGAGGGTCTGACTGTCTTGGTGCTCACCATGGTGCTTAATGTCCTATCTGTCCAATATCTTTAATTCAGGACTAAAATCATTGCATCCATCTGGCTTAATGTTTGACTACTGAAGCAGCAGATCCCTCTCTTAAAAAACTGAAAGAAGAAATACAGCTGTAAAACTGTAATGCTGTGATGTACTTACACACCATGGCACTCCAAAGAAATCAGTGTAAGAGCACAGCAACTGGGGTCTGTGTCATAAATGTGTGTTTTGGAGACAGGCTTATAAGGTGGGCAAAATCATCCTTCTCTCTCTCTCCTGGCTTCATTTTTGTTTGTTTTTTTTTTTTTTTTCCCTCAAAAGTTGTTAAAGTAGCAGTGTGTTTGTAGGGCTTTTAAAATACCAGTACTTGTGAGCCAAGAGAAAACATGATGTGGTGTGCTTCAGTAATAAGTAGCTCCAACAGAAGGATGTAATTGTGCTGCTGCTTCTGGTGACCTCATGAACCACACGAGTGGGCTTGGGCTGGCTTCTCACTACATGCCTCAGATGGGAGGTGCTTCGATCGCACAGTTGTATTTGAAAATTACACCAGCAGTACTTCGATTGCTTCAGCTCAATTTCTGTGCTTCTTACTTGCAGCTGTTTCAAACCCTCCCCTTCTTCCATCCATGGGTGATTTGAAAGTGTGCTGTATTTCAGTATCAGTATGGTGTGGGTCTTCAGCTACTGTCTTTTCTGTCGTGATGGCTCCTCTTGGCTTCCTCACCAAGCCCTCTCTCTGGTGTCCCTGTGCTTCCAGTTAAATACGTTCCCACTGCTCACCCCCTCTGGCAGCTCCTGCCTGCCCTTCGGCCTTCAGCCCGCCTTAACTGAAATGCTGATTTCTGTTCTGACTGGGCGTTTGTGAACGTACTTGAGCAAAATACGGTACTACCTAGTGGTGCAAATTGCCCAGTCTGTGTTCAGTGATGACCTTGCTAAATCCAGCCTCTAGTGCAGCAGTGCTTGTGCATTCGTGGTCTTGTGTCACAGCACACAGATACTGGGGGCGTGCTGCTCTTGGTGCTGCACACAAAGGGAGAGAGCGTGAGCAGTGGCTTCCTGTGTAAGGACACGGGGCTGTCACTGGATCCTGTTGCAGGGACATCCATTTATTTCAGAGCGGTTGTTGGGGTGCAGTTGCAACTCAAAACAGGGTGATATCTCAGATGCAGGAAACAGCTGGAGAATCATTGCAGCTGAAACTGCATGACAGTGGGGTTGGTTGGTGAGACCCTGCAGTGGTTTGCTGCTTCACGTCCCTTCCTTCAGTAGCTTTTCTTCCCACCCACCTGTCCTCCTCCCCCCACCCCAAGACCTCGGTTTCATCCCAAATTCCTGCAGAGAGGGCCAGAAGGGAAAGAGCCTTCTTCCCCTGCTCGGGGCACTTGACTCTCAGGTTGCTGCTCCTGGGAACCTTTCCACCACTGTGCACCCACATTGCTCTGCCAGCGTCCTTTGACACTTTGATCTTGTGAGTGACAAATAAGATTAATTTTCTTCTTGGACTCTTGGGGGAGAGCCAATGAATGGCTGCCATTGGGAGAAAAAGAGATGGTGGCACGAGCCTGCACAACAGCTCTAATCAATAGGATCCCTTTCTTTGGCTGCCAGATGCCAGAAATGTGGGTTTATGCTCTTCTTGCATAGCAAGCCTGTGCTGTTACCTGCAGATGGGGTGGATTGGGTAGTAGTAGCTTGGCTGGAAGCGGTCCCATACGTGGGGCTTTCCCAGGGCCAGGGTGGGGCTGGTGGGCTTCTGTGTGAGATTTCCACCAAGGTCAATGGGATTGCTTGGGTGCCCAGGTGGGAGGTGGTTCCTACCCCGGGTTACATCTGGTTAATCAGAAGTGTGACTGCAAACCGGTTAAATTTGTGTTTAAGTATTGCTGAGCTGACTGAGAGCTGCCTGGGCCGGGAGATTTGCATCGGCTGAGCTAGGGTGATTCCTTTTGCTGGTTTCCTTGAATTTGGACACAAATTATGTATAAACCTAGTGATGGGAATGCACATGGGGGATTATGGTCCAGGGTGCCGATTTCCATGGGACTTCCACAGAGTTCAGTTTACTGAACAGTGGGTTGGGCATGACTTTTGTGTGGTGCTTAACAGAGCTGATAGCATTGATTGCCTTTACTTTTTGGGAAAGGGTGCGTATTTAGAGGGAGGTATAGCAACTGTGAGTTGGTACACACTGCTTGATGAATAGCAAATACTGGTCTGCATACAATCTGTGCTTTGTTCCCTGGTTCAAAATTTCCATTTTTTTTTCTCAGTGGTCCACTGATTTGTAATGAGAGGTGTGACCCTTACTGTAAGCTGCCTCCCTGTCAGGAAAAAGCCCTGGTAAGCAGATGCCTGCCTCTCTCAGCTCCACCAGCTGTTGTGCAGACTGACAGCTAAGGGTATGTTTTGCATCTTCCACGGGGAGCACTTCATGTTAGGGAGTAATTAGCATTAATAATAATTAAAGTTGGATAAAGATAGTTTATACGTCTACAATGCTTCTATTTTGACAGTCTCAAAATGCATGTAGTTGTGGGCTAGGAACCTGGAATGAATCTTGATGCAGCTGGAGTTGATGGCTTTAACCCCACTATTCCCTAGTAAAAGGTGTGTGAAAGCTGGAAATAAAAGCTTGCCAATTCTGCTTCTCAGCAACAGCAGGTTGTGGGTAGCACCCCTTCTACCCACACAAGGCTGCTTGTTGTGGATCTTATTTGATATCTATTACAGGAGCTCTTGCACGGGTCAGCAGAGATCCACTGCACTTCCCACGGAGCACAGCTCAGGTGGGACGTGCTCGCTGCCCCAGGCAGCCCCATTCCCCAGCAGCAGCGAGAGGCTGCCCTGGTGTGCACGCCTGCCAGCAGCCAGCGCTGCACCCGCCTGGGAACGCCTGCTGGCTGCCTGCAGAACTTGGGTGCTCTTCGGTGGGGTGGCAGTGGGAGGGGTGGGAGCAAGTGTGGGGGCAATAGCGGGGCCGCTCAGGAGGGGGACAGTGGAGGTGGTGCCAAAGTAGGGACAAAGCTGGTGTGCTCGGGCTCATTCCTGCCGTGGGCTGTGGGTTGGGAGCTTGTGGAGAGTACTCAGAGCAGAGCAGAGCTCTCACAGCCTCATTTTATTTAATGAGCAAAGCCTTGTGAAGGCAGAGATTCTTTTATTGGATCTGTTCCCTGTGTTTTTTTTCCTAGCGCTTAGCTGTGCTTTACGTGTTACTTGGAAGGCTGAAAAGCAGGATCATGTCTATTTATTAATCTTTGCCTAATAAAGATGACTACCAGATATGTTCTTTGGCCTTAACAAAGAGATATAATTAGTGATGAGATTAGACATGACCCGAGAGGAGGTGCTTTGCTTAGGAAAATATTCAGCGATGGCATATAATACAGTCTGTCTGAGGCACCACATCCTCCCTGGGGGCCTTGTCTCGAGCTGAGCAGTGACCCTTCCCAGCACTTTGGTGCCGTAGGAAACACAGGAAGAATATTAATGATAAGGGGATACACAAAGCAAGCTTTGCCTCAGTCAAACAACGCACCGCCAACCTAAAATTATTCAGCAGAAGTTTAGTTGGCAAAGTTAATAATTTATGGCTCTGGCTGATAGCACCCCATGCAATAGCAGTGTGTTCAGCAGCCCCAGACCTGATTAAATATGCATGGACTCATTGGATGCAATTTCAGTGCAATTAGTGTATGAAGGAAGAAGGAGCTCTATCATTTCTGGAATTGTACTAAAAGGCTCTGGTAGTTCTTTCATTATAACATTTTACAGGATCGTAGTTGTTCCACATCAGCTGTATTTAAGTACAGTGGTTTAAGGAGCAGCTGCCTGCCGTGTTATGTGCCATATGAGAAGACAAGTACTCTGCGTGTCACTAGGCACAGAGACTGGAAATACTAAAGTAGTTCAGGACTAGAGAAAGCTTGTTGCAGTAGATCTTCGAGCTTCGTGTGCGCCAGATTTGTGTGTACCGGCAGTGAGGAGCACAGCCCAAGGAAAGGTTAGATGAGAAAAGATCATCCATCTAATTTCTTTTTCCTTTCTTTGCTGTAAAAACTCATGTATTATGCTCATCACAGGCTTCTGAATGCAGGAGCTTAAATACATTCAGAAACCGTTTTAAGTAAGAAAGGGGAGAAAATGGGACTGGATGTTCCACAGTCAGCATTGTCAGTATCTGGGTGTGTGTCCTGGCAAAACAGCAAATGCCCCAATAGCTTTCCTTCCTAGAGCCACATCACCAATAGTTGAGTTTCACCCGTGCCCAGCACAGCCAGCTCTGCAGATGGAGACACGTCTGACCAGTTTGTGCACCAGTTGCCAGTCTGGCTTATTCTATTGACTGACCAGGGAAAATCCTCACTCTTCTCCATGGCTTCCTTCATTCCTTTCCCTCCTCTCTCCTTCTGTGTCATTGTTGTTCCCCCTCTTCAGCACTGGCTCTGTTTGACTTCCTTCTAGCTGAATAGTCTTCAGTTTGCTGCCTGCTTGTGAGCCATGTTGCCTGAAGCTATTCCAGCTTCCTGTGTTTGTGGCCCGTGTCCTATTGTTCTCCAAAATACATCATTTTACTAGCTTTTCTCCTGGTGATGGTTTAAGACAAACCTCAGAAGGGCTGGGTTGCCATCAGATGTGGTTCCCCCCATGCAGAGTCACCTGCACGAGTGGTTCCCTGTAGTGGGTTAAAGGGGGCTCAAGACCAGAAAGGAGCCAGAAGGGAGATGTGGGCTATGGACATTTGCATGGTTTTGTAGCATTGCGCTCTGAGCCTCGCAAATCACCAGTGTCAAAAGTGCTCCAGTGCATGGTGGAGAGAGCCAGAGAAGGACTGGGTCTTGAACAGACTGCTGGAGAGCATCTAGTCCAACACCTGGCTCGAGGCAAGACTAACTTCAAATTTAGGTCACTTTGCTCAAGGGCTGTCCAGTCAAGTGTATTAAATTGAAAGAAGAAGAAAAAGAACCTGTGTTCCTGCTCTGCAAATAAATATGTAATTCAGCTGTTTTGGCCAGCGTAGGTGAATTGTTCAGGCCATGGGAAGAGCTTTCATATTTTTGCTTTGGTTAAAATTCTGAAGATGTGCAACCTGTATTTACTGGTATGAGTTCAGACAGGTGTCTGCTCACCTTGTTGTTTGATCTTGGTGCCTTGTTGTGTCTGTCCAGCGGAGGCCTGGGTTTATGTTATTTTTTGCAGCTTGATGGTGTGGAGAGGGGACAGCTGTTTGGTCCTGAGGGGGCTATTCATTCAGAAGTGTGGTGCTCGCATCCCTGTGTCTGCATACACAGGTACCTGGGAATTTGGGGTAGCTGAATGCTGCCCTTAGTGCCTTTCGGTCCCCTTGAATATTCAAGCCTCCAGCTCCATCCCTTGGCTTCCCAGTCAGTAATTTGGGGATAACAGAGGTGTCTGCTTCTCAGAAGTGCTGGCAGGATTAATGGGTGAGTGTTTGGGCAGCACTTTGAAGAGGAATGCTTGTGTGTGCTGGTGGTGTTGCAGGGTGACAGCTGGTATTTGCTCTGCGTGTGCAGAGTGGAGGATGACTTGAGCCAGCTATGGCAGAACTGCAGTCCCACTAATTTTTGTAGCATGTACAGAATAGTTTGTGCCACCTCAAAATAAGCATGTACCCCCTTTTCCACACCTCTTACTGGCTTTGCAGATGCAAACACAGCTCTGCTCACACAAGTTGCTTCTCTGCCTGTGATGGCCTTCTAATGGGTTTCAGGCACGAAGAATGGGTTCAGGAATGGTATGTGTGCCAAACTAGTGCTCAGTCTAGTTTTTGGAGCCCAGGAAAGGTAGTGCCTGTGCACTGGTGCTGGAGTTTAACGTATGGTGTCTAAGTTGGCTGTAACACCTGCAAGATCCCAAGAAGTCACTGTGTTTCTGGTGCTTTGGAGAAAGGTCGTGCAAATAGCTTGCTCACCATGGGTGTAGTGACATTGACCTTCATCCAGCATTTAGTGCGTTTCATCATAGAAGGTGTTATTCTCAGCTGCAGAACAACCCTTTGAAGGAGGGAGGTGTTGTTAGGAAGATGCAGAGCTCAGGCACTAGCCAGTCTATCAGGAATTTTATGGAAAAACCTGCAGGTGGGCAGTGCTTGAAGCTAATCCTATGTTGTCTGCCTGCTGGCCTCATCTTCGTTTCCCCCTTTGACCCTGGGCTCTGTTGACAGACAAAACTGAGTGATAACTTGAGTCTGTCCCGTTTGGGTGTTGGCTTTCAAGGTACGATGATGGAGTTATAGGTGGCTGGTGGTACAGTGAGGACTTGCCAAAGGACAAGTCTGGAGTACAGAAAAGGGGGATGAGGAGGCAGGCAAGGGAAGGCAAAAAGGACCAGGGAATGATGGTGCAGGCCTGAATACCTTTTTGCTCATTTATGTCAAAGAGTCAGCCTTATAAATCCGTGTGGCAGGATGTTGGCTGCCACTTGCACATTAGCTCTGTGAGGGGAGTCTTAAGCAGGAAGGTAGAAGGAAAAGCATGGCCTGATGAGGAGAAAGAGTAAGAGAATTTGTCAGTGCGAAAAAAAAAAGCACATCTTAAAAGTTTGGGCTAGAACATTTGTAGCTCATAGAAATTTTCAATTTATGCATCTAACGTTTAAAAAAAGTTCTAACAATTGGCTTTTTCGGTCTTTAAAAAATGTCATTTTTATTCAATCTACATTTTCTACTACGTGTGTATTTTGTTTACAATCTGAAAAACAATTTAAAACGGTACATTATGAAAAACAACTAGATTCAGCTTTGCATCTGTCTGTCAATTATTTATTTTTTCTCTTCCCCTAGGAAAGGATTACCCATACTTTATTTTTTCATGCTGCAACTTCTAGAGGATCTGATCTTTTCAAAGAGCTTTTGCACATCTGGCTGTCAGTAGTACTTGTGTGGTTGTTGGGTTGTTCCCAAACACAGGAATTTCCTTGAGTTATAATCTAATGAAAACAATGTGAGTTTTGTGTGTAAAGCTACTTTAGTGATCCTGAGCAGTCTATTGGTTGTTTTTCCTCTAAAACAGTACTTTAGGTATTATATTTCCAGAGACATCCTTCCTTGAAGGAGAAATCATAAATAATAAGGTTTTCATGGATGTTGAATGGATAGAGACTCTTGAAGTATGGGGAAGCCCTTACAGAATTCTCTCCTTTTCCTCCTGTAGGAATAGGTTGCTTTCTTTTGCATGAAGGATGTGGAGGTTACAGAAATAGATGGCCCAAAAGGGTGGGCAGGGAGTTAGCTGTTCCATTGCTTTACAAAGCATTTAATAGCAATTTGTAAAGCTGAACGGTATTTCTCTTTGCAGCATTTTATGTGGTAAAATCCTCTAGTTTAAAAATAGCCTGGGAGTTTTCCTGAACATTTTAATAAAAATTAATTATTGCAATTATTCGTTAGGCAAGGCATTCAATAACAGAATGAAGTGTATATGCTAGGAACAGATTATTGCCTTTAAGGGAAAGATACACTCACATTAAGTTTTGCATAAACATAAATTGATATATAATCGCATAGACCAGTTCTGTTGAGGTTCTGCATATTCAACAGCTCTGAAAGAGAGGCTGGTTCGTATCTTCCATCAGTTTTCAACAATGGAAGCATGTAAATCATTTTCCCATGAAAATTAAAATTAGAGTTGCAACGTCATTAATCTGGTTACTTAAAACAACTTTTCTCGAAAGCAAGGATAAACCAAGGAGCTATTAGTGAAATACTTGCCTTCAAAACCGAACCAGAACAAAAAGCAGAATTTTTCATTGGAAAGCATTGGTTAGTTGGGACCATGGGAACTGTTTATTTAATGATGTAACTTTTAATATAGTGGTGGTTTAAAAACATAATGTAGGAAGGATTTAAATACTTCTTTTGATTCTAGAATATCAGCTGATAACTTGAGTGTAAACAGGAAAATCCAAGTTCTTCAGCCACCCAAAGCAGGGTGATACCATCACTTAACTAAGTTGGGGTTAGTGCGGATTGCAAGCAGGAATGCTAGACTCCAAAAAAAAATCAGTTAGTGTTTTGTTATCCCAAACCACAGGGTGTTTTTGATTAACCAGTTATTCCTGGCCTCTCAAGGGAGAACTTGGAAATTCGGAGTAAGAAGAAATAGCTAAACAGATGGAAGAGATTGACATTGTTCTGTTTCACATCAGCTTGAATGGTGTTGGGGACAGAACTGGTGTGATTGAAAATGTGACCACAAAGTCTGTCTTTGACTGTGGATTTTAAACCTGCTTCCTTTTCTGGCAGAAGAAGAAGCATTGAAAACATACTGCTGTTGGTATATAACCTACAGGGTTTTTTCTTTTTCAGTGGTGTTTGGTGATGATGATTGTAGACCACCAGTTTACTGCAGTGGTGCTTGTGACCATCTTGAATAGAGACACTATTGCTAGCTTCTGTGATTTTGTTGCTAGTGTTTCGGGGGCTGTTTCCTTACTCCCTCTAAAGTCCCAGCTACTGCCCTGAGATTCCAGAAGAATTCCTGTGTTCATTTAATTTTCTTCCTTTTCTAAAAATCCATCCCCACCACACACATCAGTTTTTAACATGCTGTGGCTGTGCAAAAGATCTCAAAAATATGAAGCATGTGTGCTCCAGAGGCTCAGAAAGCTGACAGCAGATAGAAAGAGTTATGGTTTGAAAATATATACACTGGGCTTTTTCAGCCAGTTGCACATTAGGGGGGAAGAGGGTGGCTGGCAGATGAAATAAAAAACTTTGTGGCTGGCTGATCTGAGCCCCTGACCCCATGCACTGGTTGTGCATGTCAAAGAAGCTTTAGCCAGGCAAGCACAGCACATTGGGAAAAGTGTTGGAGAACATGTTAAACATGAATGAACTTGACATTTTGTTATAAATGAAGTTTAAACAGTCTTTTATTTAAATAATTAACCTTAGCATCCTGATGCTGTTGCCACAGTTTCCTCTAAAACACAAGCTTTGCCCAAAGAGTAACTGGTCCAAGATGTACTGGAGTAACTGCTGAGTGGATTTTACGTTGGTCTCAGCCTGGAGAGGCTGTCAAGACTTGGCTGTCTTGGGTGTGCTCAGGACCAGACCTGTGCAGAAGCCTTCTTTTACCACATCACCCAAAGATGTGGGTATCCATGGACCCATTTTTCCCCCGTATGTCAGTGCTAAATTAATGCTGTAGTGACAGCTGACAGAGGGATTCATGTGCTGTTTAAACTTTTATTTGGAATACCAAAACGTAGCTTGATGTTCTTTCTTGATGTATATGGCTGCATTTGTTACTGACTTTTTTTCTCCCAAATCCTTATTAAGTGAGAAGCAGCAGTAGCTGGTAATCAAAGACATGAAATACATTTATTATTTGAAGACTAACAACCTGCTGTACAAACCCATGTCTTGGTCCTCAGAGAGAGGACTGAGGCTTGAACCTCCATCTCCAGCTGTGAGAAGTCTGCTTAAAATAACCAGATGGGGGTTTTTTATTGCTTTTATTTCAGAAGTGATCCTTGATACTGGGTACTTTTTGAGTAAAAAACACCCTGTGCTTCTGGGAGGTGAAAAATTGTGCTTTTTGAAAGCCAAACCTCTCCCAGTTTCCTTGGAATTGGCAGCCAAAGCCACTGGTCTCTAGTGAGTAGCAGGCTTGTCGGATGCAAAGCAGGGTAATTTATTATGCTTTGCTTCCAATGCTGCTTCCTGTGCTGTATTAACCTTTGGGTACCATTGTTAATCTAAATGGATATTCTAGAAAATAGTCAGAGGAGATCAACAAAAGAAACCATAAAAATATTTGGAAACAGAAAGCTTGTAATAAAAAAGGCTGAGGATGAGCTCTGTGCAAGGATTCGACTGAGGAGACACAATATCTACAAGTACATAAAGAACAGTTTCAGAGCAGGCAGGGATCAATTATTTCCAGTCAGTTGGGATATAAATAGCGATGAATGAAGCAGCAGGGAGAAAAAATAGGTGGAATGAATGGGAAAAAGATGAAGATTGCTTCAGGAAGGGCCACAGAGCCTCCACTGTAGATGCCGCAGGCTTCTGGAGGCAGGGATTGCCTTTTGTGGGGCACAGACAGTCGGTACCACCCCATGGGTGGCCCAGCGGCTAGAAATTATTTTAAACCCAGATCCTGGTATTTAGGAAACACTTGAGCACCTGCTGGATTTGAGGTACATGCTGGAATCCCGCCAGTGTCAGCAGGAGCTCAGTACCTGCTTTCCTGAGTCATGGCCCAGGTGACATTCGCACAGAAGTGTAACTCTTCAATTTTCATAATTTGATATCATTTCAAAGTGAGTTTTTAAATGGTAAAATGAACCCAGAGTACTGAAGGAAATGTTTCCAGTGGCAGCTAGAGCTTGAGGCATTAGTTCCAGGTCAGGAGCTGTGTATTTAAAGACCCTCAAGCTGGAATGACCCAGTAGTCAGCAGAGGAGTGTGAGTTGTTTGCAAGAGGTGGAAGTTATTTCTGATGTCTCTGGAATGAATCCTTGGGTGCCATCTATATAAGTAGGTACCGAGATGTTAACTTGGTTGATGGTGAGGAAGATGCTAGTGATAGAGAGAAATTAATGGTTCCATTTATACTTTCTTGAGCATTTCTTCTTCTTCTGTAAGTGTAGCTCCACACACATGCCATCATCTGAATGAGCTAGAGGTCTCTTATGGGCTTGGGACCAGAGGTAGGAGCCATGATCTATGCAAGCATGGTCAGAGATTTTTTTTTTTTTGGTATTATTTTCTTTTTTTGGAAGCACAATCTGCCTTTAGAAATGAATGTTGTTCCCTCAGAAACCTGTCCACCAGCTCCTCCCACAGGGCTCTTGCCAGCAAAGTAGACATTGACTTCACTTGAAGCTGGGTGTACTAAGCTCTGGTAAGATCAGGCCTTTGGTAAGGATAGTTTTTGAGTAGACATCTGACTTGAAAAGGTGTTAGCTATTATCCTAAATATGCATTTGCTTGTTGGGGTAGACTATTTTGTTGGTACCTGCCATGCTAAAAGCCCAGTTTGGTTGTGGAAGAGTTGTGAGCTTGTCCAGTGCTGTGGGTCAGTTTGGGGTTTCCTGAGGAACGTGTCTTTAGGGATGCGTAGCCATGCATGTTTGAACAAACCAGCCCTGTTTAGACAAAGGTGTTCCTCTGCATGCTGCTCCTTCTGGGAAGAGAACGGGTGGGTGAGAGATGGCAGTAATTCAGCTTCAGCAAACATAAGAGGAGAGCACCTCGTGTCAGAAACCATATGGATTGGTGTGTTTATCACTATTGACCCGGTGTGCTCACAGCTGCACCCAGACTTCATACCTGTGGCAATTACCATCCATCTCACCTTTCTCTTTGGTTTCATTGCAAGCTGCAAAGAACCAAGACTCAATTACCCCATCACTGCTGTAGAAGGCAAGCTCTTAATCTTTAGCATTTCTCATCCAAATGCAGTTATTTTGATTGCTACATTTCAAGCCTAGCTACAGATGTTAACCCTCTCCTGCCATCTTTTTATTCCTCTTCTGCAGAGCTTTTAAATCTCTATCATCTGCTGTGGCTCATGGTCCTGTTGTAGTTCTTTGATTTTGAATTTTTCCCATCAAAAGGAAGCCCTGAGCTGAGTGAAGGTCTTTCACAGGCTGTTCAAACTTAAGTATGTGCCTTTGTCCCATTGACTTCAGTATAGCATAAAATCACATGTTTTGACACCCAGGAAGACCCAGTTCTCCTTTTGTGAAGCATAGCCGGGAGATGATGGAGCTCAGGAAAATGGAAATTACAGCACCCATGCTGCTTTAATTCCTTTTCTTTTATATCTATTTTCCTTGGCACTAAAAATATACAAAACTTCATTGTCTTGGAAACAAAAGCAAAACAACCTTTCTTTATTCATGAACTGATGTCTGTTTTGAAATCTCATCAGGATGGGAGGAGAAGAAAAAAAACCAGACCCATCAGTTTCGTTATTGTCTTGCTGGGTTGTTTTTCACCACTGGGTGCTGCTGGTAGAAATCCTGCAATAGGCATTGTAAGGGAAAATACATTTTGGGAGACTTCCCAATTTAGCACTGTGATTCAGCAGGATCCTAGAGAAGAAGCCTTGGTGCGTGGTGGAATTATGAGCTAAAATCAGGCAGAGGGGGAAAAAAAACCAGTAGAGCCTCGGATGGAAAATGAGTAATTTGTGATTAGATGTTAAAAGCAGCTTTCTGAATGAATTTGTGTATGCCTGTGTTACTCAAGCACAGAAATCCTAAATTTCTCCTTGACAAGCCCCCTGTGTCCCCTATTTGTCCCTGTGTCCCCAGGCTCCATCCAGCCCCCTCCTGTCCCCCGCGCTGCAGGCAGGCGAGAGGCAGCAAGCCCACTGGCTCCTTCTGACCCTGCGTCTCACTGTCAATTTTCATTCATTTTGGAGAGCCTCGACGTTTTGGAAACCTTGTTCTCTCCCTTGGACAGGACTGAGGGTGGTCATGGGTTCAGAAGGGACCCCAGGGGAGCCAGGAGGTGTGAGACTCCCTGCCCTGGGATAGCAGACTGCTGTTGAGAGGCACAATGGGGAAGAACATTTAGGGAAATTTCTGTGTGGATGGAGAGGCAATGATTGAGCTAATGCAGTCAGCTAACTATATTATATTTATGAGAAAAAAGTGGAAAATTAAAAACGTGAGCTTTTCTGGGGGAAATAATATATGGTGAAATGTGGTACAGGTTTATAAACAGTAGCGTTTCATGTTAAGTGGGAGATTCGGCTTATCAATGCTGTTAATTTTTTCATTTTCTAGTCTCCTGAAACTACGTCTAATAACATTTTTAATTACCTTTTCAATATTGTTCTTTATCACAGTAGTTTTACTTTTTGAGACCATTCTGTGTTTTCCAGTTAAAAATTAATCTTTTCCTTAAGTTTCCTCTCTCCTTTCATGTTTACTAGGTGCTGTCGAGCCAAGCATCAAAACTACTTATTTATTTATTTCTGTATGTATTTATAGAGATTATGTAATTTTATGTCAGATACTCTATTATTCATATGAAAATAGAACTAAACAAGTTTTATCCTTCGGGACATAACTGCTTGTCTGGAGATGAGGAGAGACGGTTTGTGGCATTGCACAGTTGCCTGGGTGCCTTGGTCCTGCAAATAGCCAAGGAAACTTGAACATCCTTGGGTGCCCTGTGAAGGCTGGGGGAAGTGGGAGCATCCAGCACTTTACAGGATTGCTCAGGACCTGGCAGCACAGGAGCCTGAGACTGTCCCCTCTTGCTGTAAGCATCAGGTATTGCTCACTGCTGGAGGCAGAAATATCAACCCAGTGACCTGCTGTGTTAAAGTGAAGCACAAACTTGTCTTTATCCACTAGACAGTTCTTATGTATTTTATAGTGGGGATCCTGTTCCTGCCTCTGTAATTTTAAAATGGAGTATGCAATGCAGGTAGCAAACTCTGCAAAGTCCTTTGACTGACTTCTTGCGCTTTGTGACTTTATACTCTGTTTGTGGGTTGCCAAATCATAAACGTCTGTTCTGAAATTTCCCAAGAAGGTCAGCCAAAGAGATGCTTTTGTGTATTTTATTTATTTTGGAATGGGAGGGAATTACATCCAGAATAGCTCAGATATTTCTAAGAGTGAGATTACGAGGAAATAAGTTGCCTGGCCCAAGTGAGGTATTTGTGGGAGTAAGGATTTGGAGACTGGCAGAGAAGCTGCCTGGTGGTGGGCACGCCTCCTCCCCATCCTCCCGAGGATCTGTACAAAGTAGGTGAAACGCAAAGCCTTGGGAAACGTCGTGCTGGGAATAGACCAGATTTGGCTGCTAGCTTCTCCCTTTCCTCCATCCTGCTGGGCAGTGGCCATGCCTGCTGGGGCAGCCCTTGCTGCTGGACTCCTGGTGCCTGGGGCAGGCAGGTGCCCTTGCCTTGCTCCCTCAGCTCCCGATGTCCCTGTCACAGCATTGCCTGGGTGGTGTCGCGGCTGCGGTGGAGCTGCCCCTGATGGGGTTACCAGGCTGCTGCATGGTGCTCCCATTCTCCCTGAACTCTCCTGGGTTTAACAGATGTATGAAGTAACACACAGATGTTACGCACCTCTTTGGGACAAATGAGTCCTCACTTAAATAATCTGGGAAAGCCGTAATTTAAATCCACAACTCCTTCATGCATTTCCTGGCCTCCGTGTATTTCTCAGTTCAGAGCTTTTATTTGGATTAGGTGCCTGGGGTTCCCCCCTGGCTGTTGCAGTCATGGCCAGCGGATCTGGGAGCTTCTCATTCCGTTCCTGAGCAGCTCGCTTTGCCCTTGGCTGAGCTCGCAGTCCAGCAGCAGCTCTGCCTGCTAAGAAGGGATGTTTTCCATCTGTAGCCTTCTTGTGCAGCCTGCTCTCATACCTGCCCTATAGTCTCTGAGCAGAGTGTGATCAGCAAGTTGCTCAACCCTTTGCCAGGGCTGTGCTGTTCGCAGTTACCACAGATCCCAACACAGCGGCGGCTCTGATGGATTAGCTTCCTTCCTTCAAGAGAGATTTTTGATAGGTGTCTGCTGTTATTTCACGGTCCTGTTCTCTTGTGCTGCAGTTCAGAAGTGAAGTTATTTTGCTTCTGCACTTTTCCAATAACTGAGCAATAGTTTACGTTTGCTCTGCAATAAATTTAATTTTCAGTGTATTGGCCTAGTTACATAAGTGATCCGAATCCCTCTGGATCTCTCTTGTACTTGCTTTGTATTTACTACTCCCTTCAGTTTCATGTCATCAGCAATTGAGCAATTTTACAGCTGGTTTCTCCAAGTAATTTATAGACACTATCAAGGGTGGAATAGATAGTGAAAATTTGCTGCATAGATCCCACTCTAAGTGTACTACTTTTGCAGGAGCAAGAGTTGTTGACTGGGAGGCGATGACAAATACTCTCATCTCAGGCAACATGTATGTGCCAGTAATCGGGAGCTAGTCCAGCCATAAATTTTAGTGCCAGCATTGGGGAGTTTGGTATTCATGTCTCTGACTGTTTCCAGCTGGGTACCTATGCTGGTATGTATAAGCCATTGCAGCTGCATTAACTGCAGTCACCGTTGTCAGCATCACCTTGTAGAATGCTTGCAGTGAGATACTCAGTTAAGTCCTTCCCTTGGGAGGTAGAGGCATTTTTTCTGCTGCTTCTTTGAAAGGAGTGCTTAAGGCAAGGATGCTGTATGTCCGTGTTCTCCACAAAATAAGAAAAGGAGCAGAGATCCTAAGAACCACCACGTAGCCGGAAGTCTTCAGTTTGGCAGCATGAGGAGTTAAAAAAGAAGGAGAGGGATGTTTGTATCGAACTGCTTGGACATGTCTCCTGTAACCACAGCTGTGGTGAGCAGAAACTACAGAGGACTGGGCTCTTCTTCCCCTCCACGGGGTGCCATAGCTGCTGCTCCCTTAGTGTGTATAGCAGGAGCAGGCTCAGTCCCCCAGGAAACTCCAGCCCCGAGGTGTTTCACGTCACTGTGTGTAAAACCCACAACATTGCTGACCTCAGGGCTGTGATGGTGGATGTGAAACTGGGGACATGACTCACTCCAGCTGGTAATTCAGGCTGAAAAATGGGGTTCCCCAACCTTTCTTTGGTATTTAAGAGCTGTCCCCCTTCCTCTCTTTAGAAGAGTTAACACCCAGAGTGCCCCAGCCAGTCTCACTATTGCTGTTGTGTCAAGGACTTTCTTTATGACCGCAGGCACTGAGGGATGAGTTAAAACTGTAAAATTAAAGCTGATGATGGAAAACAGTGGGGAGGGCAGGTCCCTGCCCAGCTGTCTCACTCTTCCTCTTTGTGGGGGGTGACCTGTGCGTAGAGAGATTTTACTGCAAACATTTATTCTGAAGGGCAGCAAAACATATCCGTTCTTGTGGGGAATATTAAATGTTGACATTAAGCAATAATTTAACGGATGTTAAAAGTTTTTAGTGAATAATACATGGGCTTCCCTAGTGAGCCTGAGATTATCTAGGGAAAAAAGTCTCACACCTCTTCTCTAGGTGAGAGCAAGATGCATCGTGAGTGCTGCATGCATCAGCAGAAACCCATTGGGTACATGCTGATGGAGAGCAACCTGCCCTCTGTTTCCAGTGGGAAAGCATTACAAGCATCACAAAAATTTGTTTTGAATGTTGGCAAAATTTGCCCCCATTTCAAAAGAAGAAAAAAAAAATCAAACAAACCAGCCCTTTGAAAGCGGTGGGGATATTAGATAGATAGTTCTAATTGCTTTTCTCTGCAGTTTGAAAACAGTGCCCTCCCTGCAAAACACACCTGTTACCACTGGTATTTTCTTTTTGCTTATCTGTGCGTAACTGTGCCATGTTTTCCTGGTGACATTTCATACCTGGTTTTGAGACTCTTTGTTTTGCTGCTTATGCTTTGCTTCTCAAAAGGGATGAGAAAATTCAACCTTCCAGGGTACAAATAAGCCTCTTAGCATCATAGTATCAAAAGAGTGATTAAAGGAGAATTTCGGGTCCTTTTTCTGGTTGATTTGCAGGTCATTTTCCAGTTTTCCATTTGCCTAAGTAATTCCTCGATCCCAGAGTTAACTTTCTTGGTTTCTCAATTGATTGGAGCATTGCTGAAACAAAGAGCACGACTGGCAAAATGGGTCTGTGGAAAAGCACCCCGGTAATTTGATAAATGGCACAGACTGGGTGTTATTTAAAACCCAGCACACATTCAGTTCTTTGTAGGCTTCAAACAGCCATACCGCTGGAGGTTTCTGCCATTTAGTCAAGGAAATTCAGGCACATGCACAGCCAATGGTAGCAGTGAGGAAAATGTCTATAAATGTATAAAAAGACATTTATATACTGGTGCCAATACTTTTAAGCCAGCAAATGTCTAATTTCTGAGGTTTCCCTTCAAAGTACGAGCTCAATAGCCTGCCTTGTCGGATGTGTGCGGATTTCTTTGTCCCGTATTCATTACTGCATCCTGCCAGTTGTTAATGGGTCACCTTGGAGGTGTTGGAATGTCCTGCCTGAAGACCATTAGTGAGGAGCACAGATGCCTCTTGGCCCCACGCACCTGCTTCTGCCCGAAGCCTGCCCTGCAGCGGCACTGCCTGCACCCGTCAGACATCAAGCACTGGTGTGGGACTTGTTAGTATAGAAACCCGCGCCTCCTGTAGGGTTCCCCCCCACCTCCCTGCTCCCCCCTTAGTTTTACATGACCTGGGGGAGGCTGAATGCAAACAGGACCAGACCTGCCAAGGGTCAAAGAAACAAGGCATTCAAGAAGGCAGAGTTTTCCCAAGGGGGGACGGACTTGCTGGCTGACAGCCGGGATAATGAAACTGCTGGGGAGAAATGTCAGCTTAAATGGGAATGTGCAAAAAGCCAGTTATTGCAGCAAGACTAGTGGGCCGTGGCCCTTTGCAGGACAACACGCTGGTTCGGTCTCGCCAGTGGTTAGTTTGTAATGGTTACAAGGATGATTGCTTGCCAATGTAAATAGTTGGATAAACAAACATATAGGAGAGTGACTGTGGATGTGAAAACCCCACTCTTTATTTAGAGGATGTGAGAAAATGTGTAGCTCTAATCACATTTGCCGGGAAAGTGACTGTGGGGGAGATTGGGGTGTGATGAGGAAATGGAAATGTTTGCCGGGAGGAGAAGAGCAGCTGAGCACTGTGGCACGGGAGCCTGAGACCCTGCCAGAGGGTAGTGCCTTGATCCGTGGGGCTGAAGGGCTTTGGGGCAGTTGTAACCATGTCACCTCCAGGGCTGAGGCTGTGGGGCAGAGCAGTGATTTTCGTGGCTGCAGGCACCCCTGGGGACCCAGCTGGAGAAGGAGGGGAGAGGGTGGGTTTTTTTTCCTTTCCCTCCCCCAGCAGCCTGGCCAGCCTTTGTACCAAGCCGCAGGGGTTGTGTGGAGCCTCCTCCTATTGCCTTTCCCTCTGCTTGCCCACAAGGGTGATGTGGGGTGAAGCATCCTTTCCTCTTTGGGTTGGGATGCTTCTCTGCAAGACTGGTTGAAAATCAAGGGCAGGCTGAACCTCAGCCAAAAACTTAGCAGTTGTGTGCTAAATTTGTAACCACCAGGAGTAAGGGTGCTTTAATTCAGTGAGTCATTGCTTGTTCTTATTAAAGAGTCTGTGGGGACAGCTTTTCTGGCACACGTGGCAAGGTTGAGGTGCAAAGGGGAGCTGCTGTGGTCTGTAGCCAAAGAACTGGTCCCAAAGGCATTAAACTGGCTGGAGGAGCTTTTCTCTCAAGAGGACGTTGATAGCCCGGACCAAACGGAGGAGAACTGGTCAGGAATGATGCTGTCATCTCAGGGAGGTCCCATCTGCAGGCTGGTCCAGGGAACAAAGCCATCCTGGCTGGGCTCCCCGTGGGGCGGGAGCTCGGGTGCCCCAGCTGGGGGATGTGGGAACACGGGCAGGAGGGATGTGCTGATGGCTGTGTGTTTTTCTCCTTCAATTTCCTGTGCTAAGACAGGAAAATACAGGTTTTCAAATCAGAGCGTGCTTTCAGTCATCTTTTTCTGCCCCCCACCGTGGCAAGCCGAAGCTGGTAATTTACTTTCTAAGTTGATCCCTAAGTGTGTATAAATAGATGATGTCTGAAGGGAGGAGCTTTAGAGAACTCTGTGATGTTAGGCTTTTTGAGAATTTAGCTACTGTTGAAGTACCTGGCATTACCTTATTGCAGTTAAAGTTTTTGGGGATGGATAATGTGCTCCAGACTGCCGAATTACCAGTAAGATGTCCCATGGGTCATGTTACCAGTCTCATGCTGGTAGTGGTTTTAGTGTGTGACGTTGCAGAGAAACCCTGTTAAAGTTGAGGTGCAATTTCATAACGTCCAGTGCAAGTGCAGTACTAAACAGACCTTCTCCAAGTAGCTTATGCTGTTGATTTATTAAATTAATGATTCTCTTTTGGCCTGTTTTTAGCTTTGCATCTTCTTAATGTAAGACCCATTGCATTGTTACGTTTTGTTAGGGTCTGAGATCTTGTCGTCTGTGTCGAGTGGTAATTTCAGTTTTGAGAGGGTAGCCAAGAAAATCACTGAGAAAAGCCCATGAAAAATTGGTGTCATCTGATTCTAGCCTGTACTATAGTTGACCTGCTTTGAGTCTATAGGTTTGGTAGGAGACATCTTCAAATGAACCTTTAACGTAAGTAGGTGCATTCAAAATAAGCAAATGCTTGCCTGAGCGCTCAGTAAAGCTCTGTTAGATGACTGAAAATCAAGGTGCAGTACCCTGCAAGACAATCCAAAGGAGGCATTCATAAAGACTATCTTTTTATCCAGTAACGTTTTGCATGAAAATTAATTATATGTAAACACATAAAAAGCTAAACTGATACTCACCTAATCTTCATTGCTAATTGGTACTCCAGATAGCTGTATTATGTTTGATAACAGAGTGATTGACCTGAGCAAAGCTTGTGTGTCTCTAGGATAGAGACAGTTGAATTATCATTCAGAAAAATACCGTGATGATTATATCATATCCTGTCGTTCAGAGATGCTTTCTTCAGTATATTAACCTTTAAATTTCAATAGGTAGCAGTGGGCTTAGTATTAATGTTGCCATACTTAAAATACAGCCTTTATGAGTATAGAATAGGTTCGGGAGTCACCACATTCTTGTACTGCAAGTCAGACTTGAAGACCTGATCCACTACATCAGAGTGGATGATGAAAACTTAAACTAAATGAGCTGTCAGCATGTTTTCTTTTTTTAATGTTGGGTGGATGTCTAAAACCAGCATATGTAAGGATGCAGCACAGCAGCATCCTTAAGAAGATGAGCAAGAAAGATGGAAAACACAAACTTGTACATAAATTTTTTGGATTCAGTGTATGCTCACAACTGAGAGGAAGTGAAAAGCCTCAGGGCACAAAGTGCCACGTCTTTTTAAGTGGTCCAGAGCTTTAGTATTCAGACAGGCACTTAGGTGGTTTTTTGTTATTCATTTTCCTGTAGAAAAGTTTTAAGATTTCAGGTACATGGAGTACAGAGCTCTGGAAATTCCTCAGCAAAGGCAGCAGCAAGAGGATAATAGAACTGAGTCTAATTGGAATATTTTTGGCGCTTCTCTAAATAATTAACGATGCTTAAGCTGAGCCATTTTGCTGAGATGTTTTTGTCTCAGGAGCATTATATTAAACTCTGAGATTCAAGATGCCTCCCCCATCATCTACCACCCCATCACTTCCAAGGAGGAGGTAAGAGGTGTATTGGGGTGAGGAAGGAAGGGAAAGAGGAGAGAAATAGAAAATCTGTTCCATATAGTCTGTTGTGTCCCATGTTGTTTCCCTGCTGCTAGTTGTGCCTGTAAAGCTTCCAACTTACCAGGCACAGAGAGATCCCAAAGAGGTAAACTAAATTTAATTCTCAGCTTGAAAAAGTATTTTTCCTGGGAAAAAAAAATTCTGATGAGCAGCTGCGCCTTCGTAGGCAGCTTGGAAACTTTGGGACCTGCCCTGAAGGATGGTATTGGCATATCCGTATTCAGTGGTTTGACAGGAAAATGTCTTTTACCATGTGGGCAGGAGTGATCCCTTGGGTGAGAAGAAGAAATCAAAGAGAAATCCATATTTTGTGGCTGTATCATACTAAATGCAGCCCGTAGTAAACTCTTACTAGATTGGAGGAGGTTTTAGATAAATATGTTGTCAGATAACTCCAGCAGCTAAAACAGATAGGAAGGTAACAGCTCTGTGAGCAGTCTAGCAATTGCAGTGTATTACAGATGTCCTCAGATGGCTGATCTGAAGATCTAATGGGCATGCTTATAAATAAAGACATCAGAGGCTAAGCCTGCAGGGATTAAAATTGGGGCAGAAATCTGTCCTCATTTGAGAGCCTACCACTGAAAGGTGGTGCCAAGGAGTGAAATGCCAAGCTGAAAGCTGGTTGCCCAGAAGGATGGTGGTCATGTTGCATGCAGGGACTTGGATGGATTGGCTGAATGAGAGTTTGTTGGGGGGTGGCAGGACCCCAAGAACCGAGATCCTGCCAAAACCCGTGTTCAGCACCATAGAGGAAAGTGGTACCCAGTGTGAGCAAGTGATGTCTCCCAGAAAAAGCCCAGAGCTGAGCATCATTGCACAAGGCATGCATTGCATGCTGCCAAGCCTTTCTCCCTTTGACAGACCTAGTGCACTGGTTCGGTGTTTCTTCAGCACGGTGTACATAAAGCTTCTCGGGACAAGGCTCCTACCTCGGGTCATCTGAAAAGTCCTCGTAAGCAGGAAGCCACATCTGGCAGTGAGTGTCCTTGGCTGCTTAGGAGGATGGGCTTTCAAAAGGTCTTTTTTTAGGTGTTGCTAGTGTGCAAGGAGTGATTTTTTCTTTTTTTCCTTTTTTCTTTTTTTCTTTTTTTTTTTTAATCCAACCTATTTCATAAACTTGGAAATAAGACTCCAAGAATAAATTTCTTTTTGACCGCTGTCAAGGAGTTTCAATAGTTTGTTTATCGTATCTGTACCAGCTCTTCAGAGAGCCTGAGAAATGATGGTTCGGGACGTTATCTCCTTTCCCAAGCCTCCGTTTGCACTGAAGCAGTATTGTCTTGTTCCCTGGGGACAGCAAACAATGAGAGCAAGTGCTTGGAGCAGATGCTACTGCAAAGGTAACTCTGCTGTCGTTCCTTTCACCTGGAAGTGTACTTGTGATTTTAGGATTACATTTGGGTGGAAATGTTACTTGATGTTTATAAATACACCTACATGCCAAATTATTTTTTTTATTTTGTTTTTAAAAATAAATGTCCTCTAATACAACACAGAGGGCAGACAGAGGTAGCTGAAAAATTTTTCATATCTCGTGGTCAAGAAAAAATATCCTCAGTTCCCATGTTCATCAGTGATGGCTTTCTAGTCTTCTAAATGCCCATTTTTAGTGGAAAAAACGAAGACACGGACATATGGATCTGGAAGCTGATGCAGTTCCAGAGCCTCCTGAGTTCCTGGCAGCCACCTCTGTTAGATAATTTCTTACCCACGTTTTCCCCCAGTGAGTTACTTTTCAATCCTCTGGAGTCCCTGCCATTCTTCAGTTTAGGTAAGATGCTCTGTGACCTCAGGTAGTCATTAAGAAGTCAGTGGATTTATATCAGCTGGAAGTCTAATGGCAGTTAAAATAGTGCTGGGAGGATGGGAAGATCATGAACACTTTGTCTGGGGTGTCTGTACCTCCCATCACCATGACCTGACTGGAGATGGAAAACCAATCTCTGTCTGCCTTACCTCTCTGTGTAAGGTGGGGATGTCACTGCACTGAGTGGGAGCCTGGTTGATGTGCTTTGAGCTCTGGGGCAGAAGGATCTATGTGGTGTTGTCGGTGTATTTGTTAAAACCTTGTTTGTATTCTTTCACCAATGATACGTCTGTGTTTAGCACTAAACAAGCAGTGCATGTATATTATGGCTTAACCATTTTTGTGGTAAGAGTCATTAGTTTGCCATCTTGAGCCTAAGCAATACCAGCCAACGAGAGTTTTAAAGGCAATTCATGTTCCTTCCAACCTTCCGTCAGCATTGTCCTTCTTCCTGTCCTTGCCCACAAACAGGAGGAACTCCTCTGTTCTTGATAGTGGCATTTACCATTTCTCAGTCCAGGAATCTGTCATACACTCATAAGAATAGCTCAGGGAATTATTTCAGGAATCTACCTCCTTACACCCACTAGACTATCTTTGCCATGTTTGGCAGAATTTGCCTATTCAGTTTGTAGAAGTCTAACATGGGAAATTCCCCAGGCTCCCTCAGCAAACCTGCCCAGGGTTATCTTTACCACTGGAAAAAAGCCATCCCTAATGCCTAAATTAGATCTTCCTTGCTGCAGTTTGAGTCTGTAAGTTCCTGTTCTGCACACTGTCATTGTGGAGAACAAATCAGTTTGTTTCTATTCGTGGCAACCTTTGATGAGTTTGCTGACCTCAGAGCAAATCTGATCACTCATCTCTCACAGGTCTAGACCTTTGATTATTCTTCTCCTCTTCAAAGTATTTCCTTTGGTTAGCTGATTTTTTGTTCCAAGTGCAGGTGGCACAGATTTGGGGGTTTTTTTGGTAACACTAGTTTGTTAGATACGTGTGAGTTCTACTTGGTTGACTGAAGTAGCTCATGAGTCTTGAAAACTGTCTTTTATAGATGTGGTACTATCAGTCAAGTTGCCATTCTACTTAATTTCTTACGTCCTTATTTCACAGTCTTGCTGCCCTAAGAAACTGAGCTCTTACTTTTGAAGGTCAAGACTTCTACGAGTATCGTGATCACTTGTTTCATTTTGAGATAAATGCCATGTTTTCTTTCCAGTTACAGATGACAGCAGGTTATCAGCAAGTGCATCACTGTATTCATGCATAAAAATCATGGGCAAGTGGGGGGGAAACAGTCTAAACAATAAAACGTCACATGATCCAGTGAACTCTGGATTCTCCTTCAAAGTCTATGGTAGTCAGATGTTACCTGACCTGTTCCCTGTAGTATTTACTTGAGTGGTTGCTTTGCTTCCCAGCCCATTTGCACAGTAATTTCCATCCTGTGTTTGGCACTTTATAGTGTATTACCTGTGAGGTCTCTGCAAATGCTCGTTGTCATCAACTGAACTGTGAATCTGTGGTGCAACTAGAAAGTTTTTAGGAAGTGAAGAGTATAAAACCACCCTTCTCATTGCTCCAAAAGTCCTTCCCTTTTCTAAAGTAAATAAATGCTGTTCATATTCTGTAGCTCTAAGCCCCTTTCCTGGAGAAGCACTTCTCTTCATCCTCAGAGTTTCATGAGAAAAAACCAGTATTAAATATTTTGATTGTGATATGTCAGTTGGGTTGACTACTGTTATTTAAATTCTTTGATGTTCAGAACAGACAATATCTGATAACTTTTTTGTTAGGTATTCATTAAATGGGGTAGTAAAACCCAGAGTATTTTGTGGGATAAGAATTTTTTTCTAAAGTGAATGTAGCCGTAATTACAAAAAATTTTTTTTCCTCCTGTATTTTTTTCTCTTTTGAAAGTGGAGGATGTTTAAACGATAAGCATACATTCAAAAATAATACCGTGTGAAGAACACTGGTATGTGTGTGGAGTTGCACTTAAATCGTTTACCAGACTATGCAGGTTATAAATGACTCCCTGTCACTCTGAAAAGCTGCTTTTCTACATTCTACAGTAAAATTATTCACAAGGTCACAGAACACTTGCAAATACTCACAGGGTACCATTCATACAGAATGGCAGGTGAAGAGGGAGTAATAAATAATTACAGGGTCTTTTCTTTGCCTTGGTGAGTTTGGGACTGGGACACAGCAGCTACCTGGCAAATATAAACTTAACTGAAAATATTTGCATAAACGATTTGTTTCATGCCCATGAATGCTGAACACACTGGGAACCTGTACAGCCTCTTTGAAGATCATTTGAAGCATATAAGGGTAAATATTTAGGTAAATAATATGCAGCCAGCAGTTGGACAAGATTTAGGTTTGCTGCTCTAAGAGGCAGGTGCTTAAGTGTCCTTGTAATGTGCAGATGAAAAATCTTGATTTATTTATTGTACGAATTTTAAAAGAGTGAGAAGATTTGCTGACTTTAGGAAGTCTCGTAAATCTCCTGTAATAGGGGGCTTGCCTCGACGCTTACAAAAAGCAACATGTCCAGGTGCATTTATGGAGTGCTTTTCTAAGGAGTGAGTTCTCACTGGGCAGAAATGAGGGGGAATTTACCTGGGCAGAGGAGGCACAGTGTTCTTCTTGTCTCCCTGTCACGACAGAACTGATGTCAGAAGTGACAATGGAGCAAGCTTGGGGGTGTTCAAAACCCTGTTGCATTCTCTGAATCTGCTTGCCTAATTTGGCTACAGGTAGTGGTATTTTGGTGCTAGCATAGGAGAGATGGAGCCTCCCAGACAAGTGCAGGTTCCCACCCCATCCTTGGGGATACAGCTGAATTTTAAGCATAATGGAAGTCCCAGGGACTGGCTGTCCTTGCATATGGGGGTGAGTTGGAAAGAGCTCCACACACGTAGTGACACTCAAAACCAGAGGCTGCTGTTTGGCAGTCAGCATTTATTTGCAAACTCTGAAAAACTCTGTTACTTACCCTGATTTTTTTTTTTTTTAATTTAAAATCCTGCTCTGGGAAGCTGATGGCTTTCAAGAGCAGTCAATAATAGTTAGATGCATTGGTTAGGGGGGTGTTTGATGTTCTTTAGGTGTGATGGGGATAAATAGATGGGTATGAAGAGAATTGTCTGTAGAGAAACTTCAAAGTTTTCCTTTGTCGGAAGCAAATCTGAAAGTTGGCACTGGAATTAATCAGTGTTTTTTTTTATTTTTAATTTTTTACAGTTCTCATAAGCAGACTGCCTCTGGCATGCAAGAATGGCTTGGGTATTCTTTTGGGATGCTATTTTTGTTGTTGTTTGGGAATTAAAGTTTCTGTACCTGTAGCTCACTTCCAAATGTGTAATTTCAAAGAATACCATAAATTTCTTTGCCTGTTGGTACTGCAGGATTGAAGAAGGATTGAACGTGAAGTTTTATTAACTGGAGCCCTAGCAATTTCAAAGATACCAGTTGTGCCAGAAGCTTTTCTGACAGGTCTTATTCATAATGGCCTGAATGTGTCCAAGACAGCGTGATCTATAGCTTTTAATCAGCTAATGGATTGAACCTCGCAGTGAAACTTGGCTATATTCAGGCAGTTTAGAACAGAAAGGATTTTGCAATTTCACAATTTTCAGTCTGGGACAGGTTTCTGAGGGAAGCAGCAGCATCATTCCTGGCCACTGGTGAATGACAAAGCAATGTTATAACACAGAATAAAAGGTTGTGTTTAGCTCAACTTCACCAAAGCATTTGTAATGGCCTTTGCCCTTGTCCTGGTTTAGGATTTTGGATCTTTATATGATTGTGTTTTGGTCTGGCTATGGGTAGGAGCAAGTAAGGCAGAGCAGAGGGAAATTACCACAATTAAGGTATAGATTTCCACTGTAAAGCTTTATAATCTGTGCTTTTCTCCTGGACTGAACGTTCAAACAGGTAAAAAAGGCCATGTGAAGAAATTGGCAGTGATTGGGGTTGCCACGTTTTGTCCTGGTGCTGCAGCGCCAGGGAAAATGTGCTGTCAGGGATGTCCAGCTGTGGGAGATGAGGGAGTGCGGGAGGCATGGCCAGGTATGGCACCTTGGAGTTCAGGTGGTGTGTGGGCCCCCTGAGACCACTCAGGGAGATGCACAGAGGATGTCTGAAGCATTATACTGGAGTCTGTACAAGTCCCCTTGTCAGAACTTCCTCACGTCTGAGAGCTCTTCATGTTGTTTGGTAAGGTTGCATGTTTCCATATTTAGTTCTTCTGTCAACTCTTTCCTTTTGTCTTTTTGTTTAAACTTCCAAGACCAGGGAAAAGAAAAAGTTAAAAAAAGAAAAGAAAAATCAGGTTGAGGAGTAGGAGTTGCTAAGGGATAGAGAGGAGGAGTCATTCTCCTTTGAGCAGAGTGAGAAGATGAAAATTGTCCTTTAAATATGAATTCACTGATTTTAACCTGTGTGTGATGAAGGTCCCAAGCTCTGTGCCAGTAGTCACAAGGTAAGATGAGCCTTTCTCTTTTTCCCCCTGCTGCTCTCCCCTTCTTTCCAAAAAATAAGTGGGGTACTGACCTCAGTATTGGCCAGCGCTGGTGCAGGTGATGCTCTGGGTGCAGGTGATGCTGTTCACAGCAAAACTTGCATGTAGATTGAAGCTGGCTTACCCACCCTTCCAAATTCTCTACATGTAGGGTAAAGCCTTCCCTTTAAAAAGTCTCAGATTTCTTAAATGTTAAGTGTGATACTTAAACCTGTTGTTGCACAGTATTTTGGGGGATGGTTTGTTTGTTTGTTAAAAAAGCAAGAGAGAAAAAGTTCTATTCCTGGATAATACCTTTTTTTTAGGCTGGGTGATTTTTATTGTTTTTTGAGAAGAGGTTCATTAGTCCCTGCAGAGTGGGGTGCTGAGATGACTGTTACAAACACAGGCCTGTCAGGCACCCAGATATCCTGGGTCATGGGAGTGGTGTGGTGGTGTTGGTGGTCCTGGGAGCATCCTGACTGCCTCCCCTTTCTGCCAGGAGCAAGGTGACTCTGTGCCAGGAGTCTTTTGTGAGGATGTCCCTGTCCCAACCCATCACCATGTGCAAAGCAGGACTGAAGGTGCTGGAGAGCTGTGGAAGAGGTGAAGGAAGAGGAGCAGGTTCCCAGGGTCTCCCTTCTACTTGGGCAGGCTGTGGCAGCACAGGATAGTCCCTGGGGTGAAACAGTTTTGGGGACAGGGCTGACCCGCTCCCACCTCTGACCCCCCCACCCCTCCATTTTGGCAGGGTGATGCAGGAGAAGGCTTGGTGGGGAGCTGCAGTGGTGCAGAACCTCCTTGTCCCTGTCCCACTGCTGCTCCGGGATAGGTACGTGAGAGGGTGTTATATGGGATTATTTTACAAGCTGTTACTGTACAAGCTGGAACACGCTTGAGCCCTTAATTATACTGCCCTAGTTAGGGGCTGTCTGCATAGAAGCAGCCCTGTTTTCCCACATAAGAAGGGCTCATACTTGAGTTTGCAGGGAACCACCCAGAAGGATGGGTTTTAAAGTGTCGTGGAGAAACTTGTCTTCACAGAGCATCATCTGTGTCAAGGTAATCTGTGCTTCAGGATGGGCCCTGCCAGGGCTGTACTAAGCCTCGTGTATTATATGGAGAGGCTTTTTGAAATGATGGGTAGAGAAAGAAGAAGAGGAGGAATGAAGTCTTGTTCCACATGGGGCAGGAGTGAGTCAAAGCCCACTTCTGTTACTGCTGTGACTGAACATTTGCCTGGACCAGGATGTATGTGACAGTGAAGTCACTGCATCTGAGCTTCACGTATAATGGGAAGGGAAAGAGAGTGGTGCGTGGCAGAGAGATGGTGCTATTTCATGGTGTTGTAAATGTGAGACCCATGACCAGTGAGAGTACCAGTGTCGCAGAGTCTGCAGCAGGTCTGACATGAACCCCCTCTGCCTTCTGCAAAATTTGTCTGTAGAGGAGAAGCAGTGTTTGATGAAGTGGCTCTTCGATTTTAAGTGAGAGTGAGCAAGAGTCTGTTTTATGGAGAAATTAAGAAATTGCCTGATACCAAATTCTCTTGAGTGGAACGGGTGTATCGCTCATTTTGATGAGCTTTCATGGGAATAAGGTCCATTGCTGCTGGTGGAGTTCGTGATCAGTACTGATCTCCAACTTGATATGGCACAGGGTGGACAACTACTACCTGGGCTGTCTAGCTGCTGTTTTCATAGTAAACCATATGTGGAAAAAGTTCTGAATATGCTTTGACTTTAGCTTATTATTTCTTGTCTCAGAAAACGGTGCATCAGAAGCTCTATAGAGTTTGGTGGTGGTGGAATTAGGGTGGGCCCGGGGAGCCTCTGCTGATGAGGAGGTAGAGGACGAGCACACACCTTGGGTCCAAGGAAGCCTGGTGTCCCCACAGCGAGGGGATGCCAGGGGTGGGGCCAAGCACTGCCACAGGCTGAGCCCAGTGTGCACATGGTCCTGTGGGTTAGAGCGCAGCAGGTTTGGGTGGACAGAGCCTAAAAATCCCATGCTGTGAGCTGCTGGAACTGCTGCACTCACACCACCTCAGCATGAAGGCCTGTCTGGGCACACAGCTGCTCCCAGCATGCGGGCTCCAGCTCCTTGTTTGTAATTAGAAGGTTTCCCAACATCTCCTTGCTGGATTCTTCCCAGGTCTATGCACTTCTTGGCGAGGAAGTTAACTTTCCCAGAGAACTGAGGAAGAACCTTGTAGTGGAGCTGAGCAGGATGGAGGAATGCAAAAAGCTGCATGGGTGCAGGCTGAGCCCAGAAGACGTGCTCCTGGGTGTTTGGCAGTGTGGGGAAAAGCCTGATCATCCATCAGGAGCAGGAGGATGGGTGTCTTCTGCAGGCACTGAGGCTGTTGCATATGGGGGTGCCTGTGCTGCTGTCTGTCATCTCTGTGCTGCAGGCAGATAGGTGGACAGTGAACCCTCATCCCTCAGGTGTAGCACTTCTCTCTTTGTGCACGCCACCTGTGAGAGATCACACTGGCAGGCAAATAAATCTTGAATATTTGCACTTTGTGGGAGAGACTGGTCCAGAAAGTTTGTGTGTCCCCCAAGGTGTGTATCAAAGGGATTGCTCTTTTGTATGATGTTTCTGCAAGTGGAAATTTCGGCAGACCCCTCTCATGGCTGGTCTCTGTTGGCTCAAGCTGTCCCCTTGCCATGGTCTTCAAGGGATGGTGTGCTAGGGAAGTGACAGAAAATCCACAACTGTGGGAAGCTAGCAGGGATGGGATTTGTGCCAAGGTCAAGGGATGGCTGGACTTTACCACTCCTGAAACTCATTTAACACCAGGTGCTTTCCCTCATCGAGATAAATGAGATCTAGATGTATCTTTCCTAGCTCTACTTTTTGCATATGGGGACCTCATTATTATCCTTGAGCAGCTGTGGGTCTGTGTTTATGTGCGTGTGGTTTGCTGACCATCTGCCAGCATGGTGGGGTTTGGGGGGCGCTAGGGAGGGGTTTTAGGTAAGTTTTTCGGATTAGTTCAGGTCCTGAACTGATATAGGTGTGTAACCCCCCAGCATTTTTAATGGGAAGATGGTGCCTGAAATATCTGGGTGGAAACTGAGCTGCCGGGTCAGGGAGTGCTGGGGAAACCGGCAAGGAGTCACAGGGAAGCACCATGGGTGGTGAACAGAGTTGGATGGCACATCCCTTTGGATAAGGGTAGGGTTAGGCTTGAGTAGATGGTTGTGGGGTGATTCAAGACTGCCTGTTCAATCTTCAGCACAAACACCAAGATTTGTAGTTTTTCATTTAAGTTCAGGCACTTGATCACAGCTTTGGAAGGAGAAAATGAATTTTCTATGACCAGCTCTTTGAGAAGCAGCAGGGTTCCAGCCTGTATCTGGAGATGGCTTTATCTAGCCTTTGTCCTGCCACAGGGAGAGTCCCTTCCTCAGAAGAAGGTGCTCTCCAGGGAAGCTACGGCTGTGGTGGAGCAGGTGCCTTGGGGCTCTGCCCTGCAGATGGCAGAGGGACTGTGGTGGATGTGTTTTCAGGTTGCTCCCCTCCCTCAGAGCTTGGGAGGAAGACAGAAGCTTGAGCCTGGCAGAGGTAGGAGGAGCAATTATTGGAAGTACAGTTAATCTTTCTTTAATTAGAAGACATGCTAAATTAAAAGGCCCAGGAGTGATCTCACAGATGTCGGCTTACTGAGAGATAATAATTGGTGTGAGAATCAGATGTTTTGCTAAGCTTTGGATCCGTGTTTGATAGCATTGTTATGCTTTTACATACTTAGTTTAGACTGAGAGAAACTTGACCCAAATAGAGAGCTCAAGCTCTGTGTTCTGTCTTCTTCAGGACTCATTGGATAGGTTTACCCAAACAATAATGATAAAGATGATCATAACAAGAAGAAGAAGTATCATGATCATCTATTGTCTGTAAGCTTGGGGAAAAGAGCAGCTAGCTTTAGAAACCTCTGGAGAAGAAATCTGCTTCTCATGGCAACTGTGAGCTTAAACTTTTGACAGCAGCATTTCTGTGTAAATTTCCAGCAGGATAAATGCAGGCTGTGAGAGGCAGGATGTTGTTCGCACAGAGCAGACAGCCGCTTGCTTTGGGCATCAGACAACAGAGATGCCCCGGCTCCGCTCAGCAGCAGTCAGGAAAATCTGCCATGTCCTTTTCAAAGTACATCAAGAAGTTTTTCTCATTTTATTCTAGGGTGGTTTAGAAAATTCCTCTGCTGCTTTGGAGGTGGGGGACTGGCTGCTAAACCCAGGCTTTGTCAGTCCTGCAGGACAAGTCACTGTTGCAGTCCCTCTCCACGTCTCTTGCTGCAGGACTCCAGGGTCGCTCTGAGCTTGTCAGAATGTGGTGTGGGGTAATGTTGCATGAGCACACAGCAAAAGGCAAGCATTGGGTCCTAGTTGGAGACTTGCCTTTTATTTATAAAATTTAAGCCACCAATTTTTTTTGAGTGTGGCGTAGGACCTGTACTTTCCTTACAGTTAGTAGGGAACATCTGCTCTTGCTTTATGATATGTCAGTGTTGGTGAGGCTGGGCCTTAATCAGGAAGAAATCCTCTTTCACGCACGTAAGAATTTCTGTGGCTATCCTTAGAGAAAACAGGAGAAGCATTTCCATTTCTGTTGAGGGAGAAGCACAAAGGTGGAGAGGATGATGGTGCTCATGCTTGAGGATCACTCAGGGTCCTGGATGTGCCTTCAGCCTGGGTGTTCTGCAGAAGTAGAACTTGTGGCACATGAGAAGGAAGCTTGTGGATTTTTATGGGCCTTTGAATTTTGACCTGAAGGTGCTTTCTGTTACAGTCTGAATCTGAGTTAGAATGAACAAAGATAATCATGGAAATTTTATTGATGGTAGACCTAGTTACAAGGAAATAAGGACTATTCTTTTGAAATCAGCATTTCAGTATAGTAACACATTCAACCCAGTGCTTTTCCGACTTAAACCAGTTTTATATTAATATTTACATCAACTGTGATGGAATTATTCCCAGTTTACTTTGGTAAGTGAGAGGAAAATCAATTGCAGTGCATCAACCTTGAAATGCACTAATTGCTTGCTATCTCGAGCTGAGTGTAGTGAAGAGCTGCTCTCTGTGTCCCACAGAACTCGCTTCTTTACTCCTCCTTCTTGCAGCAGCCATGCATGTCTGTGGTTTAACTGCTAAACCAAAGTTTTCCTGCCCCTGCAGATGAAAGATCCTGACCCAGAGCTTTTCTTTTGGCAGTCGGCACTGTGACAAAGGACAGTTGCTGTTTTCACAGGCATTGGCATGGCCAGGTCCCGAGTCCCAGGGCAAAGAAAAGTCTGGGAGATGCTGTTGGCATCTTTCATTTGCCGTGCAGCCCCCAAGATGAGGGTCCTGGCAGAGCCTAGAGCCAGGGCAGGAGATTGGTGAGTGGGGCCTGACTGGTTCCACAGCTGCCACAAAGTGGAACTGGGAAACTGTGAGGCTCCCAAAGCCTCATCCCGACCTCAGAAACACCACCCTATTGTTCAGCTCTGGCCAGTACATGCATATCCCTTGCCTTTCCCCCACACCACCCTTTTTTTTTTTTGTTTTTCCCAGAGAGAGGGAGAGTATCTGTCAGTTTAGGTTTTATTTATTTTGGAGTTGCTCTTAATCTCACACGAGTGTGAAGTGAAACGTGAAGTTGTATCCAATGTTACATAAATTTAACCCTTCTCTCAACAGGCCTTTTTTTGTGTGTGGTGTATCTTCAGGTCACAGAAGGGTGTTTTTTCTCTCCATGTTCAGGGGCTTATGGTCCGGCTCAGACGTAGGATTAGATAGAAGTAAAAAGAGATCAAAACATCAATCCAGTAAAGCACTTGCATTTAATCCTGTGCCTCCCCTTGACAATAACAACAATTCTTGTGTTGTGACTGTAATCAGTGTTTACTATCTGAAATGTAAGTGCATACTTCTCTGCTTGGCTGAATCAGTGCCCAATTTTATATGTTTGTAGCGGAAGGGAAGAGGACTGCTGGGTGAAGAGCAAATATTGCAGATGCTCTCTTATCTCGTCTGTGTGCTCACACAGCTTTACATCTGTGCAGTCAGGTGGCTCTGACAGCAGCGCAGGACCCTGCTGAGGGTCAGGGTGGTTGGGGATGCTCTGCTGGGTGGTGGGAACCATACACCTTGCCGAGGTGCAGTTGCTTGCAGAACTGGTTTGCATTTGCTTTTGCATTGGCCCGTGCTGTGGTGACAGATCTAAGGCGCCTCGAAAGACTGTTCCAGTGAATAAATGGCAGCTTCTTTTAAAAAGCCTTCAAGAAAAGCTGTTACGGGTAACAGTACAGCCTCTAGAACAAGAGCCACATTCACCTTGTGTTTACAGCAAAGGCTGCTTGGCTATCTGCAAAGTATGTCTTCCCTTTTCATCTCAAACACAAGGAAGTCCTTTTTGTGTGTCAGTTGAGAAAGAAAACCACAGAAGTTTCCTCTTCTTTCAATGTACTCTGCCCAAAACACGCTTTCAGGAAATGCTTGTTCCTGCCTGAGAGAGTGCTGGAAGCTCTGCAGTTTGTAGCACAAAACACATGAGGCTAGATCATTTTGCAAGCTGTCATAATGCAACCCTCAGTGGTCCTAAAAGGAGGCTAAATAGTGCCAAGTAGCTGACAAAAGTAATTTAAAGAAGACATGCCAATAAGCAAGTTTTTCATCAAAACTCATTAAACTCATAAAATATTGTTAATCCTGCTACTTTTAGGTATGCCAGCTTGCAACTTCTGGCTACTTGTGTAATTTGTACAGCCTTGTTGTATCCATTTAAAACATTTGTTACCTACATTTGTGTTTACACCTTTTTTTTTTGCTTTTCCTTGGGAGGAGAGCGCAAGCTTTGAAGAAAAGAATTAGCTGATCAATCAATCTATTTTCTCTAGTGGTCAGAAACCATTTATCTGACTTTTGACTAGAGCACTGACTCTCCCTCAGTTTTATTTTAAAGTCTTTCAGCATTTCTCATTCAGTGAAAAGTCTTGTGTTAAATAGCATAAACCGGACATCTCCTTTTGCAGTCAGCCATGGAATCCGATTGATTGTTTGTATAAGTTTTGTGCAAATGTCAGCATTACGCTCTGCTTGTCCATGACTGATGATGACTGATGTGTTTTGGCACACTGTATTTGTTCATAATTCATGAACTTGCCTTTCTGCCTGGGTTCATAAGTGGCCAGAGTTTACAGCTGTGTAAATCAAAGTGGCACTTGAGCAGTCGCAATCCCCGTTGACCTGAGACTCCTTTTGATAAAGATAAGTTAAGATTGTCTCATCTCATTTACAGATGTGGCATTTGCATTGCTGTGGGGCAGGGAAAGGTGCTTGTGGTGGATATGTGGTTTGTGATTGCTCATCTCCTTGGGCTTGAATTTGTACCCAGCCCAAGTGGCAGAGCAGTTGAAGCTGGGTTTGAGTGTGGATGCACACAGGCAGCGTTCTGCCAGCCTCTGCTTTCCAACAGATCTGCAGCATGTTTTATATACAGGCTATACACAGGGAGGCTCAGCAGTGAAAGAAAAATGTTTCTGCATTACAGAGCCTATTTCTGCTCTTGTTTTCATTGCTGATGAAAATGCTGATGGTAAGCTCTGGTTTTAGCAGAGTTTTCTTGCTTTTAACCCAGCTAGTGACCTTCAGAGTGCCCTAATCCACACAGTATGGTCTCTGGACAATATTCTGGCCAAATTACTCATCACGGCCCTACAGTCCCCAAAAGGCTTTAAATGATGCATTAAGCAATGCAGTAGCATCTGCCACATGCGGTTCCTCCTCTCGGGGATGTTTGTGTATGGACAGCTCTGTGTTTTGCTCTGTGCTTTGGAGGGATGGGGATGAGCGTGTTCCTGTGAGTGAGAGAGAAGTGCACGTCACCTGTGTGTGCGTGGCTGCTCATAAAGAGGTGCACCGAGTGTCAGAGCTGCAGCATTGACCTGGCAAAGACTTCAGACTCACAAGGTGCGAACAGCAATGGGGGGGTTCAAGGAGGCACCTTAAGGGTCTCCGTGGATGACAACTTGATTACTCAGCACCTACTGAGTCTGAACCCCAGGAGCAGAGGTGAGGAGATTGGAGGTGCTGAAAGCAGCAGAGGTGAAGCAGTTTTTTGAGTAGCATCTGGCAAGCAGTATACATGACAGAGCAAACATTTGGAGCAAGGGCTCCATTCTGTAGAAGTTAAATGCTGTGGGCAGCCCTGCGGGAGCCTGTTGGGCTGCTCATTGGATGGGACCAGAGCAAGAGGAGTCATCTGCAGTGCAGGGGGGAGCACAGCCCCATTTGCCTGTGCACCTGGCCGTGCAGCATGAGTTCCTCATCTGGTGTATGACAGAGTTGGGAAGAAAAAAGCTGCTGAAACCATCCCAGCTTTTGCTCTGGTGACATGCAGGAATGTTGATGTGACACTGACAGCATGCATTACCCTCCTGGTTCACCTCCGGGGTGACTTCTCCGTGACACTGTGAAGGCTGCACTGCCATTGCTACGACCACGTGAAGGGCTGCGCAACGCCCGGGGTGATGCGAGTGCTTGTGCCGTGCAGTGGAGCAGTTACACCTCTGTGTAGACAGCTTGCTATAAATATGTAGTCTTGTCTGCAAACACCTCTTGAAGCACTGTTATCTTAATCAGCAAGGAGGTTAATAGCACTGAGGGTGCTCGGCCTGGAAGAAAAGGAAGGTGCAATCTTCTGTACATCAGTAAATTCATGCCAAGATTACTGCAGAATTTAAAAATGTCTTTAGTGACAGAGAGAGATTTGTGAGGATTAACATTTGCCTTAGCAAATTCACACCCAAAGCACAAGTGGGTTTTACTTGAACCATACATACTTTGGATGCTGGGTTAAATAGCTGGGGTTTTGACCTATAACTGGGGAATCATGGAATGGCTTGAGTTGGAAGGACCTTAAAGATCATCTAGTTCCAACACCCCTGCCGTGGGCAGGGACACCTGGCACTAGAACAGGTTGCTCAGAGCCCTATCCAACTTGGCCTTGAACACATTCAGGGATGGGGCATCCACAGTTCCTCTGGGCAACCAGTTCCAGTGTCTCACCAATAACACTAAAAATAACCTGTGTACCAACTGGGCCTTGGGGGTAGTGTGACTGTCACTGATTTTATTATATTATCCAGAAGGTTCTGCTGCTGTTGGTTACATTATGATAGGCACATTTCTTGCATTCAGAAAGGCTGTCTCCTTTCCTTGCAAGCCCGGTATCTTGTGGGAAGATGTGGGGTGGGAGAAGATTGGAGGTTGGACATTCTCACAGCTGCTTTGTCCCAGGCCCCTTGAGGAGCTGGTAGAAGTGGACCCCAGTCTTTCCCATTTCAGGCTGGTGCCTGAATACTGAGGTGACATTTGTTAATGACAAAGCAAAATGTAATAGCTCAGGGTAAAGCATGACATCTCTAATACTGACAGATGCATGGTAGTAGTTGTTGGGATCCAGGGCTTGGTATTTCCTTCAGAATAAAGAGCCTGAGTGGATTCCTTGCTGAGATTAACACCTCTGAATCAAACCTGTGGACAGCAGGAAAAAATACAGATTGCCAATTATTTTTGCTGAGATTAACACCTCTGAATCGACTTGGTGTACAGCAGTAAAAAGATATGGATATCCAATTATTCTAGAATGGAGACAATATTTCAAATCCTGTTTGGATTTGGAACAGCATCCAAATAATCAGCAGAGTGTTTCTGTGTCTTTGCAACCTTCCTGGAGAGCAAGGAACAGCAACACAACCCTGTGTCAGGGTTCAGGGTGGTACAAACCTCTGGATCAGTGGGTTTGACTGGCAGAAACCTCAGTTCAACCCCAGCTGCAGTAGCTGCAGTTCCAGCAGCAGTTGGATATTAAGAGAGGCCTGTGGAAGGTGCTGCGATGCAGAAATGTCTAGCAGGGAGGGGGCAAAAAAGAGCTGTATTTCTTGGGGTTTTTTTAGCCAAGGGAGATGGAAATACTTTTTCAAGGTTATGCCATGCTCCCCAGTATTTGAGTTTCAAAAAAATCATTAACCTCTTGAAAGAAAACTCAAGGTAGCTCCATGAAGAGCTGGAAGAGAGAAGACCAAAGAGAAAATTTAACTCTATCTAGAAATGCAATTTTTCCTGCAAGGGCCATCAGGATGAGCTGTCTCCTTCCTTTATCTTGGTGGGGCGGCTTTTTCGAGTGCAGGTGGCATAACTGCTGAACTGCTTTCTCAGTATGTGTTCCTTTGTATTATCATAACTGTGAAAAAAGTGAAGAAGACAAGGCAAAACATGCTGGCAAACCCAGACACAGTTAATGCAGTACTGTGGAATTTGTGTCAACAAGCTGAGTGATTCTGAGGTTACGTTGAAGTCCATTGCGGAGATATTTAAAACCCCGTCAGTGGCAATGCTGGGAGAAATAAAGGGTTTAGAAAACAGAATATAGCTTCATTTGGCAAAGAGTAGGTGTGAGCCATATGGAATCCAGATGTTCCTGATGCCTTCTGAAAAAGTAACAAATCCAGAGTCGCTGAAGGAGGAATTTCAGACTAAACAAATGAGAAAAATATGTAGCCAAACACAACAGAGCTTTTGAGCACAGCGGTCTCTCCTGCCTCTCTCCCCTCTTTGCCATCACCCCATTTTGGTGCCTTTTGTGGGAATTTTTTAATATAATGTAGAGAAAAGCACATCTTGATATGCAGAATAGTGCCTCAGCGTCTGTCTGCAGTCTAAAGTTGGCAAACAAGGCAAGGTGCTCCATTTTGAGCGATAATAAAGAGAAAAATGTTTAATAGGAGGAAATAAATAGAAAATGTCAAAGATCAAAAAATTCTCTAATTTTCTAACTCCTTTCTTTCAGTATAGGCCTAAGTATTTTCTCTTTATATCCTGGTGCTGAATGGTAACTTTTTATCAATAATACACGATTTGCATTTGCAGCACATTTACCTCATTTGCATTTTACTTGTCAAGCAGCTTGAATACAAAGAGGTAGAGGCCCCAGCTCTGCAAACATCTATATGTATGAATAACAGTTCAATTAAGCAAAGATATACATATGCATGTGTTTTCAGGGTGGAAGACTCTGTGCTCCTCCTGAGGTTAATTTTGGAAGTTTAGGGTTTATTCAAGTTGAGAATAGAGTCCATGTCTTTTGATAGAATACTCCGAAAGCCATTCTTCGGTAAGTGAGTGAATCTGCCTTGTGTTTGCATGGAAAACAGGGTTCCTGATAATGCAAGTTACTTTTCTGTACATGAAGAAGAAACAAAGGATGATGGAAATATGTGTGACAGGTAGTATTTAGGAATTCAGGACCATATTCCTCAAAAGCCTGCGCCACTATTGCTTAGTCTTGCATCAGCTGCATTTTTCTGCTAAAATTACCAGATCCTTAAACTTTGTGTTACCTCCAGCTGAAATACCTGTACCGGTAGAAGACTAAGTGCAGACATAAAGGCAAATTCTGTCTGTTGTCAGATTAATTATTTTGGTTTGGTTGTACAAGAGGAAAAAAGAGAGGTTGAAATGTAAAATTGTTCTCTGGTTGATTGAAATTATCTAAGTGTTAGGAAAAGCTGATTACTGTAAGATGTCTACTAGGAAAATGCCCCCGTTGCATACCTACTGTAGGAGTGTGTTGGGTGTGGGATTGTGCTTTGTAGTATATCTTGCCTTTCCCTGACCTCATTCTGAGGGATGAATAAACCTAATCTGCTGGAAAATGAGCGAGGTCTACTGGAGCAGACTCCTTGTAAAAGTAGCAGCCCCAAGTTTAAAGCCAGCAGCCTCCACCTGCCCTAAGCTTGTATGTACAACAGACTAAGTATAACTGCAGTATCTTCTTGTCAGGTTCACCTTGTCCAGGTTAAGCTAGGAAATTGGTTTTCTTGAGGCGTGCTCCCAGCATTTACTCTCATTAAGACTTCCTGCTAATGTGAGTGCTCAGCAGTATTTTGCCTTTGCAGATTACAAAGCTAGTGGGAGAAAGCTGCAGCTAAGGAATGGCCTCCTCAGTATTCTGTGGGCTCAGAAAAACATCGCTCAACTTGGAGGATTTGGCCTGACTTGCAACATTTTGCACTTCTGGATAGCTCATGAAGCACAGGTACCATGGGCCAGCTGCTCCCCTGGGGTCGTGCTAGGTCCCATCAGGAGAAAATGACCTTGGACACCTGAATGCAAGTGGTCACAGCCGATGTGTTGGTTACCTGCTAAGAGGGTCAAGCCATGGGCAGAAGTCCTTTCCCCATGCCAGCTGCTCTGGTACTTTCACAGCACCTTCCCAAAAATGCCAGCCCCCTGAAGAGCTGTCAGTGGCCCGGCTGGCCTGCCCGCTCCCCAGCCCGTGATGGTTCCAGAGCCTGGCTGTTTGCATGGATGGGAGACTCTGTCTCCATCCCCATCCGGGAGCCACCATGAGCAGATAGAGAAATGCTGGTTAGGTTATTGAGGACACAGCTGGAGCCAGGACAGGACATGGTCTGGGAGGGAGGGAGGGAGGGATGGAGAACATCTGGGATATTTGCTCTTGTGCACTGCTGAGGTGCAAAAAAACCATTGATGTGGGTAGTTCTCTCCAAGTCCGAGCCACTGGTGTTCCTTTTCTTCTCTCTGAATGGAATAGAAAATAGCAAAACAAAGTAAGGTGGCATAAGACATGAGGGTCAAAGTGCGTGTTCTAGAAAACAAAATAAAGAGTTTTCAAAGGGGTGCTTTCTAAGGTTTAAAACATTTTGCTTTTACATGTGTGTGTGCTGCTTTATTAAGATGCTTTGAATCTCAAGCTGGGGTTTTTAAGTTGTGCTTCCTTGTCTACTTAAGCAAGGTGTTGTTTTGTTCCTACTTTCAAAGCTGTTGGTGTCAGGTTTGGCTTTTTTGATGTCCTGAAGCACGTGCGCTGTCATTGTAGCAGCATCCAGCTGCTGTTTCACTGGGAAACAGTGAACTTCAGGATCTCCTCTTTATTTCAGGACTTTTATCAACAGTTTTTCTGGCATTTGGGGCTGGTTGTTTGCTACATGCACGCTCTAAATACATCCATAAGGGTCTGTTGTGGTGTAAGCAGTCTTGAAACCTCCTTTTGGTCTGGAAGCATTTACCCTTCTGAAGGTTATAAAGCCTTAAATGTTCACTTGGTCTGTTGTCAATATTAGCTGTGAGTTCCTGAGCTTAGAACTACACATGGAAATACGTGGAAGGTGATCAGAAGGGCACTTTAATGTCTGTTGCCTTTGGAACTACAAGTGGGGTTCTGTTTTCTGTGTTAGTGGCGTTCAGGGAGAGAAATGCCATTAGGACATTTTGTTTTCTTGTCTTGCACCTTCTCAAATTTTCTCGATTTATTCAGTAGCTGTTTTAGCAAGGTGAAGTTCATGTGAGTGATCATGTGGGGAGGTCAGAGAGGATCATTAAATGACTGAAGAATTCTCATTGAGGACTCAAATGTCAGTGTAGATTCAGTCACCCCTGTTCTGATCTCAAATAAACATGAGATCTGGGATATATGGACCTACAGTGGTTCTTCAGGTGTTGAAAAAATGACTGCTGCGCTGCTGTAGTGCTCATCATCCTGTTCTGTTGGTGAACCTCACCCTTGAAACATATGCTCTCTGTGCTGTGTAAAGGTCCTCTTAAATAACTTAGTAATACAAACATTTTTACCTGGGATTAGAAGGAGTCAGCAAGCTCCTTCAGAGGATTTTAGCAGTAAAGCTGTGAGAGATGATTCAAGGAACCGAATTCATAGTCTCCAGAAGTGCTAATGATGATGATAGTGAAAGACACTGCTTCCCCTTGGCGATTTAATGATGGAGAGAACAAACTGAAGGCTCCCAACCTCTTGGCATCAGGGTCCTTAGAGATGGCAGACAAATCTTTGCTCAGTGCAGCAAAGAAAAAGCTCTTGGACATCAGCAGTCCCTGAATTCTCCAGGGTTTTGTGCTGCCTGTTAGAGCAGAGGACCTGCACAATGACCCAGATGGGCTGTTTAATGAGATGGTTCTCTAATGAGGGGATATCGTTTTAAAGCTGAGCAAATAAAGTGTGAGATGTAGTTTCAGATGCTTCCTTTTTTGGGTTTTACTGTGTGTTTGACTGTCCTACAGGAAAAAAAATAAGGTGAACAAAAACTCTGGCATTGCAAAGCAGTATTTCACAAAAGCAGATTTGTCCTGTGTTTCCCGATTGCCTGGAATATTACCTGTTACACATGGAAAATCTGTTACTGTTTTTTATTTTTTGTCCCAGGAAAAGGTGCCACTCTGTAGCTGTTCAGCCAGAGAAAAGGTGGCTAAGTGTGCGTTGCAAACACGTCATGTGAAGCCATCTATCTCAGTGACAGGAGGACAAAGAAACACAGCGGGTGTTTTGGTTACTTTTTCTTTCTTTGTTATTGTTTTTCTCTAGAAAGAGGGACTAATCACTGTAATCTCCTGTTATTTCTGCTTTTCTTCCAACTTTACAGTAGTTTTTGCAGGTCTCACTCAGTTTTGTGGAAAAGCCCCAAAACCAACAAACCCAAAACCTGGCAGTGGAATAAAACCATGTGTGGCAGTATGCATGCACAAGGGAACACAATGATGATTGCAGTAGTAAATTTAATCTGGCAGTTCCTAATTCTGAAATACACGACTTTGAGACTTTAATTTTCCTTTGGTGTGGTTTGGGCGTATAGTACCTAAGCTGTTCCTAAAAGTTATGTTTTCTGATTGAGCTGTGTGTGGAATATGCTGCAACTTTTGTGAATTATCAACCCAGAAGTACTGCTTTGTTTCTTTATTTTGTTACCTATATATTGATGAGTACAATAATTTTCCTGCATCTGTGTGGCTTTTTCCAAGTTTTTTAGGATTCTTTGGTTTGTATTTAGTGCATATCTTAAAACATGTGCAGTTTTTGTCAGCCATGTAATACTGGGCTGTGAAGTTTAATTTTAGTCCAGGTCATGCTCACACTGGTCACTTAAACACTAGTGGATTGTTAGTAGATGCAGTATATTATAAGGTACAGGCTGTTTTTGCCATTTAGGGGGATGTACATTGCTTTAAAAAATCACTCTTTTTTTTAAATAAGCCTTTATATTTTACAACCTTACAATAAAGTCAGATAGTAGGTGTGTGTAAAGTATTTATAGAAACATAAAAATTGTAAGAACAGAAAAGAAGGAATCCCTTCACATCACATCTCATTTCTAGTTGGTAAGTGCCTCATCTCTTCTGCAGCTCTATAAAACCTTTTTCTTTGAGTGAAGATCAGTTACATGGGGGGGACAGATTTATTGCCATTCCCCCATGTACTTGATTGTGGGCAGTTTTTTATGAGTATTGTTTCCAAGGGTTATATTTTCACAAGTGTGACGGTGCAGTGGCCGCCCGTGGTTGCTGGGGACGGGCGTAGGGCAGGCTGGAGCTGTGCTCGTGTTGCCAAGTCCTGCTGGTGTGGCTGTCAGCTGGCAAAGCCTGACCAGAAAAAAGCCCCAAGGGTAGATTCCATTACACGAGCAGAATTGCAGCTTTTTTGGTATTTCTGTATTGCTGCAGACAGGATCTAATGATGCAGCTTTTTATCTGCTTGTGTAGCTGAAGATTAGGAGGAACTGCTCCAAAAAGCCACCTGTGCTTGCAGAACTTCCAGTGTAATTTCCACTTTTTCCAGGTTCCCCCCTCCTTCTGCTTAATCCCCACTGCACTTGCCAAATGTTTCCACCCTCTTTTCTGGGTAACCCTACAGATAAGAGACAGCCTTTGGAGTAAATCCTTGTATCTCTTTATCAATTCATTTTATGCTATACCCTGGTTTTTCTGATACATTTACTTCTAACAGCATTGGTCTGTCTGTACCATTCACGGATTTACAGCTTTCTTGTCTGTTTATCAAGGCAGGCATAACATTTTGAGTTGAAGACTGGTAATCTTCAAGAGTTTGAGGCGTCAATAATTTTTTTTAATTAGTGAATCCCGTTTAAGATGCTAAGCAGAAATATCCTCTTTTCAAGTTGGTGAAATTTTCCCAGTTGACTGAGAATCACCCACGACTACTGTATAAACTGTATCACTTCTAAGGTGGAACTTGTGTTCTAATTACACTTTTCCTTCTGCAGCCGCCTGCTAACTTCACCATCCTCCAGTGCTGGACCCAGCTTTTGGCCTTAATCAGTCTTGTGTGTTGGGTAGGGTACACTTGGAGGACTTGGGGACAGCAGCAATGGCCAGGTTTTTAAGAGAACTGTTGTTAAACCTTATATTGTTCCATTTTTGTGTGTTTTCCTAATACAGTCAATTGCAGTGCCCAGCTATAGAAGTAAGTAATTTCTTGCTGATCTGACATCAGCCTTTGTGTTGAACCCTGTACTTAAATCTTCAAGTTTTCGAGCTGCAGCTTGGTATAAAGGCTTGATGATGTAATTATTTTTGTTGGCGAGCCTAACACTTCAGGATGTTCCAGAGTGAATAGTGATGGAGTCTGTCAAGTGCTTTCTTGCAATCTCTGAAGTTTATGATGAGTGAATTTTGCCATTCGGTGCTTTCCTCAGTGATTAGCCTTACAGTGCAAATCTGGTCAACACATGAGCTTTCAGGTCAAATTGTTCACTCCCTTCCTCTTTCAGATTTTCATGGGTATTTTTCTTTCATGTTTTTTGTTAAAATGAGTTCTTTGACTTCCCTAAATAAAAGTTTATGGAACTTGATGCAAAGTTTACATAAAATGACAGAGAAAAGCATTTCTGAAAAAATTACCAGCAAACTGCATTAAATCTTGCCAGCCTTTTGTGAGTACCCATCACTGAGGCTGGGTATGGCTGCCAAATGCTGTTTCCAGCAAAGGCTAACAAACCCCAGATGAATTTTAGGTTAAATTACTTGTAAATACTTGTCTTTTGCATGTGTTTCCAGCTGAGGTGGTTAAACAAAGGCTTTGCAGAGATAAGTGTGTTCTGCCTCTTGTTTGGACGGGCAGCACACCTTCTGGATGGCTCCCTTGGCATCCGCTTCTTCCCGTTGGGATTTTGGAAGTGAGTGATTAGCAAGCTGCTGATGAGATCTAGTTATACCCAAAAAAGAAAGAGGGGACCAGATATTCCCAAGTATTTTTCTCAGTGGTCAGCTCAGTGACTCCGATGGTATTACTGCTCATTTTTCACTGTAGTAATGGAGAACTTGAACTGGTACATTATTTTTATGGTGGGATTTTAAAAAGCCAAAAAGCAGGTGAGTTGACAAACAAAAATGTCCCACCGTCTCTAATCTTTATTGTGCTGATGATAAAATCAGTATTTGTTTTGCCTTGTCTGAAAGCTGTTTCCTGTGGGCTTCATATGGTTTAGAATATTCTGCTGAATCCATGGTTGTGTTAAAGTCATTTATCACTGTCTCTTGGCGTTTTTATTAAACTTCTTTTAAGAACAAGAGGATGATGTATTTACATTTTTAGGAAGAGCTGAAAGCAAGGAAATGCTGTGATATCCAAGCCAAAATTTTCCAATTGTATTAGATTTAAAATCACCATGTTTTACACAATTGTTAATTTCTATTAAATCCCTTGTGGCATGTTTGCATTCAAAGCATGACGTAGATGGGGGTTCTGCAAAGCACTTGGGCTCTCCAGTCCCACCAGGCAGCTCCAGCAGTGAGGGGTGGTGGGACCCTGCTCCGGCACTCGGCCCACAGCTTCTGCCTCCGTCCCCAAACCTGCAGGGCTCTCTTCTGTTTTCGTACCGCTAAAGCTCGAAGTGTTGGAGTGATTTAAGAAACAGTGATAAGGTCATGAAACAACTTGCAAAAAATAATCCCTTGTTTTGGGACTTTTGCATTAATTGTGTGTGTATTACTCCATATTTTTATAAACTCTGTCAGTACGGATTCCTTTCTGTAGTGCTGAATTATTTTCACTGTCTTCTCTTTCCCTAGCAGACAACACAAGCTTTTCTTTGGCATTCTTCTTTATCTTCCCCTCCCCCACCCCCCAAAAAAGATGAAAGAAAAGCAGAAGGCTTTGATAGATTTATTGCCTGTAAATCTATGAAAGGTGCTACTAAAAATCTCAGACTGAATGGCTGAGATACCAGTGAGGATCCAGTTAAGAACCATGTCTGATGTGGTCAGTAAAGTCCTCTGCCTGTTTGATGGTTTTCCTAAAGCTCCAGCTCTCGGATTCCTGGGTTTTCTTGAGAACTTTTGCTCTGACATGCAGGAGAATGTAATTTCTGTTTTTCTTGTTTGAAGAGATAAGTTTGTCAACATGACTAGAGCAGAGTGTGCGTTGAAAGCTGTGGAAATAAAGCAGCAAATGAAAGCAATCCTGTTTTATCCATAAAAAAATACTTATTTTTAGGCGAATTTTGGGGCTTTTTGACATTTGGTTTTCCCAATAATGAAATGTTTTAAAGTATCTTTGAGGCTGTTAAACACTTCTACTAAGCTACTTCATAACATTTCACTGCCCTTCAATATTTGCTCCGTACGATATGAAGTGTCTGTACTTTGGTTTTGGGTTTTTCTCCCCCTTTTCTTTGACTCTCCCATGTAGGCTGTACAGTTTGGTGAGCTCTTGAATGAATATAAAGTGTGCTTTCGTCCTTGGATTTTTCTTTTGATTTTTTTTGGTTTTTTTACAAGGCACAGTTTTAAGAATTGAAATATTAGACATCTGGATTTATTAAAGTCACAGTGCTGGGTTAGGGGAGCATTTTATTTTAAGAGCACTTCATTTTCACCTCTGGATAGCCAAGCTATCTTTGACATGCCCCCAAGGAGCAGAGCATGTGCCCTTCTGCTACCAAAGCCAAGTCATCTGCCCATGACTTGAATGAGCCACCGTGAAGCTCCCATTTTCCATTTTCAGAGTTTCTTCTGAGAGTTGGTTTGTTGATAAAACCTACTGAGGGAGCTGCCTGTGTGGCATAGTGCTTCTCAAGATGCTTTCTAAATGTCACTGAAACAAGCTTCTGTGGCATCACTAGTTTTACAGAGGGATGAACAGGAGGGTGCATAGGTGTTTTTGGAGGCCAAGCAGGGTTGAGCTCGTGGATTAAGACCTGAGCTCTGGTTTTGTTGCAGGTTACTGATACCTCTACTCCTATTCAAGGCAGCAGATGTGAAGTAGTACACCTTAATTGTGTAAACTGAGAGGTCTAACCATACCCACTGGAGTCATGGAGGCCTGAGGAAAATGAATGCTCTAATATTAGTTAATTGCTTTGTAAATATATATTGAAAAGAAGAGTTCTAAGTATCTTGGTAAATATTGTTTCCTTTATTACAGCAATGTATCTCATTTTATGGGAGTCATTTGCAGTAGTGTTCAGTTTGTGGTGCTAAAGCAAACCCATCAATGTGCTTTACAAACTTCAGGGCTGATTTGTGCTGGTGGCTCCCTAAGCCGGAGGATGCTCCCCCTCACGTGCAGCTGCACAAGCTGAAAACCGAGCCCATTTCCGTGCCTGCCTGCAGCCACAGCCCGCAAACCACACGGCACCTACGGATGTACGCCCCTTGGGGGGACAGAGCACGTCGTTCTCCCAGGCCGGGGTGGCTGCGGAGCCCTCCTGCAGCGATGAGGAGCCAGCCCAGCTCCGGGCAGTGCTAGTTTCCCTGCTCTTGGGCTGGCAGTGGTGTGGCTGTGTCATCAGCCTCCATGCTGTTCCCTGGCCACCCTCATAGATTCCCGGCTGTGGGCTACGGCATGTGGAGATTTGGTCAGCAGCCAAAAATAACTAACGGAGGGAATTGAATAAAGAGCGGGTGTTGGCAAAGGCACAAATACACCAGTGGGGAGCTGTCGCTGGAACAGGATTTCCACAGGCAGCTGGTTCACTGGTGTTTGTCACTGTCTGAATTCCAGCACAGCAGGCAGCTTGCAGGCCTATGGGAGTCACCTTCCACATGCAAAACTCCCTGATCTACCCTGCTTAGCGGCAGCTTTTCCAGCGTGTCCCACATGAATCTGCATCCAATATCAAACAGAGTATTAGCCAAACAATTTGGTTGTTATTAGTCAAGTATCTTGCACCTGGACTGCAAGGTGGGACACTGTGGGACTCTTATTTTGGGGGGAAGTGTGGTGGCTTAGGTGCTTACAGGGGTTTGTGTGGCTGAGATGATGGGGCTGCACGAGTTGGGCCTTGCCAGGGCCTGAAGGCTTCATGGTCAGTAGATGAGCTGCCATTATCCAGCTGAGGGTCTACAAAAACGTATTTCCACCCAGTCTAGGTTCATGGAATCATAGAATGGTTTGGGCTGGAAGGGACCTCTAAAGGCCCTCTAGTCATACCCTCTTCAATGAGCAGAGACATCTTCAACTCGATCAGAATCCTTAGAGCCCCATCCAATCTGACTCTGAATGTTTCCAGTGATGGGACATCCACCATCTCTCTGGGAAACCTGTGTCAGTGTTCTACCTCCCTCATTATAAAAGAATTTTGTCCTTATATCTAACCTAAATCAACTCTCCCTGTCTCACCAGAGCCTTCTCTTTTGCAGACTGTACAGCCCTCACTCTTCTGTCTGTTTTATTAGAAGTGCTGCAGCCCTCTTACCACCTTTGTGACCTCCTCTGGACCTGTTTCTACATGTCCATGTCTTTTGTGTGCTGAGGACCCCAGAGCTGGATGCAGTATATCTGTATTAATATATTTCTGGTCTTTGGATAAGACATTGTTTTGGATTGGACATTGGATAAGACAACAACAACAGTTGTTGTCCTGAATGTTGCCTTCATCCAAAGAAGAGCTGCATGTTCTAGCTGTCCCCAGGATGCGTAATCTGTCTCTGCGGTAGTATTACATATTTTGAATATCTCTCCTTGCTTGTTTCAGAGTGATTTCTTGGTCAATCTGCTTTTGAAGCACCTAAATTAAGGCTTGCTGTACAGTTAAAATGAAGTGCAAACTGGTGTTTGCTTGAATGGAGCTGTCTTTATATGTTCCTGCCACACACCCCAGTAAGTTGCTGTTAACTCATGAAAGGTAAGAGGATGGTAGATCATATGAATGTTACCGCACACTCAGCTGTCAGTTCATTCCCCAAAAGCATGCAGAGTGGCTTAGTGTAAGGATTATTTCCCATCATTTATGGTTTTATTGTTTTCCTTCTACTTTCTACCGCTGCTTGCATGAATCTTGTATGTCCTATCAGTAAACCACAGTTCACGAGCTCCTTATCTCAGTTGTCTACATCATATTGGTCTGTGCTGACTCTTGAGTTATGTGCCTAAGGACATTTAAATCATAATTTTATGGCACATGAAAGCCATTGCTTCATCGTGCTTATTTCCCATGATTCTGAAGTCATCACAAAAATATTTTACTCGTTTTCTTCTGAGATTTTCAAGCACTGTCTCTAGCAGTCATATTTTACTTCACCCCTGTCATGATGCGCCGACCCCAGAATGTATTGTTTGTTGTATGAACAATTCAGATTGTGAAGATCATGGCTATGGATCCTGAGAAATGATCTAGTTGGTGTCTACATCTGCATCTTGTTTCCCTATCTCAGAGTGTGCTGGGCTTGCCCTTTCTGAGTCAGATCCCTTCTGAAACATTTTTTAGCATAAGAACTCCAGTACTGGAATTTCCAGGTGGCAGCTTTATAATCGATCCATAGCCAAAACCAAAGGACAGTTCCTCAGTTCCTCTTTCCGGCTCTCTCTGAAGAAGAAAAACTTGTCTCAAGATTTCCAGTAGTTCCCATTGTGATCAGGGCAAAGTCAAGGTTACTTGGGGATCCTTAAATGTGAACTGGTAGAATTTTTAATCTTTATGAGGTTCAATGTAGGGTAAAACCTGTATTCCCAATGTTTGTAATTTTGAGAACTGGTCTTGAAGGCTTTCAAACTGTCACGCTGTCATGGCTTTTGCCATGATTGTTACACTCATTGCTTTAAAGCACTTGACTTGGAGGTGTTTTCCTGTCTGTTGACCATAAAGTTTGTTCTGAATTCAAAGTTTCAAGTAGTGGCTGCTTAAGCAGAGTGGGGAGAGAACCTGTGGTCCTAAGTCGGTGCAGGTGGTGCGTACACACAGTTGATTTCAGAAACCAAGTAGAAATGTGTCAAATTCCATAGGTAAGCTCAGTGGACAAAGCATACCACCTGAGTGCTGAACAAAGATGAAACTGTCTGAGGAGGGAGCTTTAGATACATGAAGTGAAAAAGTTTCGCTGCTTTCCTGTGCTGTGGAAATACCAAGAAAAATTTCCATGTGGAAAAAGAAAAGATGCTCACCTTTTTTGTGTAAATTCCTCTGAATTAAATGCAGTCTTTCAGTTCTCATACTGAAGGCTTTGCCCATAGCAGCCATATTCATGGTGACCTGCATATTTTGGAATATTACCGGTAAAGTACAATACCCTTCCACTGGCGGAATTGGGGAGGAGGAAGGTTGCTTCCATATCTGCCAGGGTGAGAAGCAACTTTCTTATACAATAAACCATTTTGAGTGTCCACTAAATCCATTGTTAGTCACTTAGAGACATAATTAACATGAAGAATTCGGACAAAAGAACTGTCTTTCTTTGTTATGCAAACCTCACGTCGGAAAAGATGACCCATGTTCAACATATCTTTCACATGTTGCATCTGTGTAATTTGTATCTGTAATGGTGCAAGAAAAAATTATAGTTTCCCGTTTAAAATGAACAGTTTAGCTTTGCCTGTGCATAGAATAGTTAGTAAATTTTTGTCTCTGAGCTCATTAAAACTTAATTTAAAAGACCACAGCAGAAAGAGAAATTGCGTTGATTTACTTAATATGGTATTTTCTTGCTGATGGGTTGGTGGCCTGGGCACTATGTTCAGAAGCTGTCAGATGCCTGTGTGGCAGCATCCTTAGCACTGTACTGTGGCTTAGCCGTCGCTCAGAATACTTGGAGGAGAAGAGTCAGATCCTATTGCCTGTTAACTTTTGAGGGGGAATGGAAGCACAGATAAGCAGGGGACAAGGCGTCTTAACTCACTGTTTGCATGCTGTCAGTTGGCTGCAGCAAGCACCCACCCAGAGAGGTGTATGTGGAGGTGGCCCTCCAAGCATCTCTGCACAGCCCAGTCTAACTCCTAGTCCAGCTCTTAGCAGCAAGAATTAGCTTCCGTGGTGTCTTGGGTGCCAAACCGGCACACGTGGTTACATATTTCTGGGCAAATGAGCTCAAAGTAAGTGACAGGTTTTCACCAGAGGGTACTCTCTGGGAAGTCTGGTGTATACAAATGCCTGCTTTAATTCTTTAATTTCACATTGTGTGTGCATATATATATATATATGAACTCTGTTTAAATCTCTTAATGAAGCTCATAGATCACTCTTGGCCTTGTGTAGCAGTCCCTATGGCTAGGGTCAATGGTGTGTTGTCCTCTCATGGCTGGAGACCACAAATCTGCAAATTATTTAAATTGCAGAGTTCTGCCTTTTCACTAGAATAGAATTATAATAATTAAGTATAAATTTATTTTATTTTCAAACTGGAAATTTAGTCTATTTTTGTTCCTTTTCCTTCTGATGTGCAGCTGAGGCAATGAAAATTTGCTTGTAGGTCTTACAGTGTTGTGCATTACAATTAAATTTCATTATGTGCTTTTATGCTGCAAAACAGTAGTTCTCATTGAATCCGTGTCTTTTCCAAGTAAAATGAACTTCATAATTCTCTTGTAATTCCCTGTGCTTCATATAATTGTTAGTATTAAGAAATCTAAGCCAGGGAGCATTTTGTTGTGTTTATCCATAGAGAATGTGATTGGAATAGGTACAACTTTAGTTCAGGAGCTATAATCACCTGCACGATGCCACGAACACACATCTGTTTGCGGACTGTACCTCAGTGAAGGAAATGGAGTTTGTTGTTACTGGTTTATTATTTGGGGGTCTTTCCTATCTAAACTTTTGACTTGAATCGGTTTTGAAGATTTGTGCTCAGTTTCTGTGTCCGTCATGGCATATAGTGCTGCTTAAGTCAACCAATTAGTTATGTAATGCTGACTGACTGAAACTCTGCCTGGAAGTTTCCAAACACCATTTGGTTTCTTTCAGCGTGCTTAAAAGAGAAAAGGCTAAATAAATTCAGCAGATGTGATGTAGCTGGCGAGGCAGTTACAGGTACCTGCTGTATCATTATACATCTCAGTTGCTTCTGATATGGTCCAGCAGTATTTAGCTTTTTCTAGGGCAGTCAGTTCCCCAAAAATTATTTAAAAATACTAATTTTTGCTTTTTTAAATGGTATTTTTTGGGGGGTGTGTGGTTTTTTCTTTGTTGTTTTGTTTTTTCTTTTTACTTTCGGCAGAGTTGTCTCAGCTGTTTCTAAAACCAAGGCTGTGGGGGCAGAACTGCTCCGTGGTTTGTTCCTCAGTCTGGTTTTGGTGCTTGAGTATTTGGTGGAGCTGCGGTTGGAGGTGAAGCAGCTCCATAGGGCAGCCAAAGCACTGCTGAGGATTTGTCTCAGTCCCTGCAAGGGCACCAGTGGGAGGATGTGAGCCCACGGGGAATGGCATTTATTCAAAGCAGAGGATGGATAAGATGCGGTCACGTCAAAGTCATGCTGGAAACCACACTGAACCACAAAGATAAAATAGCGAGCGTGCTTATTCATTAACTACTGTCTGTTCAGTGCTCTGGAGAAGGCTCTGACATAGAAATGGTCATATTCCTGTACTACAGGGTTTTTGGTGTTTGTTGGTCTGTGTTGATCTGTGAGTTCCTGGGTGAAACAGAGGAGAAGATTAATAATGCAAAGGTTCAAATCTCCAGATTATGCATAAATGAAAACTGTTTGACCTTTAACCACTCTGAAAATAAATATGCAGCCGTTTCTCTCTGGGAGAAGTAATAGAAGTCATAATTTTTAAAAAATGTATGAGCTATTTTAGGAATAAAACTGTGTATCTTCATGTAAAATCCAGAATGTACAAATGCATACTCTGCATGGATTAAAAAGAACTATTAGATGTCTGTAAAATAAACTTAAGTCTTTTTCAGATAAACTGGTAGCCATGTAATGAGCTCATGCACATGAACACAGTTAGTTTGTATTACAGCTGGGTAGGGAAGAGTGTGTCTATCAGCTCTATAAAACCTGAATTATTTGAAATGGGTTCAGCCAGGCAATCTGTAGGGCAAGCGATCATAAATGTGTGCTAGCAGCATAGTCTAACCTCTCTTCTTGTAATTTTTTTTCATTGTCTGTAATGATTTTACCATATATATATGTATATAGGTTAGCCTTCACTGGTCAGAACTGATTTATTGTTGTAGGTGTCTATATATCAAAGGTCTGAATGGTGAAATACGTGCTATTAACAGGCAATTTCTGTTTAGTAAGACAAGTGGAATTTTGGAAGAATGTAAAGGTTACTTTTAGAAAGGACTGTCATCTGGCTGACATCCAGGGTTTCCAGTCAGTCAAAATTTTAGGTGATTATTTGGCTTGAAACACATGGCAAAACCCCATTGAAGCACATGCTGAAGGTTTCTCCTTTACTGAGGGAGGATGGGTACCTTGGTCCCATGCGGGTCACAGCTATCAGTCCCTGAGCTCAGGTGTTTACAGGTGGGGGCATCTCACCTGCTAGGGATACCCCAAGTGATGTCCCAAACCACAGAGAGACTGTGGGGCACGTCCTGCTGAGGGCTTGTAGGCAGTTCAGGAGATTGCCATAATCCTGTACCGTAAACTTCGTGGGTAGGTGGTTTTTATCCTGCTGTGATAATCCGTTTGCTTAGTGCATCCGTAGCAGGGTGGGAGGGAGCGTAGTAAATTCTAGGAGTGATGGGATACTGCCCTAAAGCCAGTAAATAACAGTTTGTGTTTCTAAACCATCTTATCATTCTTTACTTTCATTAAGCATGGGCTTTCATGGTGAGGGTGGAGTGGCTAATTCTGATAGTCATCTGTGCAAGCAGTTGAAAGGAAATCCTAATTACTTAGCCTTTTCTGTGGGCTCCACACACTCCAGTTTACCCAAAACTTATTCCTTGGGGGGGCTAACATTCTGACCCTAAGTCAGTGAGAGTTCTGCCAGAGCTGCCTGCATTTTCTTGCTGAGGCATGGCAACATGCAGCAGCAGTGCAGTTTTGTTCACGTGTCCAGAGGCTCAGGGGTTTCCCTGCAGCCCCTGCATGTCATGTGTTTTCAGGTTTGATGCCTTACCAACTGCAGACTTAACTAATTTTATTTATTTTATATCTATTTTATTAAAACATATTCCTGGTGCCTTCCCAGAAAACTTTGGGGCTGATGGTTTAGTTGTTCAAATTGAAGGATGGTGATGATTTTAGCAGCTTTGTGATACTACGGTAGCATTGCCTGGGCCAGAGTCCAAAGTTTTGGCATTCATGGAAGGTGACTTAGAAAGCAAAGAGCAAGCACCCAGCTCTGCAGGAAGGGGTGTCATTCTCCCATCAACTAGTCACCCCACCCTTGTATGGCCAGGTGTTTTAGCCAGTTTGAATTGAAAACCATCCTTTTTCCTATTGTACGTATCAGGTTTGCATCAGCTTTTGCATACATAACTGGGTCCCGAGGGCAAGTGATTGCGCTGTAGACCCCAGGTGCTTTGTCACACTCCGCTTAATCCCGTTTCCAGCTCCTTCCACCTGGGAAATGGGAAGGGTGCAGTTGGTACTTACAATGGGAATGCCTCGTGCTCAGTCTCAGCACCTTGTGTCTGCTCTGCTGTGTATTATTCATGGAGTTTTGTATAAGTTGATGGTGTTCCAAAGTGAAAGGAGGGATTTTTTGGCAAACAACTTGCTTGTCCTGTAAAAAGCATACTAATCTTTGCAAATATTGAAGCAAATGGAGGAGGTGTTTTTTAGGGTTTTCCAAATATTCTTGCTAAGTGCGTTGTAGAGTGTTAGTGCAACTGCTCAGAAATGGAAGCACATGGGTGTTCTGGAAATGGTATGCCTGACCCTTGAAGGCATCTGATGCATGGTGCCTGGGCCAAAAGAATGGTGGCTCACAGAGAAAGCAACAGAAAATACGCTCTTTTGGATCAGGCATTTTGTGCTGCTTTACTAGAACAGTAGCTGCAGTACCCAGAATATGAGCCTGTTTGGATTGTAGGTCTTGCAAAAATGGAAGATTATGTACTTGCGTGGGGTTACTCATTTCCAGTTTGATACTCAGTCTCTCTTCTCAAGAAGCCCAAACCAGCATTATTGCAGGAAGCTCACTGCTCATACACCATAGTGCCTGAAGAGCTGCTGGTGCCTTGTGTCAAACACTGGAGGAGATTGGGCTGGGTCAGGAGAGGCGCCGTATCGGCAGCGTGGGGCTCTTGGGCCGTGCCCACATCACGGTTTTGGAGGGGGGGGCTTCAGTCTGGGCTGGGCATTTCAGGGGGCTGACAGTAATGAATGAAGGAAATTACAGGCTCTGGGAAAAGCACATTATAAGCTATGAATCACTGAATCCTTCTCGTTCTGCTGTTATCAGCTGTCAGGTCTTTTTCTGTAAAATAAAACCCATTAACGCATTCTTAGTCATTTTTGGTGACTCAAAGGCTTAGACCTTCTTTGAACTCTCAGTCTAAGAGGAACTTTTGGGTTTTTTTAGCCAAACCCATTTTTGCATGAGTTAGTACTCCTGTGCATGCCCAGAGTCACATTTCACATCCTTTCCTCCTTGAGTATGTGTCTTACATCTTGCTGCAAGAGGCACTCTCATGGTTACACTGGGTGCCATCAAATCTGCATTTCTCTGAGCTTTCTCACTTGCTGGTGCTGCTAACACATTCATCATGCTCTTCTCTTCCATCAGATTCCTCACGACCTCTCAGCTTCTTGTTGGGTCACCACACTGAGGGCTGCATGTGGTATATTTATTTGCATGTAGCAGAGAAGGAATATGATACTGGCATTTTAAATTTTTTTTTTTCTTTTTTTTTTGTATCCGGATGCCTCCTATCAGAGAGTGAGACAAAACCTTTTCCCACATATCGCTAGTTTCAGGGCAGCATAGTTTAGATCAGGGTAATCTCAAGCTGATGGGTGCTCAACAATGACATTAATTCACTATGTCAGCTCTAACATCTCCCTGCCAAAAAAATCACAAGTCTCACTGAAACTTTTGTGGTCACTGTGACAGTGGAACAGCGTGACTGAACAGAGTGTGCTGTCGTGCAATTTTCCTGTTGTGAAGTTGATAAAATGCCCCTTTGTGGCCAACAGGGAGAGAGCAGTGGTGAAAATCACGGGAAGGTGAAGGCGCAGGGTGCACATCAGTGCCCTCACTGGAGGACAGGACTGGGATAAAGCTGTGGCACCAGCTGCCTCTCACTGTGCTGTCAGCACACACGTTGACTGTGCAGCCCGTGGATGCGTGCTGGAAAGCAACATCTTCGGCAGTACCACAAAGACCATTTTAGGAAACTGGGGAAAGACTTTGGTGGTGATAAGCATGAGGAGATGGATCTCCATTTCTTCTCTTGTGGACTGGCTTGTGCCATGTTCACTTCTTTTGTAGTTTGTTTTTGTGGTGGTTTTGAAGATTTTGAAGTTTAGCAATTCATTTTGGCAAGACTTAAGATTTTTCTTTCTCTATATCCTAATAAAAATAAATGTAAAGCTGTAGTTGGTGATTTGGGAGCTCAGTTTCTGTGTTTAGGGGGATTTAATTTTCTGATTCTTCTTTGTTTTGTAATATATAGCCTGAACAATCAAATCCTTCCCACGTTCCGCTTGGTTGTGCACCACTTAACTTCTTGATGCTAGCAGAATATATCCTAATTTTGTTGAATTGTTGTTACTTGTATGCCATTTTAAGCAGCAGTGATTGCCACTCATTATCATTAGGCGAAAACTATTGCCTTTAGAAGGATCCTAATAAGGAGGACATCCCAGTTAAGTAGAATGTGCTGTGCTAAGAAACTTCGTTACAAGAAAAGATGTCACAGTCGCGTTTTGTAGTATAATTCTATTACCTTGTCTTCCTGTAGCATCTGCTCTGGTATCTCTCAGAGGTGCTCTCTGCTTTGGATGATTTAGTTAGGCTCTCAGTTCTGTAAGTTTTAAGCATTATTCATTTGCTCTTCTCCTGGTTTTTCCAGGAGAGAAAGGGTGATCTCCTGTAGTTAAAATGCATAACTAGAGGCCTTATGGTCTTTTCCTGGTTTTTCTCTGACACTGCTTATTTCACCTTGAATCAGTTACTAAACTCTCCTCTGCTTTACTTTCACTTCCTCTATGTATTAGACGTGAATACTACCCTACCTGCGTAATGCCAGTGTCTTGAGGTGTAGTACAGAGCTTTTTAATGCCTTTTCATGTCTTTGGGTAGTGGGTGTTAAAGACACACCAAGTAGCATCCCTTTAGTCTCTTGATTCCAGAGCCTGCTCCACCCTTCCTCGTTTGGGCTGCTCTGCCTACTGTAAGACTCCAATTCTGGAAACTTGATCTCACCACCTAGCTTTCTCAAGTGCTTTGCATTTTCCCCATGCAAAGCCGCTCCCTGTTATTTAACCGGGTTGGAATGTGTGGAAAGAAGACACTTTGCTCTTCTTGCCTTGAATGGTTTCCAGGTCGTCCGTTAGCTAAAAGCAGTGGCTGATATGATTAGCTTTGAAGTTTTCCCTGTGGTCTCATTTCTGTAAGGAAATGTTTTCCATCTGCCTTGCCCATCAGGTGGACAGGCTGAGCCTGGGAGTGAGTGTAGTGTTGTATTTTTCCCCTCCCCTGTGTTTACCTTTCCCACGTGGGTCCCCCCTTCCCCGCCCCTAGCCCTAACCACTCCCTCGGGTTTCTCCCATTGATTCTGTTACCCCAACTCCGCCCATGTACCACCCCTGTGCCCTGTGACCATTGGTCCATGTGCTCTCCCTGCCCCCTTCGCCCCAGATAAAGGACCCTGCATTCCGTGTGGGTGTCTCTCTTGCATTCTACTCTGCTTTGGGTCACCAGCCTCTGCCTGGGGGACCATGCCGTGTGCTGGCTCTCTACCTTTGGGAGCCAGCACATGTGCTGGCTCTAGGCTTCTGGGAGCCACCATGCAGAGAGCATTCTCACCTCCTTTATCGTCACTGTGTTGCGGGGCTTCAGCTTTCCGGAGGATGCGAGGGGCAGCCTGGAAGAGCACGGGAAGCGGAACAGCCGCTCTCCCCCAGCAAGCCTCACTGCGCTCTCCGAGAAGGCTGTGCCATGCCATACCACCGCAGGAACTTCACACACCGCAACAAGTGATGGCACAGGTTGTTTCAAACAATGGAGACCATAGGGTTTCTTTCCAGGCGTGAGCTTCGACTGTAGCAGTTTGTGTCACTTTACGTTCACCAGCTCTTGCGCACTGGTGTCGGGATGCTGAGCTCAGAGTGCTGGTGATCCTGTATTGTCCCTCAAAATCTGCTGAGCACCTGGATGGTATCCTCATGTACTCATGGTTGCCACAACTGCAGAGTGTGGGGCCAGGAGAGTTCTTCTGCATGTTGGAATATCAACCGTGTGGGGTTTGCACCTAGTCAAGCGTTTTGCTGTTCCAAAGGCAGCTGGCAATACTTTTGACCCTTTTATTTTTTCCCATAGACCTTTTTATTGTAGATCTCAAGAACGCGCTCTGATGCTGGAAGGTATTTTAGTACATGACCTTGTGGAAGAAAAGGGGTGTTTTTTTTTTTAATTGAATGTTTTGTGACCTCTTGAACTTCACGTGATTATTTATGAGAGCAGGAGACTGGACTCAAAGACTTTCTAGTCCCATGTAATAAAATTTACAAATTGCGATAACTGAGGATATTTCCTACTCCTAAAGGTAGTCCTCCTGGGTGAGCTTGGCATTTACTTGATCAATGTAATATGCAACACCACGTATTGGGGACAGCTCAGGGTTAACTACCATTTTCAGGCTTATTTTATGTAGCAATTTGCCTTATATCTACCCTGCACACTTAAATTCTATGAACTCTTAGTAGGATCCAGCTATTCCTTGCAGTGGGAGTATAAGCTCTTTTCCAGATATATACATTTGCTTAAGATGTAATAGATAAATAAAGAGGGAGGTCAAAGATTATTTGAATTATTTTCTCTTGAAAGTAGGAGCACTTAAAGAAAAATAGCAAGAGAGCAGCAAAGCATTCGTGCTTCTATTCAGACTCTATATTGCTATAAAGAAGTCTGGCTCTCTTTCCAAGGGAATGAATGGTGAAATGTGAAAAAAGTATTTTACGGTGTTTACAGCACTGATACTTTTAGTGAAAGCAAACACATTTGTGTTAGGTTTCTGCTAGATTCCTCAGCCATGGATCAGTTTGAATCACATTGTCCAGTGGGCATTTTTATTAATTTAGTGTCATTGGAAATTTGTTTTGTTTAGAGCATGAGATTTGAATACTAAAGGAGAGGGAGGAGGCAAAGAATTTGAAATGTGGATGGGTATTGCAGACCCATGAATATAGGCAGTGCAAACTTCTTTCTTGTCTTGTTCTATCACTGTATACGCATATATTTGTGTATATGTATATATAGATATATATAAATTCAGCAGTGGTTGAGGTATGGGCATGAGGTCTGAGTATGGGCACCACAGGTGCCGCCACTTCAGGAATCGAGTGTTTGGCAAGAACTGGTATATAAGTGTGGGTATCTGTCTAAATTGAGAAGCGGTGGAGAAAGCTTAGATTTGAAAAAAAAAAAATTTAAATGATTCTTCTGTAGGAAATTTGGGTACAAACCCCATATTTCTCCTGCCCTGAAAAGCTGTAAGAGGTCACGTAATGGCTGCTGTGTCTTGTGTTGGAGTTGCTCTTGACTCTCAGGTCCTTCAGGCTGTTTTGCTGGGGAGGCACTGAGGAGCTCTGCTGGGACTGCTGCTGGGCGCTGAGTTTGGGACATTTGTGTGATGCACACGCACTTGTCATGCTGCAAGGACAGCGCCGGTCAGCTCTGTGGCAAGCTCTGAAAGAAGTATGCAGGAAAGCATGCATTTTTGTGCCAAAATCTGCTTTGCAGTGCAGGGTGGCGCATCAGCTAAGCCCAAGAGGTGGGAATGTGCACAGAAAAACTGGAAGAGTTACCAGGTACCCCAGTCTCTGGATGAGTTCGTATGAGGGTTTAAAATAACTGGTCCTTTTATAAGTTTGGGCACCTTCACTTTGACATTTTGTGCAATACGTCTTTGGGTTGGGATTTTTAAGTCCTTAGGGACTGAGCTCTGGCTTGTGCTTTAGCTGAGCCCAGAGGGCAGGAAAATGTGAAATATATTAATTGTGCATCAGATTTTTTCTATGATGTTGCTTTTTCTCTAGAGGATTGGGGGAGGGTGCATTAGGAGCATATCACTGTGATATTTTTTTTTTTGCATCCTGCTGATTTTAGAATGTATGCATTTCTCTTCAGTCTCTTACCTATAGATTGCAGGGTGCTCTGAGGCCAAGGGCAAAGTGAATAGAGCAGTGTTGGGTATGGCCCGTTCTGGATATGTCCGTGCAATCAAGTCCTAGGCAGATCCATGCCCCAAGGACGGCACAGAGACAAAGGAAAGCACCAAAAGAGGTGACATAATCCAAACACACTGGAGTGCTTTGGTTGTCCTGCCTTGCCCAGCAGTTCACAGCAGTTGGTGTGTGGCTGCTGCACACTGCAGGGTGGCACAGAGCAGACAGGGATGTACCGAGGGAGTCTGGCCCGGGATTCATCGGGCAAGAGCTGACTGCTTAACTTCCACTCCAGTGAATTGGAGGGAAGAAGAGGGATAAAATAATGGGCAAAGAAGCGCACAGGGTTGAGTAACCGTGCAGAAAGGAAGGACATTTAACAGTGCCGGTTGAGAGAAAAGACAGGTACCACTGTTCATTTCTGAAGATACTGCACAGAAATCTTCGGTGTGGAATGACAGATAAAATTGATGGTGACAGCCAGAAAAGGAAGGGGGAAAAAGTCCTGGCTTTCAGGCCTCTGGAAACTTGAGGTCCTCACCTGTTTCTCAACACAATGAGACTGAAAAAGCAGGTGAATAATACCAACTGGCAGAGAATTAAAATAAAGAAGTTGAACTGTAGGCAAACCAGCGAAAGATGATGGTGGCTTTTTAGATTTTTCTATCTATAAAAAAGATGTTTATAATCACAAAGTGTTTCTTTTCCCCCTCCTCTTCAATTTGGCGTGCTCTCTTCTTCCCTGCTGTAGCCTTTCATCAGAAAAGTTGAGCTTTACATCAAACACAGATAAAAAGAGAGTGGGTTTTTCTTCTAAAAAGCATTTTATTTGATTTAATATTTTGGGGGGAAATGGTTGAAGCTAGATTGGCTGAGTTGCATGCCCAAGCCATAAAATTCCTTTTCTCCATACTTGTGAAAACCAGATTTGATCCAGCAAAATTATGAGTTACAAACAAATCTTCCATCACCCCATTGGTCATTCGCTGTGGTCAATTATAGTTTTGAAGCTGATATAAGAATCAGATGTTTGGCTATTGTGTGTCTCTGCTAGTCTCTAACCCAAGTGTAACCCTTTGGCATGACACATCCTATAATTTGTTAAGTTTTCTAACAATGGCGCATTTTGCGTTTCATTTGTGCTTTTCTCTCCAAGAGCCTAAGAATATGGTCCCTTCACTAAAGACCCAGAGTAATTAATCATCAGGGCTATTTGTAAGGAAAAGGCCTGGCTCTGGGAACAGAGTCATAGGCATAATAGAGAATAAAATGTCTATATCCCACTGCATAAATCACTTGGAGAAATATCTTCTGTACGTAATTATAATTTAAAACCATTTGAATTTTATTTGTAAAGTTATCTTAAAACAGAATTTTTTTCTCCAGACTTAAGGTGTGTTTTTGCAGAAAAAAGTATCCAGTTCATCTTTTAAAGATGACACCATAAAGATGTTTGTGCTCTATTTCTTGTTTTTAGAAATCTCTTACAATATTAGATCATTTTTACATCTGTTTTCTGCAGGGAAGACTCTTCCAATTTTGTCTTAATTTCTATACATTAAAATTATAAAGAAGAATCTAAAAAAAATGGGAGAGAGTACTTACTAAAATATGTGGGCAAACCTGCATTTGAAATGCAGGTGTTGTACTTCCCGAGCTCTGTACATCTGCAGAATATAAATGTTGATCAGTGCACCAAGTGTTTATGAGAGTCAGCCACTGAGCGATGGCAGGAGAATTTGAAGAGCTTGTTTGATAAGCTGTTGTTGCTTTTCATTCCTTACCTCTCGGCTTTGAATTCTTCCCTCCCCGTGCTGTGTCAGGTGTCCTACCCTTTCTCTCCAGGACACTTCCTGGTGAGTTGTGTTAGTCTCTCATGGCCTTCTACATGTTCATGGGGTTGTTACAAGCCTGGGACCAGAGCCGGGGCTGGGAATTACATCTGCTCCTGCTCCTCTGTCTCCAAGATTCAAACAGGCTGTTGGGGATTTTGTTCTGGTGCCGCTGCTGTGTGCAGGAGATGATCCTAGCTTAGGTTGCTGTCTCATGGCCATGGTGGACAAGACCTTTGGTCTTGGTTTTCCCAGTGTATACCTCTGCTTTTTTCTTTGGGATGGGCTCATTTGAACCTATGTCAGCTCTCTACTCCCAGGAGAGATGTTTTTAGGTCTGTGCTACAGATATGACTTGTAGACTGAATTGGTTGCAGGGAAGAGATGGATGTGAGGAGGGGAATCCAAGGCAGTTTGGTGAAGCTAACAAGATGTCTGAGAAGCATCTCCTTTCAGGTGCATTTCCTGGTCTTGCAGTGCTCCAAAGCAGTTGAGTTGACTGCAGTGCTCCAAAGCAGTTGAGAGTTCTGTCAATCTATTGACAGAATTATTGGTCGGTAGAGTTAGATGTCATATATTTACTGAGCTGGGAAACTAAGCAAGTTCTTCCCTTGAAGAAAAAATACTAAATATGTACCTCGTCCTTAATGCATTTTGCAAGGTCTGCTTGGCCTATAAGGGCAGGACCTACTCTCTGTATGTAAAATAAGGAGTAGTCAAAACTAATGGAAAAAATACATTTCCTACTCTGGCTTCTTTTCAAAGGTAATATTTGGAGATAAGATGAAATTTAATCATCGTAAAGAGGTACAATTCCACTGCCTCCAGTGGCTCTCCACCTATGTATGTCCCAGAGAGACTGGGAAGGTGGTGCTGTGAAAAGCATAGCCACAGCTGACTGTACACGAACCTGGGAAGGGAGGACAGCTTGCTCCCCAAGCTGGACCGATGCGGCTGTTGCCCAAGGGTGGTAATACAGTGTTTGCTCTTGTAAATAAGTTCTGATTTTTAGCACGACAGTGATTTTGATGAATAAATATATGCCCTCCATCTATTCCTGAGGGTTTACATGTCATGGCAGAAAGTGACTTTTGTGCCTGAATGAATGTGTATGTAAATCATTTTATGTCAGTAGCTTTACTTTTGCCCTGCACCATAAAAATTCACTGCTCTAAGGGCTTCTGCATAATGGGCTTTTGAAGCCCAAGCAGTTCAGTTGCTGGGAGCTGTATTTACAAAAGAAATTCAATCGGCCATCAATGACACTTACAGCATCTTGATGCTGTCCCTTATTTTGGCAATTGACAGTGAAATCCCCTTGCAGGAAAATCCTGTGAATGTGTTGTCTGTCTCATATATAATTTTAAAGCCAGTCTTTAGGAATTTTGAGATACCCTTAGATACCATTTGCTAGTAATTTTGTATAGATTTGGAGTAGTTTCTTGGAGGCTTCTTTGGAACCCTCTTGAACTCCTCCTTGAGCAATCCTCCTAGGTTTTTCTGTAAGATTTATCCCAAGGTGACATCGTAATCAGCTTGAAGATACTCAGAAGGGCTAACAAGGGCCACTTCTGCATGAGTCACCTGTGACATTGTGTTACAGATGTTGGTTGTTTTTGAGGTCTGCACACACAGGCTGTGTCTTGGAATGTCCCCAAAACAACGTGGTGGTGGCCGCAAAGTTACCATACTGGCTGAAATTACATCGGACTTCTCCTTTCTTTTTATCCACTGTAGGTGTTCTCTGCCTGCCGGACAGCTTGAACCTTCACAAGGACCAGCAAAGGTCAAACAAGCCCGGGGAGGTGCAGATGTTCAGCCAGTCAGAGCTAAGGACTATCGAGCAGTCTCTACTTGCCACACGTGTGGGGAGCATTGCTGAACTCAGTAAGTACAAGGCTGTTGAGAATGTTTGGATTTCTTTCCTCAGAGTAAAGCAAAGCTAAGTGCATTGCCTCGTTCTGCTGAGGAGAGATGAGGGGGCTGTGTAATGTTGAAGGAGATGTTGGGCAGACCTAGCTGTGTTCATGCTCCGTTGTTAGTTCAGAAGCTGAAGCTATAGGAGGAAAGAAGGGTTGTGCAGACTCGTAGCAATGCCTACAGCTTGTTTGCATACATTGCTCTCAGTTTTAAAGGTGAAAGATACTTCATTTCATCTTCCCTGTGTTGTATGAGAGCGCCTCTCAGCCTGGCCAGACTTGCAAATGTCTGTTGTATTGGTGTCCTGTCTCCTTTCAGTGGCATGTCTTTTATGATGGGCAGGCGGAAAGCTGAAGGCTGCAGTAAGTAAAGGAAATACCATCACATGTTTAAGGCAGAGCTGCTTCCACCTCTTTTAGAGAAGATCCTTTACCTGTCTTTCTTTCTCCAGCCCTACAACTCAAACCTGCACCAGAGGAATTAACTCCTGGAAGATAAATTATTTGCTATTAATCAAAGCAGTTCTTGAGAAATATGGGAGTCTGTGATATTTGCCAAAATCTGAAAACTTTGCTTTTTGCACAAATAAATGACAGGAGGCAAAGGCTGTATGCATCCTTATGTGACATGGAGATAAAGTTACCAGAAGCGCTTTATTTTAACTTCTTTTTTCTTAAGAGAGAAGCATTCCAATCACATGCTTGTGGTCTAGTTAGATGCAGGAAGCTATGTGTGGGAAAACAGAATCATTCAGACGAAGAAAGTGGATTTTTTTCTGAGGTTTGTGAGAAATTCTGTTGAGTATTCTTTTCCTGAGATCAGTTATGAAATTTTGGGGAGAAATTAAAAATACTCAAATCCATTGAGATATAGGCTACCCAACCTACTGCTGTTCTTATTATTGAATTGTGTATTGCCAGCATCATAAAGAACATGTATAGGGATCTCTTGTTCATTTTTTGGCACTTTCTGTAGCAGTGGGAGTCTCCTCTGTAGCTCCATCATATCATCATGGTTCAGTTTCCTCCTGTTCATGAGCCGTGTGGATGCACCATGGATGTTTGTCTACGAGACACAAAATGAATTTCTGTTTTCAGCTTGCTAATTTTAATTTGCTCTGGTGCAGCGTCAACAAGCCAAGAGCCTTAGTGTGAAGTGTTGCTCCATCTCTGGAATCAGGTGTTCGGTGTTATTCAAATTAAGTAATTTATGCTCATTTATTTCACGCACATGAAACACACAACAGTACTGTCTGTGTGCCAACTAAATTATGCATGATACGGCTCTCTTTCTTACAGTTCATATGGTTGGGATTTAATAAGTAAGTAATTTATGGTTATTTCAGGGTGGGTGGGTTTTTTATTCTGGATTTTTCTTGGACCTTTGTACTCAACCCAAACAGCCCCGGAGTCCTTTAATAGAGCACCCCATTCCCATTTAACAGTTTGAACTCTATCACCTTTAAGTGTCCTACCTTAGATTCAAATGTGTGGCTGGTGGGGTTTGCTTTCTGTACATCTGTTGACTGCAAACACAGGCAAAACACTCTTCAGGGTGGCCAGTTGGAAGAACAGAGCGCGTCAGTGGGAGTTGGATGCAGCTGTCAGAGAGGCTGGCACATCCAGCAGGCTGGTAGCCCTCCAAAAAGCCCTGTGGCCAACTCGAGGGATCCTCCCTGGCTGCTGCAAGCAGATGCATGTCAGGGAAGCAGCAGTGGGAGGAGCGGTAACTGACAAAGCTTGCAAGGCTTGATATGCTCAGTTGGGTAGAAATCTGTGCTGTGGAGCAGTGCCGGTGCAGAGTTCAAAACCGAGCTGTGAAACGTGGAGGGAGTTGCAGCATGTTGGTGGGCAAAAACCTCTGAGTTTGGAGGAAAAATCATTAAATGGGAGGAAAATGGAGCAGTGAGGGGACACAAGCAGGTTTGCTCTTTGTTCAGTGCTTGTGTATCTGTCTCTGGCATCAGCAGTGGCTGTGAGCCATAGGTTACAGCAAAACCTCTGCCATGGAGGGTGGGTGGGAAACCGCAGCGTTGGGCAGAAATGCAGAGCGGTGGGGAGAAGGTGGGGGGAACACCTGGGGATCATAAAGGCATGAAGGCAGAAGGCAAAGGAGGATTTATTGTTGCCCTGGTGGTGTGAGGGGGATGGACATTGTGGAGAAGAAAGAGGATATGGCAAGCACTGCCATGGAGAAAGTGAGATATGAGGGAAGGATTAGATAGGGATAAGTGCCTGCTTTTGTGGGGATGAATAAAGGTGATGAGGGAGACTCTCTGGATAGGAGGGAATTAAGAGGATAGCACTTGAGAAGATGATCATGAGGAGGAGGAGATGGCAACCAGAAGTGGATGGCGAGGGCAGAAGCTTGGCCTGTGGACCAGCAGAATGGGCAGTCCCCAGGCAGGTGTCTGCGCTGTCCCATCAGCTTGCAATATCCCAGGAGCCAGGATTTCATTTCTGTTCTCTTCAAAAAAGAGCACAAAAAACAAAAGCAAAGACTGATCTTGCAATAAAGCAATTTAATTTTATCTCAGGAAAAAAAATATTTAAAAAAGCAATTCTAATTGAATGAGATTTCCTATAGTTTATTGACATGAATAATTAAAGTATTATAAGTATGCAGAATAACTGGAATTAACAAGTGTCTGCGTGCAGAGGAAAGGCTTCCCCTGCTCCCAGTTCTACCCGGTGTCCTTGCATGGAGCAGTGTGACCAGCTGCTGGAGGCTTCGAGACCAGGGAATCAAATCTGTCCCCTGGAAGACAACAGCTTGCAAATGAGGCCTGTGTTCTGCCCAGCACCTGTATTTCAGCTCATGTCTTCTTAATTTCTTTACAGTCTGTCCTAGGTGAAGAAGAGATTCACAAGGTGAAAAGCCTTGTATCGTGTGGTACCTTCACCTTGCCCCACCCATGATGGCCCTCGTGTGTCTGCACCCTTTGCTTTTTCATGTGTTGTCAGTGAATTAGAAAAGACCATTTTGGGTAAGCTGCATCTCCCTGGGTGTGACAGAAGGCAGGAGAAAATTGGGGAAAGGTGGGATGGCAGACATAACCAGAGGGGGAGGGCAGCACCATCTGGTGATACTGCCATTGAGGAGTCCTTCTGGTCAGGCAGGTGCAGCTGGACTCATGGATGCTGCTGTGGTCCTGCCAAATCCTGCTTGCCTGGTGCTTCTGCTCTCATCTCCAGGCTTAGCAGGCAGGAGGCTCTGGGCCTCTCTGGGACACTGCCTTGCTGGCAGTGACAAGGTGAGGTAGTGCCACTGGCCCAGGGGTGCCCTCCAGAAAATAGGAAGAAGAGGTGATGTTGCTGACTTAGGGGGAAAAAAAATCAAAGAGAGGTTTCCTCTCCAGGATTTAAGAGGAGAATGTGAATAGACACCTAATTCTGCATCAGAATTACAGCAGTAATGCGTGATTCCAAGGCAAAGGCTTAAAAAATTAATGTGAAACCGTATTCATTAAAATATAATGAACGTGGCAGAAAGTTAAGGAACAACAATAAATCTGGCCTATGTTATATTGGCATTTAGTATTCAGGAGTTGTAATTGCCTACTACAGTGTGTTTTAAAATAATGTAATTTCATTTGAAATGCTTGTTATATAGAGAACATTGGGAAGAACTGGAGCACAGCAAAAATAATAGAATTTTAAACAGTAGCCTGACAGTATTTTCACTGTTGAGTCTTAGAGAAAATATTTCACAGGACTTTTTTTTTTTCAATTTTTTTCCTCAATTTTTTTTCCTTGAAGTTTCCTGTATTTCTAGACCAGACCTAGAGGAGAAGGGGCACAGATGTATTTGGGTTTTTGTCAGAAAGTTTTTGGGGTTTTCCTAGATTTCTAGTTCTTCTCTTTCATTTCTCCCCTTTCAGATGGGAAAAAATAAGTAGACTGAATAGAAAAAGACAGGAACATTAGGGAGAGCTTTGGCTCTGGAGAGATCCCATGATGTTTTGACCTTTGAATATTTTTCCTAACTTCTTTATATGCATATTTGCAATCTACAAACATTTATGTTATATTTGACTGCATAATGCTCCAAGACACCTATTCATCATCCAGCTAAAAATACCGCTGCTGGCTTGCAGACCAAATGCAGAAGGAATGAGGCTCATAACTGAAGGTCGTTGATGTTTTTCTGGGTGAAGGAGGACCCTCTTTTGCTTGTGTGTGCATGTAGGTGGTGAGAAGGCAGAGCAGAGCCTTAAGGTGCACTGGGCACCAATCCTGGCACCAAGAAATACTTGTCCCTCAGTGTCTTGGGGTGGAAGCTGTAAGGTGTTAGTGTCTGACCTGGGACAACCACTGCGTGCTGAGGTGTGTTCGTAGGGCTGTAGAAGGCTGTGTCTCAAGCAGCACAGGGACATAAACCGTGGCTTAGGATGTCATCCAAAGCGTGTCTTAGTGTACATCTTCAGGCTAGAGCAAAAAACTGGGGCTTGTTTTGGGTACAAATATGGCCAGTCTCCTATGGCTTTCCTGGGTGAGAAGTTTGCCACCCAGACTTGTGCAAACCGCAGTGACTGGTGGTGGTATCACTCTGAGTGTTAACCACAATGAATAATCATTTTTATTTTAAACTGTGATAATCTGAAGATGTGACTTAACACTGCTGATATCAGAGGTTTTTTGCTTTTGAATGGTGTTTAACTTAAGAGCAGTCCCCAGATGTGATGTTCAGGCTGGTATTTCCTCCCTGTCACTGCTCAGGTCTCAGCAAGGTTTTCTTTTTTGCCACTGGAAAAATCCACCCTTCATCTCCTTTTTATTACACATCATCCTCTCTTTGCATCCACAGTGCTGAATGTATATCTTTCCAAAATAAAAGCCTCCCAGTGGATCTTGGCACCCTTTTAGGGATGAAAGGAAGGGTTACTGCTCAAGTGTAAGTAGGAATGTGATTGCACATACTGATACTGTTTTTCATTTCTCCTCGCAGCCCCAGCTGAGGAGATGATGAAAGTCAGCATCCCCTCCCTTGCCTTTTCATCTAGTCTCAATCCTCTGCAGCCAACAGGAAGGAGCACTGCAGGAGCCGTACAAATTGATTCATGTGCTCTAAATAAGAGGTTAAACCTAGGCTTAGAAGCAAATGCCAGGGTAAAGGTGCTTGCTGGAAGGGTGGCATCTGAAGGACTGTTGTCATAAGTGCTCTGCTAATTTACTGCCAGAACAAAAGCCCTGTTTGTCAGATATATTTCTCAGACTAAGCAGCACCATAGAGTAAGCCCAGGCTTATTCCCTGTGAACGGTTTGGTTCATGGAGACCAGTGCTGAGCTAAGCAGAGGAGGTACTAGCCAAAACCTGCAATTCAGGTGGTAGTGCTCCCTTCAGCATAGGGTTTGGCCAATAGACCAACAGCCTGTGTGTCACCTCTCCAGATACGGCGATGCTTTTCCCAGTTTTCAAGGGCCCTCCACTGGGTTATGGCACAAGATCTCTAGGTCCTCGCTCACCCGCTTTCTGGGTGTCTAGTTTGCAGTTCCTCCTTGTTGATATCCACACATCATCCAGTCTGTGTGTCAAAGTTAGAAGTTGTTGAGATGCTCCTCAACAGAGAAAGCCCCCCAGCAGAGAACAGAAGACAGATGAACGCAGTGCTTAAATGCCAGGTATTTTCTTGACTCTGCTGAGGGCTGCCTGGTTGCAGGCTTCCCTAGCTGCTACCCTGTTCTCCTTGCTGCCCTCTCTGAGTGATGGACCACAGCCTCCATTCACTGTCTCCATCTGTGCACAGGAAGGGTTGTGGGTTACTTAATAGTCCCAAATATTTTAGGACTATTAAACATGCTTTTCTTCTCTTCCACCTGAGATGCCCACTATCATAAGCCATAAAACAATACATTTATTTATCAGTTGAGATGAAGCATGAGGGAGGATAATTTGAAAATACCAGTTTACACCCTACTCAGGCTTTATCTTCCCTTTGACTGCCCTGTAGACCAAGGGGGTGGATTTCTGTCTTGGGTAACAGGGGCAGCTTGTCTTGTTGCTTGTCTGGGTCCTCAGTGCTCCTTTGGGGGCTCCCTGCCTGCCTCCATGGGTGAGACTCAGCCACCTTTGCCTCTCTTGAGGACAAGCCCAGGGTGGTTTTGTTACTCCAAGGTTTCTACCTCCTGTGTTTAAGCCCACTCAGGTTTGATGCTTAGAGGCAAAAGGCATTGCCATGGTGTGTGGGGAGTGCTGGAGCTCCAACCTTCCACCAGCCTTCCAAGATACACCATTGTGAGCTCCCCCAGAACTCAGAATTCCCCATGTACACCACATTTGAGGTACAGACTCCTACTCCCTCTGAACCCTTGCATCACAACACACTCAGGATTCAAATGGCACTTTTCATTTCCTTGCAGTCCTGCTTGCCCCTGCTGTGCAGAGCATAGGCAGTTGGTCAAGTCAGAGTGAGCACTCCTAGCTGGCCTGCTCGGCCATGGGCGCTCTTTAAGTTCCGTTTGAGGACATGGGTCTATGTCAGGCCAAAGAAAATCCAGGAATGGTGGTCCATAAGGCAGTGGTGTTCCGGAGAGGGAAGGCTCTGCATTAGGTCGGCACATGAATAGCTCATCTGAGTCAAAGCTTGTTTTGTTTGAAGTTGATGTGGCTTAAGGGGAATCAGACACAAACATCACGCTTGCCACGTTGGATTGGAGATTCTAAACGTGTAAGTGTTGTTATAATAGGTATGTGAACTTGAGAGGGTTTAATTACTATTGTGGCTTTTTTATGGGATATATCCAATCCCTAATTTATCAGTCTTCAAAGGCTTTGCAAACACTAAATTGCATGCAAACACTTACTCTGTAATATAAATAGAAGCTTCTTGTGACGGTGGGGTAAGTGAAGATAAAGAGATTAAATGATCTGTGGGAGGCCACAGGGAAGCCACTGCCAGGAAATGGGCTGCTTGCATCCTGGTCCTGTCTTCTCAATTCTGAATCTGGGACCACAGTTCCTTCTTTTGCTCTTGTGTGGAAAAGATGAATGGCTTTTAGGAGAAGAAGAAGTTGCCTGTGGTAGCAGATAGGGGCACAGCGTGGGACAGCAGAGATGGCACAGCTAGGGAGGTTTCTGCAAGGTGAGCGCATCGATGAATTTGTTGCAACATTGGGTGTCCCACTGACTGTGGGTTATGGCACCCCAAGCATACTCACAGCCTGAGGCATCTGCAGTAAAATCTGGAATATACTGTGTGCCAAGAACAACTTAACTTTTTTGTGTTTGAAGATACTTTGTGCTGAGAGCGTGCACACAGTGAAAATACATTCTGCATGCTTCCTAGTGTGCAACCACCCTATCTCTGTGCACACTCCTTTCCTGGTATAGATGAGTAGTGTTGAGTTAACGATAGAAAACCTCACAATAAATCATTTGAGGACAGGTTTTGCTCGAGCAGTTTTTGCTCAGCTGACTTTTGAAACATGGAGATTGATGTACCACTGGAGGCAGAGGAACGTGGAGGAACAGCGCAGCTGGAATCACAAGTGTAGGGATGGCTCGGGTGGCTGAGGGTGACCTGGTACAGGAGACTCAGCTCAACTGCTTGTATATACCCACAGTGATGTGCTGGCAGGTGTGTACTGGGGTAAACTGCACCAGTGTGTCACTTTGGTGCAGAAACCAGAGGCAACAGGAGGTAGAAAGGGAAAGAGACTTAGCTACGCTTTAGGAAGGATGCAGAATGGCTGTGGCTACCAGCTAGCAGTCTGATTAAATAGACCGTGGTTTATTGTCAGGGTTATAAATTCATGTTTTCAGTACAGTCTCCCCAGAGCTGGTTGTGAGCAAAACCATAGATCCAAGACTTTTATATTGAAGTGTGAAATGAATCTAGGTCAAGAAAATGAGTTTTGCACCTGGCTCACATGCTTGTAAGGGGGAAATCTACTGACCATGACATGAAGTTGGCATCTGGAATGCAGCTCCCTGATGCACACTCCTTCTTTTCATGGTCTGGACAGGACACAGGAGGTTGTTAAGGGCTCTGAAAGACAGACACAACTCCTCTCTATGGCTCTGGCCTGCTCTTTGCAGGAGAAAATATTCACCCAGGTAGCACAGCAAAGCAGTAACACTGCTGTTATCAACATGCCCCAGTGCAGGGCGTGATTCCCAAGTGCAGACTACACACATAGGAGTCAAGGACAGCTGGAAGGATGACCAGATCAGCATTATCAAACTGATGGGTGCTGCCTGCACAATGCTGTCATGCTAGAAACATGGTCTCCTGCTTCTTCACACAGTGCCCCAGCAGGGCACCAGGTGGGAAGACAGCTGCGGTGGAATCAGATGCTGCTCTCTCTCCCCTGGGTTTTGAAGGAAAGACACAGGTCAAAGAACTGTGTGGCTCATTTTCAGTGTGCAAAGACATCACTGCTAAGTTGTTCTGGTAGTTTTAGAACATTTTTGGGAGAAGAAAAACATGAGGTAGGTGTCATAAGGAGCGGCTGTGGAAGGATCTGTCCACGTCATTCACCTCAGGCTTGTGGCTCTGCAGGCACACACCCAGCTGAATGGTTTTGGCTCTGGCAGTTTATCGCTCTGTAAGTAGTTAGCCTGCTCCTAGGCAGGCAGGATAGCATCATCAGGTCCATTATGACAGATCAAAAAAATCCCACAGGAAGTTTCTCAGACATGGGCATTGGGTATTTGTCATTTTCTTTCTCTTCCTTCTTTTTTGCCTTCCTCTGCCCCCCCCGCAAAATTGGAAACAGATGTGTTATTCTTTAAACATTGGGCTCTAACATAGTAAAAGCAGTGATAATAGCTTTTACTGAAGCCAAACACAGTTTTTTAAAAAAAGGCTTCACTGGTCACTGCGGAGAGGGCTCAGGCTGAAGCTGCCCACTTGCATGCTGTATGTTGTTGTTGTATGTTGTATTGCACCCTCATGCAGATGGGAGCAGCTTTACTTTCCCTGTCACATCATATCTTTGGCTTGAAGTCAGTGAAGCTCTTCCTTAAATATTCAATATTGCCTTAAACCGGGCCCGTGTCACATCATGCGCATTACATAATATTTTAAGTCTTTAAATCAAACGTATGTGGACCTTGCGTTCATCGACCGTGCTGAACTGACTGCAGCAGCAATGGGCGAGCCCTGCTTTAGTCATGGGAAGGATGAAATGCTGGCAGCTGCAGTGGCAGCTCTGCACACATTGCGGTGCAGAGGCGGTTTTGTGGGTTTTGGTAGCCTGTGTGCGAGGCACGGCCTTTCTCCTCTGGGCTGACAAGCTCCAGTGTGGAGCTGCATTCCTGGAGCCCTTCCCCATCCGGAATCAGGGCTGCAAGGCAGTGCCAGCCTGGGGCTTGCTGCTGCCTTGGTTGCCCTCTGGGAGCCTGTCCTCTAGTTGTGGTGTCCCAGCTTTGGCAACAAAAATGTCCTGAAATGTCCCCCCACTTCACTGTTCTTTTCCTTTTTCCTTGTGTTTACCCTGCGCAATGTGGTGTTTTCATCTCCCTGGCTGTGCCTGCAAAGCAGTTTGTGCGTTGGCTCACTTGGCTTATGTTGCATAAATTACGGAAGTTTTCATTGAGTTTAATTTTAAAACAAAATAAAATTGGCAAGCTCTCTTGTTAGGCAGATCAATTCCTCAGTCTGTTCTTCAGGTGGTGGTACAGGGAGAGGATTTGATCAGTGGACGGCAAGGCAGGGATCCCTGCCAAGCCCCTTGGGTCATGATGCCACAGCTGTCAGGAACCTCATTCATGGAGTTACAAGGTCAACACAGCTGCTGGGAATTTTATTTTAGGTGTGTTCTTTTTGGAAGTTATGCACTGAGGAATTTATTGGCTTTTCAGATGTGTTCAGCTGATACAGCCGAGACATATTTTCAGGGCCAAACAAGATGCAGAAAAGCTGGCAATGCTGTGAGCAGGTAACCTGCCCTTGCAGAGCCTTTCTGTGGTGAGCACAGTCCTGAAGAGCAGAGGTGGCTGACACTGATGAAGGGATAGCACAGACTTGTGAAGGGAGCTTATCTCTCTGTGCTTGGCCATAAATTCAAGGTTGCCCTCATTGTTCAGATATAACACAGCTTTTACAGCTGGCAAGGAGAACATGTGTAGTTTGGGTTTCCCAGATGAGACTGGAGAGCAGACCACTGAGTCCCATCATGGAGCTGCTTTCATGTCCGTGGGCTTTGGGGTGCCTTGGAATCAAAGAGAGTCTCAACTCTTGGTACATTCTCAGGAAGGAAATGGAGAAGCAAAAGCGTGTTAGCAAGGAACAAAAGAAGGAGCAAAACCTGGTAGGGGTTCAAGACAACACACACACACCTAGAACCGGATGTTACACTGTGCTACATTTTACCGAGTTTGCCTAAGTGCTACCATGCAGTGTGTGTGTGTGCCTGTCAGCTTCCCTGTGCCTTCTTGGCACTGATCTTGGAGCACAGATATGCTAAGGCTGTCTCTACCCTGGAGAATTGTTGCTGTAACTGGATGCGGCTGAAGGGAGCAAAGGGCACTAGGGCATGTATCGGATTGTTCGAGGTTGTGCTGTGGAATCAAACAGAGCAGTGATTCCTGTCCTGCCTCCACTACTCTGCCTGTCGGGTACCAGTATAATGGGGCTTTTTATGCTTGCTTACTGTTCTCTGTGAAGCTCAGTGTTTTACAGGTATTGATTATTTAAGCTTTACTTTGACCCAAAGAAATAAGTCAACTTATTGATAAAGAAATGTTATAATAATTGTTAATATAAAAATTGTTTCAAATGTGACCAGAGATAGCATAGCAAAGGCAAAAGAAAGATCTAAGCAAATCAGTTCTTGGTATAGTGTAATTAAATGATGCTTAAACATAAAAAGCATTGATTCAGCTTTACTGGTATGAATTGGTTTGGGTTTTTTAGGAAGCAGTAGAGGAAATACAGCATAAAAGGATGAACTCCCGGTCATATTTATATGGATTGGAGCTTTGCCTTTCAGCAAGGCTTGAGTCCCTCCAGCCTTGCATCAGCAATGATGCTTAGCTGCCTGTCCTGCCCACGTCATTCTTGCTGCTGCTTTCCCTTCTTATTCACTGTGCATCTTCCTCTGGTCCTGGGTATGTCACTGATCACATCACCCCAGCGCTCAGGGAGGAGTGGGATGAAGTAATGCTGCTGCCAAAATCTGGGCCTAAATTGCATCTTAATATTTATTCATCATTCATTACAGAAGTCAGAGGCATTCTCTAGTGCCTGCTGTCTCAATCCACTGAAAAAAGGCTGGCTGTGTGCTTAACTTTACCCACATGCTTCAGCGCTGTAATGGCTTGGGTCTGAAAAGGCTGAATTTAGTGTGTGTCTTCCTTTCCTCTGCCTTTGCTATCATTATTAAATCTGGATGTTGCAGCCAGCACTTCTATGCAATTTCTTTGCCTTCCGGAGAAAAAGGGAGGAATTTACTATCAACAAGGCTGCTGGCAGTTAAATTGGCCTGTGCTAGACTTGGCAGCGCACATCTGCTGTGACTAGAGTGGGCTGAGTGAAGGATGTCCCAAACTTTGCTGCAGATAGCCTTGTGCAGGACCGGGGAGTCATCTCAGAGGCACTTCTGTTTCTTCTGCAGACCTGATCCTGCATACTTTCCACATGCATAGTTTCTCTTGGAAATTATGAGCGTGCAACACTGCAAGATCAGTCCTATCATGGCAATTTCCTGGCAGAGGGAAAAGACAGAAGCTATTTTTAAATGAAAGCTTTGAATCAGAAGAATATTGCAGAGTGAAGCAAAAAATTGTGTCAAAAGCCTGAAATCATGGACTCTGCAGTTTCCTCATGCCAGCGGTTTTCTTCTCTTCATGGTTTTAAGGCTACGTTTTTGGAGGACTGGGCTGAGATTTTTAAGTGAGACATTTCTGTTCTCCCTGGTACACATTATCACTGCAGCAGCAGCATTTTCTATGTGAGTCAGGCTGGAGAGAGGCGATGTGCTCTGTTCAGAGGGGCGGGACTTTGCAAAAACCTGTAGTTCAGCCACGCACACGGTCAGAGTGGTTCTCCTTGAAGTTTGCCCAGGAGTTCATTATTTATCCTCCCCCAGTTGGTTTTATGCTCCTACCTTGGTGTACATTTTAAACTTTTCCTTCCAAGTTTCAGTGCTTGGTGGTCACTTGGGAAAAGCAAGTAAGAGAAAGTGCGTGACTACTTCTTAATACTGGAAAATTATGTCCTCTTTTTCTCATCACTTGCTTTTGTATAGCTTAAGAATGACCCAAAGGGCTCTTGCTCAGATTTTCATTTAAAAGAAACCAACTGATTTGATTCGAGATCATTATTTCCCCCAAAAGCACTCTCAGAGTGATTTGAACATGTGAAAAAAGGCAGTTTATAACCACAATTGTTTCCCTGCCTTTGATAGAGTGGTCACTAGTCAAGAAACATAAAATTCACTGCCTCAGTGAGAGATGCTTTAGTTAATTAGTTACAATCAGTGTTGTGCTAAGAGACTGCACTGCTGCTTGCCCATATATTTGCCTGCTAATTTCACTTGCTGGCTTTGCTGATCCCAGTCCACATGTTGTGGCTGGATTCCCATATCTGCCCTGTGAGGGAGCACCCTAGACTATGCTGGTGCAGGGGGGATGATGAGCGTCTTCCTCTTCGGCCATTTTCTGTGCTCTGGAAACCTGTGGGGCTGGGTGAGCCTACTTCATAGGTTTTGTTTTTCTGCTAACGTGAAGTTTTCCAGGCCTAGCTTGGACTTAAAAACTAATTTTGGTTGCACATTTTTTAATATTGTCTTTTAGCAATGTTTTTTTCCCTTTTCTCTTCACCCACATGCTCATTTGCATCCTCCTGCAGTGCTTTGTTCATTATCTGACTGCCTCCTTCCTCATTCCAAGGGGCTGGATTTCACTGCCCCTCTGACCAGGAGCATGTAGCTTTTGGTGCCACTCTACATGGTCATTTTTTGGGGCTGTGGGATTTTGGCATCCTCCAAAGGCTGCTAAGTAGGTAACTGTGATCCTGGCCTCGGCATGCCAGCTCTCGTGGTGGTGCAGAGAAGGGCCAGCCTGATGCTGCCCACAACACCATCTTTGCAGAAACACGTCTCCTGCAGGCTTTGTGGGGTTGTCTGCAGCCTGGCTGTGTCACACCACACCATGTAAACCACCAGGAAATGTTCAGCCTGACAATGAGTAACACCCAGGATCCTGTCCTACCCTCTACTGTTTGCATGTGTGAGGTTAAATGGAAGGGAAGACCAAGCAACATGCCTTTCAGTTTGCAAACTCAGGGGAGGCGGCTGAAAAGCCTGGCATTCACCTGGCTCTTGCTTTTTTCCAGGCGACCTGGTGTCCCGAGCGATGCACCACCTGCAGCCCCTCAATGCCAAGCAGCACGGGAACGGGACACCGATGCACCAAAAGCAGGGATCGTTCTACTGGGAGCCGGAGGCTCTCTACACCCTCTGCTACTTCATGCACTGTCCACAGATGGAGTGGGAGAACCCCAACGTGGAGCCGTCGAAAGTCACGCTGCAGACTGAGAGGTAAGAGCCTCTGCACTGTGCTTAGTGTCATGTGAGGATGTTTTGTTAATAAATCAGCCTGGCTGGCTAATTGCTAATTACAGCCTGCGCGCGAGAGGCTGCGGAGCAGTCTGGTTCGCTTTAGGATCACCTCCTTGAAATCCGCCTCTCTCCCCGAACTGCTGCGTGGCTGAACCAATATATATCAAAAGTGACACCCAGTGGCTACAGACAGCAAATTGGTTCCAGATGCAGAGTTGGGAGAGATTTCCTTTTCCTTTCGTTGTTGCTCAGCTATTCTGTGTTTTGGAAAAGAAAATGAGAACTTCTATTTCTGGCCTAGCAGGTTTGGGTTTAAATGTGGTTTTTTTTTCCCTGCGTGTTAATAGGGCTCAACAGCTGCGATTGGGGAAGTGGAAAATGAATAGAGTAGTGTGTAGAAAGGAGAAGTCATTAAAGATGCTGGGCTCCAGCTGCACTGAGGAACGGGGCACAGAAGTGACCTCGGGGCTGCCCTGGCCAGGGATGTGGCAAGTGCCAGCTGTGCTGCTCTTGTCCCTGCTCCAGGGATGGGCAGGGCAGGGGAGGCACACCTGTGGCCCTGTCCTGACACGGGGTCTGATGTAGGGTGAGAAGGAGATGCCACTGAAGCCAGCAGGCAGGGTGCCCACCACAGGGGACAGATTGCCGACCAAGAAAATAAATCCATCTCCCATCAAAAGCCCAGCAAACCCTCTAGTAAAACATGTCTCCAGCTGTGTGCTGGGGCACACTCTGCTGTTTCCCTGCCACACTCTCGCCAGCCCTAAACCAGGCCTCCCCAGAGATGAGATGAGATGAATTTTTAGGATGGGTATTGTAGTGATGCAAATGCAAGCTGGTTTGTCAGGCTGGGCTCCACATTTACATCCCAGAGTATGTATTGCAGCGTACGCGTGAGCCAAACTCTGATCTGCGCATATGGGGCTTGGCTATTGTTTCAGTATGAGGTCTGCACCTCAAAAGCAGCATTTGAGGGTCTCATTGTGTGCGTAGTTGTAAATGGTATATAATATGATATCTTAATTGAAATAGTTTTGTATTAGTTGCAAAGAGCATACAAGATGAAATTCTGGCATTAATGATGTTACTGGGAATTTTGCCATTTGCCTTTGGATGGCATTTTGTTTCTTTTCAAGTTTGGGTCGCTCTGTGAGCATGTTTGTCACTTTTTGTTCTGTTATTTCCAAAGTATGAAAAAAACAGAAGGGAAATGACAAGAATCCAGAATGTTCTTTTTTTTCCTAAATTATTTTTAATTTCGTGATTTGTCATCCAGTTTTGCTATTGTGGAAGGCCATGTCCAAGAGTGGTTAGTATGCACAAAAAAAAATTTTAAAAATTAAAAAATACTCTCACCTGATCTGTAGTTCCCATCTGTGGGAATAATGCCAATGAAACCAGAGGAAATATAGGGGTGAATAAAGCTGAGCCTCTGATTTTGTAAGATTTCTTCAGACTTCCCTGTGCAGAAGTGAAAAGGGCAGGGATATTTGAAAAATCACTTTCAGCACTTGCTTTAATAGGTTTTCCTTTCTCTGAGGTCGCCTTAATACACGTCCTCCTTGTTAGAGCACTTGAAATACTGATTATTTAAAACGATTGTTCCTCGCTTGATTTTGAATACTCCGTCTGGCAGGACGCCTTCCCTTGGCAGGGCAGTGAACAACTGCGGCGTGCGGTGAGGGCCGGAGCAAGCACTCGGTGTTATTGCCAAGAGCCTGTGGTCACTTCTGGAAGGAGCAGACACATCTCCTGCTGCCTAATCAAATATGCATTAGTACTTAGTGCTGGAGTGGGAGCCGTGCAGGGCTGAGTATGAGCCCAGATATTTCCATGGAGCTGAGCTCTGGAGTTTCACCAGCTGGATGTAACCATCCTGTGCTGCTCAGAAAGGAGAACAGTGAGGCCGACTCCTCTGTAGTGCTCTGAGGAGCCTTACTACCCATTTCCCATATTTTGTTTTTTTACGTGCAGTCATGCTTTGTGGTCCATGACTTATCTCTGGTGGTTTCAGTTTCCATGATGGGGTTTTGAGCATTGCAGGGAGGTGGGTTTGTTAAACATGACACTTTTATATGTAAAATATTTGCAAGGTTTGCGGTGTATCTGTGTGCTATATTCGCTCTCCAGCTGCAGCAATTGCTTTTATTTTGTAAGAAGCCCAGAAGGAAGCAAGAGGGTCCAGGCATCTTTGCCCATCCTTGGCCTCTCTGTGTCCCTGCTGGTGCAGAGAAGCCAGGACGGTGTGGATCTGGCTGTAGGCAGTATTTTCATGAAATAGGAGTTGTCCTTAGCTCTTTTTGAAGCCAACCTGCTACTGTCTTGGCCCCCTCCTCCCTGACAGTGCAAGCCCAGGGTAGAGAGAGTTGTGGAATGCAGCCAAAGAATTCTCCCAGCACTTACAGGGCTTGGTGGCACGATGAGACCATGCCATTCTTCCCACTCATCTCCAGCCCACCTGGATTTTGGCTCTGAACCAGGCAAGCTGCAAAGGCTGGATATGGGAGGGGAGTCCGGCTGGATATGGGAGGGGAGTCTAGTACGGTGGCATTGCTGTCTGGCTTAGCACTTTCCAGCTCAGAAAGCAGTACCTCCCTCAGGGTCTTGGGGGACACATAAAAAGGAATTTTTACCTTTGAATAAATCTGGCACTTCGTTTCTAGGGAGCGTTTCTCTGTGTTTGCTCTTCATGGAGGTAAAGAAATGAGAGTGCAGTATGTTTTTAGTAGTGTTTATCTTTACAGAAAATAAAAGGCAAAAATTATTATATAGTGAAACTCTTGTTGCAGGAGGGGCTGCTTTCATGGGAGGGGGAGGAGTGGAGAGTGGCCAGAATTGCTTAGAAAACCTGGAAAATATACCCCACTTCGTAAATGCCAACAAACTTAACTACAAGATGGATGTGTGATCCCCTCCCACCCAAAACTCATATTCCTTCAGTCTGGCCACTTTGGCAGAAACTCTGATTTTTTGGCACCAACACAAGCCAGTTCTACTGACCCTGGATACCATGTAGATGGCTATTTTGGCAGGCATGGAGGTACAGGGGGAGGGTGGAGCTCTTTGTGGGGTCCCCTTTCCCTATTGCATCCAGCTGGAATGTGCTGGAACCCTTTATCTTGTGCTGTGTGTTGCCTACAAAAGCAGTGCTCCACCAGTGCTTCCACCTGCAGGACGCTGTGGATCATTTAGGTTTGTGATTCTTTTGCTTTCCTGGGAATTAAAAAAAAGAGAAAGAACTGTACATGAGGGTACTGTTGTCAAGATTTCGTTCCTGCTTGCTGCTTCTAGCTTAATAAAAAGATCTGTCCCGTGGTTATGTTTGGCTTGTCAGCCCCTATAATGCTTCCAAAATTATTGCAAGTAATTTCTTAAGCACCGGAAAGTGCAGAATCTGTAGTTGCAGATTTGTGTGATTTTTTTTTCCTTAAGTGGTTCCTTACCCACTTTTATCCACAGCTGTATTGACAAAGTCCTCATTACTTCCTAACTTGCCATGTTCCCCATTAACAGCTCATTGAGAAGCTGTGGCTCAGCAGCTCAACCGGTCCAGAACCACCCATTAATTCTGCTCACAGGCAGCAAAGTCCCTTCTCCAGTGCTTCCTCTGCTGCTCCACCTTGGAGGAGCACTAGCTACTTTTACCACCTGGCAGCTGTTAGCTTTTCCCCTCCAGTCTTTGAGTTGATGCATAAATGCCTGCTTTTAACCTTCTTTTCACTTTTCCTTAACTATTATTCGCCATATGTGGAGCAATCCCTTAGGAAATTCCCGTGGGATGTTATTGCTTGCTCTTTATCTTTCTGCCTGCCTTGCACGCTCACATGGACACACACACAGAAAGATGTATTTTCCCTGCACATGCATACATGTGCAAATTGTAGACTGTGATCATTCATGATTAAGGGAAAGAGTTTGAGTTATCATCTCAATTTTGTTTCGTGCTTCGGATAGTTATTAGTGTAGCTGGCTAATTAAAGTGATGCAGTCCTTCTAATGAGAGGAGTGTTCCACTGCTGTAAAATAATTTGAACTCTTTCAGAGCATTTTCCTAACTGCTACAGCCATGTGTGTAGTACAGATTATACCTACAGAACAGTTTCAGTAAGAAGATAACTAGTGAAAAGTGTCCCTGATTTAAATTATTACGTGGTACAAATTCCATGGGTAGGGCAGTCTCCAGCAAAGACCAGAAGAGAGTGGAGAGAATGGTGAGGAATGCTAATGAAAAACAGGTAAAGCACTGGGAATACAGAAGTCCTGCAATGAAACCTGAATGAACCTGCATATACGGAAGGGATTACACATGCTTGATGTGCCAGTATGCCATATCCCCATGTAACCCTATCTATTGTTATCCACTGTTTGATTGGAAACGTCACAAAATAAAGCTCTATATATTGCTGAGGTCAAAGTTGAAACCAGGGTTCATTTGACTTGGAACCACTGAAAAGAATTCCCAGTGCATCCTTACCTAAATCCTCTAGATTTGCATCCTAAATATTGAACTTCCCACTTTCTAAAAATCCCTTCAGTTATGTTATAGGAGCTGTCTGCAGTGTGTGAGATGGCACATGTTACAGGAAATCGTTCAGGCATTATTTGTAGCTCGGCTGTTACACAGCATATCCTTGCTGGACTGGGTCTGTATTCTACATCTAATTTATCAAGCTGGACTTCTGGTGTCCGTGGGACGGCTATAGGATTTTTTAGATAGAGAAAACTGCGTGCAGCCCTGTGAGAACAGCATGGTATCTGGGCTGTTTCTGTGCTGCCCTCCGAATGCTGTGTGTCCTCAGGGATTTATGCCATTGCCAGTCATGTCAAATCTGATGTCAAAACTGCCAGTGAAATATTTCCCCATTGTGGTTGCTGGCGGAGTCATCACTTTGACTCAGTTGTGTTTCAAGTCTTGGCCATTAATGTTCTTAACGCAGGAGAGGCAGCAGGGACAGCTCATTCCAGCCCTGGATGCAGGTTCAAAAACCACGATTTGCAGATACCCATTTGTGGACTCTGGAGCACTGATGTCTTGGTGCACAAAAGCCTAAGGGTAAATCCTCCTTCTGCCTTGGCAGGTCTCATGAGATTTGTGTGAGAGCAAGGAGGTTTGATCCTTCAGCCTGAACAAAATGCAGAACTGGCTACTTGGGTCACCCTTAGCTGGGCTTCTGGGGTGGCGGAGCAGCTACCCGGCATCGAGTAGCTGCATGAACTCACATGGAGCATCAGTCGGCACTGCTGAGTTTCTGGGAAGGATTGGGACTGGCAGCTTTTTGAAGGCATTGAGAAGTACTTGCTCCCTCTGGAGACAAGTAGCTTATGGTGTAAGTATAAATGAGTTTTGCAGTCCAGAAACCCATCTGAAATGTGTGCTCTGCATTGGAAAAAACCATGCTTTTCTATCTTTCAGTAATGCTAAAAACGGGCTAGCATTGCATATATATTTTCATCATGTGTTCCAAGTGAAAACTTGTCAGAACTTAGGATACTTTTCAATTCATATATTGGGATTTTCTTTAGAAACCACCCATGAAAACATAAACAAACCAAACAAATACAAAGAGCTTTTTACAATGTTAAAGTTGCTGACTCATATCTGCAAGAAAAAACATCTCCCTACCCTTATCTAAATAGGCTTTTTCTTGTAAAAGTACAGCCTTATGCTTCTGAGAAGCACCTTTAACTCTTGGTAGCTTTTGCAAATTTAAACAGCAGCGACTGCTGTGTACCAATTTGCCTGTCATTGCCACAAAGGTTGGCAGTCACCACTCCTTGGCTGGAGTGAGAGAAGAAACTCCACACCTACACCACCACCCTCCTTAGCAGCCAAAGGATCCTGCAAACAGACATCATCCGAAGCAATTGTAGCAATTGAACCAAGTTAAAGCAAGGTCGGGTCTATTCAGCTGTGTCCACAGCTGGTGAAGCTGAGGGAGGGACAGCAGGAGGGGGCTGTGGAATTCATATCCGAATAGGATTAGGCCTCAGGAATTTCTCTTTTCCCATTGTGACTATCAAGCCAGTCCTCTCCCCAAAGTTTGATTTAATATAGGCAGTGAATGAGTGCATGTGATGGGGCAAGGACTCCATAGGTGTCTGGAGAAGAGCAATGTGAAGAGCCCCTGGAAATAAAGAAGCTCTTGTGCTGCACTTGAAATGATGATTTTTTTCTTGGAGCACTGTGATTGTCTGGGAATCTCTCATGCGCACTGATGAGCTCTGGGACCTGGAGCACGCTGCAGGCTTTGCTGGGAACAAGGGGCTGGTGCCCCATCCAGGGTTTGTGAGCCTGTGTGAGGAGCATTCAAAGGTGATGAGTGTCCTTACTCTCTGTAGGGGAGAGGGAGCAGCTGGTGAGGGGAAGAACTGCTCCAGCTGCCGGAAATCAAGGAGAGAGTGGTTGTGTGTAGTGGCCCTGCTCTGGGCAGAAGGTGGACTGTGAAGCTGGTCAGCAGCCAGCAGGGATTCTGCACCCTGCAAAGATGGTAGGAACTGTGAAAAAACAGGGCCAGGGATTATCTGGAGCTGGACTTTGTCAGAGTGCTGGCCCTAGTGCTTTGCAAATCCGGCATTGCAGCAGGTGCTGTCCGGACAGGAGCTTCATTCATCTTCTCACAGAGCCATGCAAAAATAATGAAGCATCCTATTGCATTTTATGGTGCACATTTCTCATGGTCTTCCACCTGACAATTTCTCCTGTTTATATACAGGTATACTTCTACCATAACAACAATAACAGTAACAGTACTACTACTACTGCTAATAATAATGAAAAAGCCTGAATTATTGCATATGCATGACAGGACTTTTAATATCTCTGTGTACCAGCAAGCGAAGGGGGGGAGTGGTGGGCAGCCCAGGAAGGCTGCGTGTGGCTCTGGAGGGAGTGCAGGCTTTAGGGAACCCCTCATGCAATGACGTTTAGGTTCTCCCCCGTAACATCTGCTTTTCTGATGAGTCATTTTGTAATTCAGAGTACCCCAGAGACATCAGGCCCACAAAACCGAGATAAGTTTGAGGTCTGATTGGGTAGGGAGGGGTCGTTTGCCCCACTCTAGAGGGAGGGTGCTGGCAGGGAGCTGCCGTGTGTGAAGGCAGCGGGGAGAAGGACCTCTGATAGCCAGGATGGTGAGGCCTTGTCCCTTGTGGGGCAGTGCCAGCAGGGTGTTACCTGCAGATGTCTTCAAGGCATAGGAGCTTACTGGCCCTTGAGCTGTTCGAAAATAGATGTGAGAGGAGTGCTGGGTGGCAGGAGGGAACAGGGAAGGATGCTGCCTGGGAGGAGGAACCAGAGATGTGAGGGTTGGTGGGGCAATCATAATTGCCTTCTCTGATGAAGTAGGAGAAGGCATATTACAAGAGGAGCTGGCTACCCCCTTGCCAAGGATGGGGGACACGGCCCAGAAGGGTCCAACCCTTCAGGGATCTGCTTTGTGTTGGCCTCCCCCAACCCTCCCCCACCTCCCAGCGCTCGTGCATGGGATGGGAGTTGCTCTGTGCAGAGACCTCTCCCTGCATCCTGATCTGGCATGTTTTTCCATTTAGATGTCAGCTCAGGAAAATACAAGTCTGTGCCAAAAAACATCTTTTTTTTTTTTTTTTAAATATTTCTTAAGTCCATACTTAACTTTAAACTGCAGGGAATTAGAGGATTGAAGCATGCATTTAAAGTTAAGCACAGGTACAGAGAAGGGCTGGAGGAGGAGGTCAGAGCACGCACTCACCTGCAGCCCAGGTAAGGTGCTTGTGCAGCAGCTGAGCTGCTCCTGATTTCCCGTATCCTTCAGGCAGAATCAAGCCCAGCATGTTCCCACCATGGTTAGATTAGTTTAATTAAGGCATGTGCTTCCAAAGCATGTAACTATGTGACTTATCTGCTCTGTGTCTGCTCTGGAACACAAAATTACTGAATTCTCCTGGTTGGTACCTGCCTTTGTACCAGAGATAAATCAGTGTATGTCCCAGTGATGTGATGCATTTGTCTAACCCGTTTTCACACAGTGCCATTTGAAAAGTGAAATATTTCTTGCTGATGTCACATTGTCTTGTGGATTATCACACCCTTATAACTCTGTGTTCCTCCTTCCTCTTTGGCACACAAGCAGTATTTAAAAAAACAACCCAGCCCTTCACATGGTGCACAGACTTTTGAAGGGTATTTTTAACCTATTGCACTCAGCCATATTTGGTTCTCTTCTCAAAATACAAATTTCCTGACATGCTGAGATATGCAGTGATTTTTTTTTTTTTTGCCTTGGAAAAAGGAATGTAATATATTGTGAGCAAAACTCCATATCCTCATCTAGGGACTGAAATTGGACTTTATTGAAAATTTCCGCACTTCTGCAGAACACTGATTCTCTTCCCTCTTGGGGTTTATTGTACCAAATAGCCATGCTCATTTCTATTTCTCTGTTGAAATTTGCAAGACTGGGGAAGGAAAAAAAAAAGCAATTTTATAGTGCAATTATCTGAGTTCCTGTAAATATTTTTATTTGCTCTGCTCCTTACTGTGGTGGGGTACATTTCATGCTGGGTGAGTTTCTGACCTGCACAAGAGGAGGAAAAAGTGTGAACCCCTGAGCCCCCTGTTCAGCCACAGCTCTCTGCTTTTCTGTTTGCCCAGGAGATGTTACAGGAAGGCCCTGTACAAGCCTTGTCTTCATTTCTCTGATCCAAACTCTGTTCACTCATGCAAAACGTAACCTCAAATTGAGTTTTCCTTTAATTGTATTCCTAGAACCAAGTTATGTCTGTATCTACATGCGGTTTTACACTTTCAGTGTGGTTTGCAGCTGCCTTTCTGCTGTTTTCTTATCAAGTGATGAAAAAACTCCCACTGACCACTTGTTCCCAGCTAGTTAATGCCTCAAAAGAAGGTCCCTTCTGCTCTGAGGATGACCTGGGGAGCAGCCACCTTCCAGGAGCAGATACACCCCTGCTTCCCCCCTTTCCCTCCTCTGGCTCCCACCACCCTCATGATAAATGAGCTGGGTTAGGAAATTCTTTTGCGGGACCTGTGGGAGATGATGTTCTGTCCTTATCTGCCTCCTTATGTGGCCGTGGCAGGTCTGGGGAGAGCAAAAGCCTTGGAAACAAAAGCAGCCTGGTCTTGAGGTGACGACGATGTGTTTGAATAGAAAAACGGTGGAAGTGGCAACTTAGCCAAAGATGTCATATTTCAAAAAGAGGTTGTTCATTTCAGTGCCCGTGAGATTTGGGAACCCGGCGTCCTAGGGAGAGTTAGTGGCCTCAGGGCTTCTCTGTCCTTCGGCGCTTCTGAAGTATCTCATCCCTCTTCAAGAATACTAATATCAGAGCTATGTAAAGCTAAGTCCTGAAAAAGGGAAATAAATGCATAAAGAGCTACAAATAGGAAAAGGATATTCCAAAATCAACATCTTCTTAAATAATTTTTCTTAGGGTAGATCCTTTTGAGGTAAAGTTGTACATTTAAAATGTAAAATATCTGCCTACTCTGCACCTAATGCAGGCTTTTTTTTTCCCTTCCTCCATGAAAAGGGACCACAGAAGGAAAGGCAAGCAAGAGACTCGCAGTGACCTTCAAGGTGTTCAGCTGCAGTTATTTTATTAGTTTTATGTCCAAAACAGGACTTAAAGCTATGGTTTTTAGTTATGGTTTGGCATCTTTCTCTTGCTTCCCAAATAATTCTTAGCATAGGTGGAGTGAACTGTGTGCTGCACGCTTCATCTACAGCTTGGGCAGCTCTTGCTGGGACATGGGGCTGTCCAGGTATTGTGCAACGAAGGACCATGTCTCTGATAGTGCCCAGACTTTGTGGGGGTGTGGCCCAGAATCCTAGCATTCACTTTTGGGGGCAGTTTTGTATGTTTTTGCTCAGTTTGCAGAACAGCTGGCACCCGAAGGCGTAGCAGTTTGATACTGCTGAAAGTGAGACCGAGCAGTCTGATTTCTGATTTCTGACCTAGCTCACAGATAACCTTCACACTGGCTGCAAAGTCCCCTACTTTCAGAACTGAGCACGAGGTGCTCAGTGCATCAGCAGGAGATGCTGGAGACTTCCTGGGGCATTCCCTTTCCATCCTTGGCATCTTAGTGCTGGGGCATCCCCTCTCTCTGACCAGGTCCATTCTCCTGTCCCTATTGCAAAGTGACAGGGGAGCGAACCCAGGCCAGCACATCAGCCAGAGCAGGAAATGGTCCTGTGCCAGACTCCTGCTCTCTTTTTGGGATTACACTATGTGAAGGATGGGAGGAGAGCTTGCCAGTCAGGTGCACTGACCTCTCAGGAGCCCCATATATGAGCATGGCTCATAAATCTCGCTCTCTAGATAGTCCTGCCCTGGAGACAGGGTGAGACATCTTGATTTAGAGCTATTTGAAAACTGCTGAGCTGGTTTGCTCTCCCATTCTTTCGTTACCCTATTTTTCTTCTCTCTGTATAAATTTATATTCTCACACATATATGCACACGCACGCACACGCACCCCCCTGCTCTCTGCTTCTCTCTACCTGTTACTGTGATGCTACTGTGCTGTGGCACTGATGTTTGTGTGCTCCCCAGGCCGTTCATCGTGCTGCCTCCGCTGATGGAGTGGATTCGGGTGGCGGTGGCTCACGCGGGGCACCGGCGCAGTTTCTCGGTGGACAGCGATGACGTACGGCAGGCGGCCAGGCTCCTGCTGCCGGGAGTTGACTGCGAGCCTCGACAGTTAAAGTAAGTCCACGGAATGTAGATCGGCTGCTTTGTGCAAAATGCGTCTCTCTTTCCTGGTGAATAGCGGGCGGGCGGGCAGAGGGCTCTGTTGTTGCCTGGGGAGGCGCAGGGATGCTCTGGCTCATCACTCTGTGTGTTGCAAAATCAGCTCCTGGTATTTGCTCACATCCGTGGATAAGCTGGTTGCATAGTAATAGGTGCCTGACTATCTCACAGCTGGATCGAGCCTGTAATCTGCTCATCAGAGCTTACATGGTGGTGTTTTTTTTTTTTCCTCTTCCTGCTAGGTTCTGCTTGCTAATGAGGGGCTGAAACCCTCTGCTAATTGTCTGATTCTCATTGCTTTGCTATAAAATACCGAAATGTAACTGGCAGGGCTGCAGATATTTTTGAGGGCTTTGTTTTCAGCATTAATGCTTAAAGGGCACATTTAAACTTAGAGGTAAGACTACTACTTACAGTAAAATTGTATTTTTCATGCTAATGTCAGTTCAAATTACTTGTAAATGTCAGCCTAGATAATTTGACTTTTTCGTGTATCAGATGTGACCTTTTGGTTTTCTAATGAAGTCTTAAAGTATTTATTGCCAGGATATGTTTTTAGTGTCTGTTTTGCCTTAGTATTATGTACTTGGATAAAAGTACGTTCTAGGACTGTGCTGGAGTCAAGAATATGTTTGGTTTTGATGTTCGTATGAAAAGGCATTCTGAATCTGCCAAAGCAGAAATGATTCACTGCTGTTGCTTCACAAATTTGTACTTAAACCCCAATTTTCAGCAGTCTGCCTCTCAATACAGCAGTAGATGCATGCTTTCCTGCAACACAGAAAGCAGAGGGCTGATTTATGTGATTAGCTGTGACAACCTGCATGGGAGCAGCTGCCTTCTGGTGAGTCTGGCCTTGACATGCTCTTTCACCAGAGAGTATAATACTTTACATCCAGATTTGCACAGGCTTTTTATAGTCACAGCTATTCAATATTTGATAGAAGAAATATATGGAATTTCAAAAGCCAAATCATGAGCATTTCAGATTTCAAACTTTGGCTCTAATTGCTTCCCTTTGGTGTGACCACCTTGGCCCTCATTTCTAGAAGTGCTGCATTCTGCATCCCTGCTGAAATGTCAGGATTTACAGATAAAGGTACTACACACAGTCTGAAGACCTGGCACTTGGTTCTGAAAAGGCACAGTTAATTTAATACCTCTCCAAGTATTTAGGTAGGATTGCAAATAAGGCAGTAATGTTTCTATTCTATATCCTCTGTCTTAAAAATTAAGGTAGATACAGTTAAATACCTGTGGATTAAAAAACCCCACGATATACCACCCAGAGTTGTATTTTGACGGTGTGTATGTGTGTGTGTTTTTAACAATTTTTAGACAATTTTACAGGAGTTTCAGGATAATTTGAATTTGTGCAGAGTTGTATTATACTGCAGAAGAATGTATTAATTATGGGGAACAAATCAGCACTTAGTTTAAAGTTGCTATCAAGAATTCATTTCATAAAGAATACAAATGATTGTTGTTGTCCTGCTTGTCTTAAAAGTGGGAATGAGCCTGGAGAGCACAGCCTGAGATTAATCAAATGAGAATAAAAAGGGAAACCATTCCCAAGATGAACTCTGGATTTTAGAGAGACCAGCCTTTGCAGTGTGCCTGTATTTGACTGCAGGGGCTGGATTCATCCATTGATGTTCCGAAATGGCAATCTCTCTGCTGTGCTGGCAGATGAGTGTTCGTGTACCTTGGGTTTTATTTTGAGGTCTGTGCCTACTGCTGGTGTAGTGCAGCAGGTTCTTTGCGTAGCTGCAAGTAAGACCCTGGCTGTGTGTAATCCTGAGATCAAAGGGAAGACTGAGCTTTTCTGAAGAATAATGTGAGTCATCAGGATGTTAATTTAGAACTTTGCAGCCTGTAATTTTTTATTTGTGTTCAGCAGACCCTCAGCACTCCTGATTTTCATAAGCCAAACACCAACCCTTCACTTCTCCCCATTAGGGAGGGCGTCTTTCCAACTCATACCTCCTCAGGGAGCATCAATTCCATAAATTCTAACACTGGGGGAGGGAATACAACAACTTTGCAGGGGATGGCTTTTCAAATAAGCTGCATGACGGACGGAAGCTGGAGAATTTTAAGTGCAGTTAGCTTGATAATTATTGTGACTTTTATAGGAAGGGTTTCTTAAGCAGAACCTTGAAAAAGGTTCAATTTCTAGGCATTTCATAGCAGTCTTCTTTAGTCCCTAAAACATAGAGACCTGAACCCAAAAGTTCCCATGGGTCTCGGGTGATACCGCATCATTCCACAGTGTTGATTCACAACCTGTCATTGCAAGTGCATAAAGCAAAATCAGCTTCCAGACTGGCAAAACATGCATATGGGGAGAGGGAGAGGTTGGCAGGATCTCAAAGGCTGTGAAGTTCAGGATCAGTTTGGATAAAACCCAAATGTTCAGCTTCTTATCTGAACTACAGCACGGAGGTCTCCCCGCAGATTCACTTCCCAGCACAATCACGTACTCCAGCAGTGAGGTTCCCATTCTGTGGCTTTGTAAATCATCCCTGCTTTTTTCCTGCCTTTCATTCCTCTCTTTTGCCCTTTTTCTGAGCCTTTTTAAAAAAATCCATCGCCTTAATTTCTTGCAATGTTTTCCTTTCCTGAAAGAGGAGCTGCTCTTGCTCTGGGTAGAGGAGTGAGGGAAGCTGGAATCAGTCAGGAGCTGCCTGTCTCCTTCCTGATCTCTTTTCATTTTACAGCAGGAGATAAGCTAGAAATTCTCTTGCCTTTTGCCAGCTTTGGGAGATGAGCAGGAATGTAAGTGTTCACCTTCCCCCAGGAGTGAAAGCTTTAGACAGACCAGTTGTTTCCACCTTTTGCAGGGACATAGGTTTCACAGATGGGTTGAGTGCTGGATGCACAACAGCTCACTGAGATGGCAACCCAGCTTGTGTCCAAGATATTGTCCTAGTGGGGCAGCACACTTAAATCAGCCTCGCCTATACCCAGGCCCTTTGGGCCACCTGAGGCAGCTGGATGTAGTCAGTTGAGAATTGTGTGCAAGGTGGCTCTCTGCTGGCATGAATCAGGAACAGGGTGCTCTGCTCCCTACTCTAGACCTTTTATTAATGAAGGCATCAGGGATGAAGGTAATTTTTTGTCAAAAAGGGGCATAGTGGTAAAAACTACGTTGACCTGCCTTCCTGTTGTAATAAGAAGCCTGCACAGACACTATCTGGCTGCAAACAGATGTTGGCTTCTCCTCATCATCACATCTGCAAGGGGTACCTTTCCCATTGCTCCATCTAAACACAAGAAGCTCTTTGCATGCCTTTCCTTCCTCCATTCTGTGGGATGTTTGTTTGTTTAAAACAAAACCCGGTATGCTAGACATGTGGTGGTGAATGGTGCTGCATCCAGCTGGCAGCCAGTCACCAGTGGTGTCCCTCAGGGGTCTGTACTGGGACCAGCTCTGTTTCATATTTTTATTGATGACATGGACGAGGGTATTGAATCTTTCATTAGTAAATTTGCAGATGACACTAAGCTGGGAGCATGTGTCGATCTGTTGGAGGGTAGGAGGGCTCTGCAGAGAGACCTTGAATGGTTGGATAGATGGGCTGAGTCCAATAGGATGAAGTTTAACCAGTCCAAGTGCCGAGTCCTGCATTTTGGCCGCAATAACCCCCTGCAACGCTATAGGCTGGGAACAGAGTGGCTGGGGAGTGCCCAGGCAGAAAGAGACTTGGGGGTACTGGTCAACAGCCGACTCAACATAAGTCAGCAGTGTGCCCAGGTGGCCAAAAAGGCCAATGGTATCCTGGCCTGTATCAGGAATAGTGTGGCCAGCAGGAGCAGGGAAGTCATCCTTCCCCTATACTCAGCACTGGTGAGGCCGCACCTTGAGTCCTGTGTCCAGTTCTGGGCCCCTCAGTTCAGGAAGGACGTGGAGACACTTGAGCGTGTCCAGAGGAGGGCAACAAGGCTGGTGAGGGGCTTGGAACACAAGCCCTATGAGGAACGGCTGAGAGAGCTGGGGTTGTTTAGCCTGGAGAAAAGGAGACTCAGAGGTGACCTTATCACTCTCTACAACTTCCTGAAAGGTGGTTGTAGTGAGGTGGGGGTTGGTCTCTTTTTCCGGGCAACAACTGACAGAACAAGAGGACACAGTCTTAAGTTGCGCCAAGGGCAATATAGGTTAGATATTAGGAGAAACTTTTTTACAGAAAGAGTGATAAAATACTGGAATGGTCTACCTGGGGAGGTGGTGGAATCACCATCCCTGGACGTGTTTAAAAAGAGATTGGATGTGGCACTCAGTGCCATGGTTTAGTTTAGTTGAGGTGTTAGGACAGAGGTTGGACTCGATGATCTTGAAGGTCTCTTCCAACCTGGTGATTCTGTGATTCTGTGATCACTGGTGCATGGCTACATCTGGGGGCTGGAGGCTGATGGCAGAGAGACAGAGAAAAGGAGGAGCATCCTGTGTTGCTCAGCACGAAGGCTGCTGTGCCTTTAATCAGGGTCGGGGGCTTCATTTCTGGTGGCAATATGTGGTGACAGTCCTGGAGGTTGTGAAGATGGTGGAACACCTGTGAGAGGTCTGCATCAGTGCCAACAGACGCCATCACCCAAGAACTTAAGTGAATACTTTGCCTCTGGTTTGGGGGAAGAAAATCCTGTTGGAAAAGGAAAAAGCAAGTTGCAAGTAATAGCAACAAGGTTATGAAAATGGAAAAACACTAAACAAAAGAAGAGAAAATTATGCAGGTTAATGCACTCAAATCAGGATGACCAGATAACCCCTATCCCAACGATGAGAAAAAGCTGCCTCACAAAATCAGGGGGTCAGAGGGAAATATTTTTAACAAAGCCTGGAGTGATGCCATAACTCTGAGGATTAATAATAGTAATGCCCAACATTTGAAAAGGATGAAAAATGATCCAAGGAAAATTCCAGGCTGTTAGTGCAAGGCCTTTGAATGTTTTTTCAAGCAAAGACTGATTAAAGACATGTTGTTGAGGGAAAAATGGGATAAAATGTGACACAGATTTTCTAAAGATAGATCTTGCCAGGCTAATCTAATAACTTTTTTGATAAGATAACTGATTTTCTACCCCAAGGAAATTCAGTAGAATTTCATCTCTTTGGACTTGACTGAAGATTTGATACAGTCCATGCAGGGAGCTACTAAGACAAGAAGATGGGGGTTAGTAAGGAAATTGGAAACTGAGCAGGGGGTGGCTTCAAGAGAGGTGGCAAGGGCTGGGTTGGCTGAGATGGGGTTGCAAGGGGACCTTCAGCTCTCATTCTTAAAAACTGGTATTTTTTAATTTTCAGAAAGGGTTTTGGCACAAATCTTAGCAGTGTGCTCATGAAGTTAAAATTCGCTGATGCCGTGATGCTGAGAGGCATTGTCCTGACAGAGGAAGTTTGGGAAATCATCCAGGAAAAAGTGGATGACCTTGAGGACTGGGACAAAATAAATGGGATGAAATGCAGTTTTCCACAAATGGAAATGCAGTTTTCCACAAATGGAAGGCAAACATATTTTTAAATAAAAATATACATACTGCAGTGTATATGTAACATATACACTATATATGCAGCCCAATATACACTATATTGAGAGCAGAGTATTGGAAAGGTGGTGGTAAAGGCTGTAGAGCAATATTTAATCTCAGAATGATTGTAAACCACAAGAGTGGATTTTTCCTCAGCCAGGAAAAAAACAAATGCATTTTGAGGCTGCACCGGGAGAGGTATTTCCAGCAGAAACAGAAAAGTACTGGTGCCATGTGAAAGTGGTAGGAAGTGATGTGGAATCACAAATCCTGTGTCCTGGTCAAAAAAATAGTCTCTTTGGACCAGGTAGAAAGAAATGGGCTGGGGTGATTTGGTTTTTTAACAAAATGTTCTCATGGAGGCAAACTTGAAGAAAGGGGCACATTCAGCTGAGCAGAGTGTGTGCTGAGGGAACCTGTGGCTCTTCTCCAGAAACACATCAGGAGTAAACACTATGGAAGGAAAAATACACTATTTAAAGGTCAGCATGGACACAGGAGTATGTGAGCATTAGCAAGTCATGAGTAAGTTCACAATGAAAGTGTAGACGTATCCAAGCCTTGCTGCAGCATAGGGCTGGGTTTATTAACCTCCAGTCCCTCAGCTGCTGCCCTTCGCAGGCTCACCCAGTGCTCAGAGTTGCATTTACAGCTGTGATCCAGAAAGGTCTCTGGGCAAATGCAGGGTCTGAGTGCCTTAGAAAATCTGCCTTTAATTGAAAATCAGTCCTGATTTCCAGTTAGCCTTGTCCTGGGAATACCTAAGTCTGCTTTTCTGTCTGAGACCATCCCTCTTAGTGAAGGCTCTCTAAGAAAACTGGATTATCAATCTCAAAAGCAAATATTATTTGAGCATCCTTGGCTCATTCTAGAGAGTTTTCTTAGAACTATGGAAAGAGGAAAATACAGTGATGTAAAGGGAAGATGTGTTATTTTGTTGTTTCAGAGCAGTCTATACCATTTGCTGTGTCATCCTGCTACTATACCACACGTGTGCGTGTGGTATAGTAGCATATTTATTTATGGAAATAAATATTTCCATATTTATTTATGGAAATCTTGTGCTTGTACTAGAGCATGGAAATATAAATGGACTTAAATAGAAATTAGAAAACAAAAAAAATATTTCCACTTCTCTTCTTCTCTTAAAATGTGTTGGGTAAGGGGCTGAGTTTCTGCAGAAAGAGAGAGAGAGAGAGTATAAAATTGCCAAGAAATTCTGCTATTTAATTAGATACGGCCACCTTCAAGTAGGGATGGTTGGTGTTTGCCTAGCTTCTTGAATGTCCTTGTTCTTCCCACAAATTTTCAGTAATCTTTTAACACCAGCCATGGCTATTGCTGTAATTAGATACAAAAATGTGAGCAGTAGCAAACAAGCTACTTGACAAAATCCAGCAGTCCCTTGGGGCAGATGGTGCCAGCAGATGAAGGAGATTTTATTACTTAGAGCATGGGTTTCTGAGGTGAATCTCAACCTGTCCTGCCAACTGTCTGTTTGAAGACAGCAGTAATAAAAAAAACTGCTGAAGGGGAGGACCTGGGCCTCATGTTCTCCTTCACTTTTAGGGCAGAATACACTTGCATTTTTATGGGCTTTAGGATCCAGCCTTCTTTTCCCCATTGCAAGCAACATCATTACTGCTGTCTCATGTACTCTGTCCCTTTTATTGCATCCCTGAATATATTACATGTTCCTATATTACATTCCTGAATGCAATAATCAGGATACAGATAACACACCGTTTTCCACTCATTAGTGAAGACTTGTGCTATCTATTTATATGAAAGATGAATCTGTACCGAAACTTTCCTGTGGCACTGTGGCCTTGTTCAAAATCTGAGCTCAGATTTAATTTTGAACGCGGTTCCTGACCTATATACACAGAACTGGAGTATTAAGACTGTTTTGAAATACAGATTTAGGTCTTGATTTGATAGTCACATCACTTTTTTAATGTATTTTCCAGTATTTGTAACCACTTTATTCTCAGACTTTTGACGAGAATAAGAGGTTGGATGATAAACATCCGGAGTATTTTTTTTTCTTGTCTTAATTTAGCTCCTTATTAAAGTAAATGGAGATATTCTATTTCTGCAATAAAAAGTAGTGCTCTTCATCACTTTGATCAACATTTTTGTGCTTGCATTTTCCTCTCTCCAAAACTGAAAATGCAAATAATTGTCTCAATATAGTATTTATATTGCAGTTCTATTAATATCAGCATTATAGTCCTTTTTAAAGCACCACGTTGGAAAAAAGAGTGCTCACAAATTTAAATCAAATTGTCTGCTGCTCCCACTCTCCCTGTTTGTGTCTATAGTCTCATTGAAGAGCCCCAGGCAAGGAACAAGACCCTTTTGTGCTATGGTCTGTGCAGCCCAGATCAAAATGGTGATCCATGACCCCAAGAAATTCAGCATTGCAAATGCATGTATATTGCTGGTTAAAATATGACTCCTTCCAGGCTTCCAACCAGCTGAACTATAATTTCTAACTGAAGACCTCATTCATATTTAGGACAAACTGAATAAATTCTACAAAGCTAAAAAGATGGACTTAATTAGTAGATTATCATTCTTTCAGTTGAAAGGGCTGGTGATCGAGTCCCAAGTGGACACACACGGTTCTGATGCTTGGCTATCAGCACGGTGATCTGTTCATTTGAGCCAAGGGGAACATTTGTCCTGCTGCTCATCACAGACTGCACTCCATTTCTTTTAAATCAACTGCATCTACCAGTTACGATGGAAACACTTTGCCTTTGAATCATCCATTTTCCCAAATGTATTCAACCCATGAGTAACTTATTAAAGATCCGCACAGACTCTCTCTTAGCCAATCGGAGTGAAAATGAAAAAAAAACATCCCTTGTGTTTAAACCGCTGCTGTAGAAGTGCTGCATTATGTTTTTATAATGTGAGTTTGGGAAAAGAAAAACAATTTGCTGTACTGCTAGGACCCATTACAAATGAAGAAGATTATCTTTGACTCCTTTCAGAGGTTTCAGTACTTCAGAGTATGATGGAGTGTCGTGGTCACCATGCAGTGTTTGACAGTGACCATTTGCAAATAATTAATGTTACCATGGCATTCCCCATATAAATCCACAGTCCATTTAATTATGTGCAGTGGCAACACTGTAATGATCTTGAAGATAACAGCTGTAGAGGCAGTATCTGTCAGGAATTAAAAGAGGGCTTGGATAAAATTGTATTGCATTGTAAGTTAAAAAATGTGGTCACAGTTTTACTGCAAATATAAAATTGAGATTATTTCACTTGTTTTTAATTTTCCTTTTATTTATAAAGGCAATTGTTGGCTTGATTCACACTAGGGAGGGAGGGAGTTGACAGGCTGTGTGATTGAACCCCTGAATTAGAGGGGTGAATTTGCTGTTGAGCACAAGGACTATAATCAGTGTATATTATTAATTCAAGCACATTATTTCTCAATTCTGGGCGTGGGAGCATTATGCAGTGGTGGTGGTGGTGCCAAACAGCCTGCCCAGCCCCACAGGTTGCTAGATAGGGAAGTTCAGAATGGACTCTGTCTTTAGAGAGAGGTTATCAGTCTCACAGGATGTTGGTCAGTCCTACGTTTGTCACTGTACCACCTGGGAGGCCTCAAAGTTTGCCTGACCCAGCCAGCATGTGGTGTGGTGATGTCCTGCCATCCTGAGATTGTCCCTAGGTAGAAGAGGAGAAGAGCATTGGCACCTCCATGGTCTTCTGTTCCTCCCATCAGCCTTCCCAGCCCCTTTGATGAAAATGCTTCTTTTCTGCAGGGTGAGGTCTTGGGGAAAAGATGACCTATGTGATCCTGGTGGCTGGGAGACTCTGGCAACAAACCAGGGTGGCCTTGGAGGGGACATCCTGCTGTTGGGCTGGTGCCAGCCTCCTGTGCACTTGGAAAGATCACAAAGACTTTTTGACCGAAGGGCCCCGAACTGACAGTGCAGCTGGGGAGGCTTCCAGCTCTGTTTGCACGTGGGCTCTCTTCCCTTGCTTAGCAGGCACAGTTTCACAGCTCTAAAAAGTGACCCTGCATATTTAGCTGACTTTACTGTTCCCCGTCAGCCTTATGTTTCAAGCTTTTTCCCATCCCTTTCCCTCCTCTTCAGGCCTTGTCAGTGTGTTTGTTTCAGTCCAAAGTTAAAGAGCCTTGAGCGAGTCAAGCCTGGGAGTCTATTCCCTTCCTCTTTTTTTATCTTGCATTCTTTAATGTTTGGCCTTCTGGATGGTGTCCATGATGGAGCAGTGTCCCCTTACACAGTGTAATATGGAGCAGACACCCTCTGCTTCTTTTTGGAATCAGTATTATGCAGTGAATGGTAAGAAGCAGGACTTGGGAGAAAATGCAGTGCTGCGTTGGCTTAGGTTCGATTTTTGATGGGTCTGGGTTTATTTTAATTTTCCAGTTTTCATTTTGAAATGCTACAGCTCGGTCTGTCTGCTGTGCCGTCTTCCCAGCTGGCTTTCTCCAGTGTTAAAAGTGATGCTGTGCTCTTCTATTTGTACTTGTAGTTCCTGATCATTTTTTGATGTCTCTTCACTGCTTTTTATCAGTACATGTTAAATCTCTTTTTCCTTAACTCATTCATCTCTCTGGCTTTTCGAGATGTTGCTTTCTCTCCTCATGCTCTGCTCCTTTCCCTTGTCTCATGCTGTTGTTCTATTAAACTCACCAGTTTGATCACTATCCACTTTATTAGTCAACATATGACAGTGGTGGCACAGGCAACGGTCTATATTAAATTTTGCTGTACAGTTTCCTTTGCCGTGTCTCATAGATTGGGACTGTAACTCACAGTGGTCCTTTCTGGGGTATAAAAAGGCAGTGGCCACTGGTAGTGGTACTACGTTGTGGTTTCTTGTTTTGTGGAACTTGGTCTAGATCAGACTTTGTCCTACCCACTGTGCAGCCCAGTCACTCCTCTGCATCCATGTTATCGTTGCACTGTTTTTACAGCTGTAGCATCCTGGAGCCCTTGGATGAGACACTTATCCCCCCAGCTGATTGAGGAGTACTGATTTGCTGGTAGTTAGCAGTTGAACTGACATGCTTTCAGGAGACCAGAGCCAGTTCATGGAGGAGCTCCTGATGATTTTTGAACCCATGCCAGAGTAGAGATCTGGGGAGCCCATACAGGATAGGTGAGATAGATCCTTTTTCCTCCTTCCTCCCTTCTGTGGGTGTGCAACCCAGGTCAAAGTCTGGCTTTTTTTATAAAGAGATGATCAACTATCATTGTGCATGCACTGAGCTGGGCTGACGTCAGTGGAGCGCTGCCTGAGTTTGACCCATTTTATTCAGTGTGTGTTACATACCTCAGTACAAATGATGAAGCAGTGACTTAACACAGGCAGTGATTCATAGCGACAGACACCTCTGCAGAGGATGTCTAGATCTTTCCAAAGCTGCACTTAGCTGAGGAACCACCTCATTTTCAGCCCAGAATCATCTGGGAATGCCATCTGCAGCTGGGAGGTCCAGTCTCTCCTCCATACATCTAAACCCCCACCACCTAACTTCTGAGCATGCTTTATCTTTGCCATGCCTTAAAGGAGGGCACAGATGATCTCCAGCACCTCATGCTATGGGGGTAACAAGCACCAAATGTTGCTGTAGCTCTTGTGTCAGAAATGTGCCATGTGGTGTGAATGTGTTTAGCCTCGATCGCTCCCATGGATCTCAGTGTCGGTGAGCTCAGCCCTGCATATCTATGCTGGTTTTGCTTTTTCCTTAAACTCAGTCAGAAACTACTGCAGAAACCCCAGCCTTGCTGTGTGTTGCTTTTCTCCCTCTCTGCTGTGGGCACGTTGCTGGTGCAGAATCTGTTATTGCTGCTGCAGCGTGTTTATCGTGACTGAGTGTTGTGCATTAATCTTGCAGCATCCTGTGGTGATGGAACGTCATCCTTGTTCCCCTGAGTGGTGATACTCTAAGTGTACCTTTTTTTGCGTTCTTAGAACATGAACTTTTTTATCAGTCAAAACCCAAACTGAGCAATAGAATGAACATCAACAAAACATCTGTTGTCCTCCAGACTGGTTGTGGCCCAGCACAGCAGAGAGCAAGTCTGAGATCAGATGCCAGTTTCAAACCTGTAGAAGCTTTGATCAAAACACTTTGTATTTTGCATTTCACTTTCCTTCCTCTGTTGAAAGAGGAAGAGCAGCAGCTATTGCTACATACCAGTGCTTCTGTATAAAGAGCATATTTGTTGCATACTGCTGTTAAATATTAAGCAGTGTTATATATTTTATAAAGGTCTGATAAAGCACTTTGAAGAAGAAATTTAAATGATAGTGATGTGCTGTTTATATTTTTCTTTTGATTTGCTGCGGTTTTTACATATGAAATAGAAAACAAATATTTGATGTATACTTGACTTTTTCACTTTTGATCTCTATTTTGTTTTTCCTTCATAAGTAGCCCCTCGTTTTCTGACCTAGCATTTTTGCAGATTTAAAGCGGTGTTTTTCCGAACAGTCCTTGATCCAAGTTCACACCAAAAGCACTGTGGATTTGGACTCCACCCTCTGCCCCAGACACTTCTTAGCATGAAAGAAAAGCAAATCTGTCTTTTAACAAGATGAAACCAAGTTGGATTAGATTTGAATTGCCTGGCTCTCTCTGGAGCTGTAGATTCACATCTTGGCTAAATAACTCCTAGCCTTTCTTTCATTTGAGATGGATATCAGTTTACAGTTTGGAGATCTTTTGAATAAGACCTTAAAAGAATGACATCTCGTCTGTTAGACACAGTCAGCAGGGATTTGTGGTGTTTTGCCATGACTACCTGGCAAGATTGCCTTCTCCCCTGTTGCATGGTGGTCTTACATACGTGTGTCCCTGCTTGGACCAGGTGACCTCCAGAGGTTCCTCTCAACCTCAGCCAGCCCGGGATACTGTGACTTGCACTTTCTGCTCTAAAAAGGCTTCCCTATTACAGAGGCTATACTGGTAAGATCTGTGAGGGTGTTTGGAGTGACATTATTTTCTCTTTGTTGTATTGTCAACGATTATACATCCATTTGATGTAAGTTCAAAGCTTACTGAAGTCACTGAAAGTTTTCAAGGATCAGGGGAACTGGATAACCTTGCCATGCAGAGAGAAAACTTGTGGTGAGAATGTACTGTGCATCGCTTAAACAGGGAAACAAAATCAAGTGAAAGCTCTGCTTTTTCCCCCCAGTTTTTATTGAAATGTATAACTTGTCCCATGAAAGATAGACCAAGGGCAATCTCCATTAGCTTGCATTATCATTTCCCATTCAGCATTTCTCTTGCACATGCAGGTCAAAGGAGAATGGATGCGTGCATGACCTAAATCCTTCAAAAACAGGGCACAGTATTATTTTCCTCAGGAGGTCTGTCCTCTAGTTGTCCTCTGAGGGAGTTCGTTTCTCACCCCCGCAGGATCGACGACTGTTTCTGTGCCTCTCGGAAGCTGGATGCAGTCGCCACCGAGGCCAAGTTCAAGCAAGACCTGGGTTTTCGGATGCTCAACTGCGGCCGAACGGATCTGGTTAAGCAAGCAATATCTTTGCTGGGGCCGGATGGGATCAACAGCATGAGCGAGCAGGTAACGGGATAGACATTTAAAGAAGCAGCTGTGAAATGGGAGAGTTTGTCTGCTTGTCACAGGAAATGAGCCCCAGCTTTCAGCTCTACACAGACAGGACCTTAATGCTTCCCCTGCATTGAGTTAAAGCATTGCCAGGTGAACGTCTACATTAAGTGAAGTCATTTTGAATTGTATTGATTTGTCAGTACTGAGGTAACTCAGCATGAGGGCACCTGCATCCCCTGAAATCTTCTTAACAGTGAACTGAGTCGAGTGAAGCCAGAGCAAGATCCCAAGAGAGCTTAGTGTTGAGCTGAATACTTAAAATTGCTTCAGTGCCGTGCACAGAGGCGTGACACAGGACCTGTGAGGTGAGCAGCCTTCCACTGCACGCAGCTCTGGGATCTATCACCACTTCATGTGCACCACCCAGCCCGTCATTAAATGGTTAATTGCTGGCGCTCTTTAATTGATTTCAGTCCAGTCTGAACGGAGCTTGCAGATGTGAAAGTATCTCTGCAGTTACCCCTCCGCTGGTCATTGTGGCCAACATCCACCAGTTGAAGAGCCTAAATTTCCCCGGAGTTACACCTCTGTGAGGCTGGTGGTTGTGCCTGGGGATAAAGCTGCCCTCTGCAGCTACCTACTGACAGCTGTCTTCTGGACTGTGGTGCTCACCGAGGTGGTTCCCCCTTCGCAGAGGGAAATGATGGCTATGGATACTAACCTTTCCTTTTGAAATAGAGTCCCCTGACTTTTCTGGTGCCCCTGATGAAAGTTTGTCACTGCATGTTCCCAGAGCTATGGCATCATTTTTGACAGGAGCCAGGTGGCTGCCACCTCTCAGGTGGTCACGTGGGATAGGAGCTGGACTGTTCATGGGTTTAGGTCTTCTGAGATGAAAGCTGTTCCAGGAATGTGAGTTATGTTGCTGTTCAGTAGCTTTAGTCTGAGTCAATATTGTGGATTCATCTGAGAAAAGCTTTAGAAGAGGGCAATACTTCCTGCAGAAAAAATAGTATCAGACTGCTCATTCCAAGGTTCATACATTATACTTTAAAAAATTATTGTTATTTTAAGTTAGTCTGAACCTGGAAACTTTTCACAGCGTATTTCCTCTGTCCTCCAGGCTGAAAACTGGGAACACTCTGGCTTGATTCATCAAAGTACCTAATCATATGCTTAACTCTGAACACATGCTTTTACATCCTATTTGAGTGAAAGTTAAGCCTGTGCTTAAATGTTTCACTGGATCGAATGTCCCGTATTTTTCAGGATCCCCCATCTTGCAGGACAGAGAGCCCTAAGTCATACAAAGCTGAAAGAAAGACAGTAATTTTGTATTTCGCCAAAAGCCAAATGCCCTTTGTGTTGATTGTACACATTGTTACTGTGTTCCTGTGTGTGCTTGGAACACTAATGATGGGCTCATTAAAAATCCATTCCTCCCACGTGCAGAGAGGGGGGTGAGTGGTGCTGCAGCACGAGGCTGAGCTGCAGGGCAAGCCTGGGGGGAGTGGCAGAGGCAAAAGCAACAGGGACAGCAGTGCAAGGGAAGGGGAGGTTAAAATCCTCATTAACTCTTTAAAACCTTGATACTGCACCATGACATTCTGGGCCCCTTTTAGTCGGTGTTAAGTCCTCCTTCAGCTGCAGCAGGGTCAGAACATCTTGTGTGGTTCCCAGGCAGAGCCTTTGCTCCGGATGCTGCCCCAGGATTCCGCACTGTGACTGCCCACGTGCCGTGTCTTGCAGGGGGAGCCTTGGCACTGGGTTTTCTGTTCTACAGATCTGATTAGACCCCTTGTGCTAAATGAACGCTTGACTTAATTATCCAGTGATGCCACTTAACAGAAACTGAAAAAACAGTTGAAGGAACACGTATATAATTTTAGGCTGCTCCCCCATCCTCGCGTTCCAAGGCCCAAGCACAATTTTTTTGTAATTCGCATGGTCCTGTTTGTTCCCAGTGTTTGTTGACTGCCAAAGGAAATGTTTTGCCACTGGCTGTGGCTGAAGTCCTTTCAAAGTCTCTTTGCAAATAGCTTCAAGTCACCCAAGAACTCTTCCTTGCCTAGGGTGAACGTGTTTTTTCTTAGTAATGGCATGAGGCCCCAAGTGCCTATTCCACAAGTACGCTGCAGACTGAATCCTGTGAAATGCTGAGTGTGTTTCAGGGAGGATCTAAGGACCTTGCAGAGACAAACCTTAATTTATATTGTCTCTACAGGAGCAGCCCTTCCATACATAAGCACCCACTACCTTTAGCCCTGCATACAAACAGCAAACAGGAAAACTGGGGTAGTTCAGCAAAAACAGTGGTGCTGGGCTCTTGCTAGGAAGAACAGTGTTACAGCTCGGTGTCTGGCCAGGACAGGTACCTCCAGTTTCTCTGAAAATAACTTTGCTTCATAGCAGCACTCAGGTTAAACAGCAAATGGTCTGTGGTCTGACAGCAGATTGACTGGGGGACCTCGAAGTAGGCTGTAAACATGCATCAGCGGTAGCTGCATGCTTCGGGAGATTTACTGCAAAGCAACTGGTGGCTGTTGGTCAGCACCTCCTATTGTATTTATTAAGCAGCTTTTGCTGTTACAATTTACAGTAGATTTAATAATTTTGTTAATGGTTTCATCTGGACTCCTTTCCACAGCCACAGAAATACTTCCCTTAAGGGAAATGGTGATCAGGCCTAGCAGGTATTTCAGATTAATACAAATTGCATTGTGGTGATTCTGCAGTGAAGGGTCACTTAATCTACTTTTTCTCCAAGCAGGGCCATGTTTTCCTAGAGCCAGCAACTTGGAACAAAGCTGTCTGGCATTTCATTTAAAATTAAGTCCATGTTGGCTAGGGAGTGCTATACAAAGCCTTGACATTTCCAGCCCCTTACAGTATCCATGTTGAAAAAGCTGTGCTCAAATGTGACCGATCTGAAAAGGAGCTTGAGATGTTTTAAAGGCTCTTTCAGTAATCAAAAAGTTAGATTTTAAGACACTGTGATTATGGAAAACTGAATAGGATTCTTGTCTTTTTAAAATACCAGTAGGCATAATGGTTGCTTTGGTGAAAACATGTCTCTGCTGGGGCCCCAAAGACAAAGGTGCTCAGTTTAGTATACGAGGATGGAGGTGAGGCTGGCAAGCCTAGTTTCACTCACCATGCTGAAGACAACATGAAAAATACACAATAAGCACAAGTGACCACAAAAATGGAGATTTTTACAAAAATGGTTGACTTTTGCTACTCTGAGGGGCATGTTTGTAACAGAGGTAATGGCTTTCATTATATACATGCTGTTAGTCTTGATGATGTATACTTAAATAATTGTTTTAAAAAATCAAAGAGAGTTTGTGTTAAATTTGTCAATTCCTTTGTTTTTTAACTCCAAAAAATGACTAGGGCATGACTCCACTGATGTATGCTTGTGTCAGGGGTGATGAGGCTATGGTGCAGATGCTGCTAGATGCTGGAGCAGATCTGAATGCTGAGGTGAGGACTTTTTGTTGGTTGTATCTTTTTTCTGTTGTTTGTTTACATCTTAAACTGCCCCCTGAAATTGTAGCAGAGTGAAAAATCACAAGAATTAAAAAGAAAACAAATCTGTCTTATCCTGGATGGGACTGCTTGAAATGAACAGTGAAATCAAAGGGCATTAGGTTAACGCTGGGATTCACTGCACAGAAGGGGTTCAAGTCATTGGACTTAACCCACAGGTAACAGTGATTTAGTTGTGTTTGCACACTGCAAATGAATACAGGCATTAGCACCAGCCCTGAGCACAGCTCTAACAATACTAGAAGGACTCAGTGAATCTCAGTGGACTTGAAATGAAGAAGGTAGAAGAAACACCCATCTGGTAACCTGCCAAAGCTCAGCATGTCTACGCATATGGATGTTCCGAGTAAGCATCCCCAGCACACAAGTGCCATATAGGTTCCACTGTTTTGTTTTGCGAAGTGCCTTGGGCTAAAAACTGTTGGGTGAGGAGCTTGAAGCTTCCAGAATACAAATGTCTCATTGATGAATGCACATCACAAACTCGGACAATCTGTCCACCAAACAGATTGTGGTCCAACTCAGTGCAATGCAGGTATGTACATTTTTAAAGAGCCGTTTGAAAATCTGCTGAAGAGTTATGTGGTAATGATTCCAGTTTCAATTTGTTGAGGTCATGAGTAAATTAAGCTGTCTGCTTCACTTATCTGTGTTCCATCTGTTCTGTTTGGACTTGAGCGAGCTGATAAATTGGAGTCACCGCTTCAGACAGACGTTTTGCACTTTTAAAAAGTCTAATTTAAAAAGTAGAAATGGGTGTCACCCATAGGAGACTGATAGTGTTACTACTATGTCCTGAAATCAGCTGGTGATTTCAGTTCCCCACAGTCAAGCACACCACCCTCAAAGCTGGCACTAACTGAACACTTGAACCCCTAGTCAGACCAAAGACCGTATGGGCAGGGAGGCTGATCTCTTCCTTAACCTTGCCTTGTGGCTCAGATGTGAGGTGGCGTTATTTGGTTCCCAGGACGAGTTTTCATTAGGAGCAGTCCTCCCAATTGCTCCAATAATCTTCCAGGCTTGAATCAAATGCAAATTTAAACAGTTTTATCTTCCTGAAACTGCTGACATCTGAGAGAACAGCTCCAGTGAGGAATGTGAACCTCCCCAATTCATTGCCACAGAGTGTTTGCTCTAAAATCAAATGAAAACACTTTTGGACAAGAACTATGAATAATTATGGCGTGCAATTATAAGATGATTTGTGCACACCACAACCAACTGTGCAAATTGGGCAATTATGGCAAAAAAAGGCAAATCAACCATGAACAAAAATAAATACTTTGTCAGGTGCCTGCATAATTTTCTCCCTTTCACTTTGCAAATATGTTTCCAAAAGTAGCCTCAAATGCTGGGCACCTCCCTTTTTGATTGCCCATCCTTAGTGAAAATGGACTAATTTCCAGATGTGTTGAGAAGCTGGAGTTTGCTCTGTACTCAGCAGGACCTGCAGCTGCTCAGCCAGTCTCATCCTTAAGAGCCTGTCCAGCCACATGTCTTTTGCAAACACTGTGTTGGAGAGAACTCTGACTTTAAAAAAAAACCAAAAAGGAGCAAAGGAGTTAAAATGACTTCATTTTCTTTGCCGCTTTCCATGGACTGCCCCTAACAATGGTGGGAACCATGCTTGAGGAGGAGCTGGATGCATTCACTGAGCTGTGGTCCTGCCCATCTTTACCCTCTGCTGCTCTTGCTCCACATCCCAGACCCCAAGGCTTGAGCTGCTCAATCCTCTTTCTTCTAACCAGACTCAGCCCCTAAGGAGCCCTGTGTCCTTGTTCAGAGGCCAGCAGACTCCTTGTGGTGCCCTTTGAGCTCTCCCTTTGGCAAATCTGGGTGGTAACAGCCAGGTGCTTGTGCAGATCTGGCAAGCTATGGGATCTGCATGGGCTCTTCAGATTTTGCCCTCATCCCTGTCCTTGGGACTGAGGGCCTGCTTCTAGCAAAACACTGCATGTGATGCTTGGAAATGAGAGCTGCTGATGGAACCGAATATTTGATGACTGGCCCTGCTCCCCTGTATGGATAAAAGTACTTCACACAAGGTAGTGAAAGCAGAGCTGGCTGGTGAGGCAGAGAGATGGTGCATCTTTTACTCTGATTTTAGTCTTCTTCTGAAGATCAATAACAAGATTTTGAATTTTGGTGTCACACTCCATCTGAGTGTGCAGTCTCGGATTGCAAATGTTCATTAGATTTTACCAGCTCTGTGAACCTCATCAATATTAATACTCCCATCTTTAAGACAGGGAAACTGAAGCAAAGAATGGTTATTCATCTTCCTCAATGTCTACATTAGAGGCACCAGGCACTAAGGCATAGAAAATGGAAGGAGCAATCTGAAGAACAGCATTTTGTTTTCTAAGGATATAGTTTGCATCTCTTTTAACTGTCACCACCCAGCACTTTTAGCTCAACTCAGAGAGGAGAAGGCAGTAAAAAGGAGTTTTCTTTAAACATTTCTGAAGTGACACTCTGCCCCATCACTTTCCAGACATCTTTTTTTCCCCCTCTGGTGAGAGAGGAGGAGCCTGGAAGAATGCCTGAAAACTCCAGGGTAGGGCTTGTGATGTGTCTTTCATGACAGCAGTGACAAAAGTCATACTGATTTAAGTGCAAAGAAATTTGGCTGGGCCTGGAGCAATCCCAAGGCCTGGGGCTGCTGGTACATGGTCTGGTGAAGTCAGTGGGAGTGGTCCTTAGCTGTAAGTGTCCTGATCCATCCCTACTTCCCCAGTGTGTGCTGTTGTAACCAGCTGTGGATGTTTTGCCCTTGTGCAAAAGAATCTGGTGGCCAGTGGTTTAGATGGAGCTACAGTAGTTGGTAAAAGACTTCATTTGGTAAGAACTCAATTCAAGCTGTCGAATCAGCATGAACAGTTTTAATATTGAGAAAAATTTTGCAGGAAAAAATGAAGCCAATCATTTTAGAAAGCACCTTTCCCAGGTTTTCTATTTCACTTACTCCCTCACATGCCTGGCTTTCAGGCAAGTTGAATTTTGTTACATATAGCTCTTTAAAAAAATAACTTTAATTTGTTTGTAGGTTGTCAGTACTGCTCATAAATACCCATCCGTCCACCCTGAGACCCGCCATTGGACAGCTCTGACATTTGCTGTGTTGCATGGACATATTCCTGTAGTTCAGGTATTATTGTATTTCCCTACCTGCATCTCATTCTTTTTTTTCCTCCTCTTCAGTTCTAATTACATCCATCTCAAACCAGCATCCTTTTGTCATACTCATATTGGTTACTTCTGCTTCTTCAAGAGTGTACTGATATATGATAGATTTACAAAGTGAATACGGTGTTCAAACCTTAACCAATATGAGGCTTAAACAGGACAATTTTAAAGCAAAGTTGCACCAAAGAAAGTCTGACAACTCCTTGTGCTCCTTCCTGACCACTTGTTTTGTATGTTTGTTTATTCATTCATTGCACTTTCTTACACTAAAATACTAGCAAACACAAAACCGCTGCCTTGGTGGGAGAGAGGTGGACAACAGCCCTCATGCTGCTCCAGAGGGGGAGAATCCCTCGCTCTCCTTACCCCATCCAGGTGTCGTGTGGAATGTGCTGGTTCTGTGCTTTGGCATCTCAAAAGCTGAGAAGGTTTTATTCTTCAAAACTGCTGTGTCTGTGACACACTCAAGCACCAAAGCTTTGAAGGCCTTAAGACAGAAATGGCCAAGAGGGGGCTGGAACATGGGCTCCATCCTGCTCTCCTTGGCCACTTTTGTTTTCAGCATTGTTGCTACTAGTATGGAACTGTCCCCGCTGGAGACCACAGCTTTTGGACTCATTGCTGCAATTGGTTCTTAAGAATTGTCTTTCTTTTGGCCATGTCTTCATATAAAAGATGGAGACAGTTCAAATCTGATCCATTTTTGGATGGTGCTGGGCTTCTAGAAGACCATGAAGGAAGGATGCTTGTCGGGCTAATTTTCTTCCATCTCCAGTGCATTACTTCCTAACACTGACCTTACCCCATTTCCCATTCAAAAACACTGGGTACACTTTTTTGGCTCTGAAGTTGGACACTGGTGCTTCTGGTGTTTGGCAGCATAAAATGAGCGAAAAAAGGAATGAATTTGCCTCTCTGAAACAATGGGCAGAATTTGCATGTCACGTGTCTCCATTGTATCTGGTTTGCAGATAACAAGAAGCATTAGATTCTCATTTGTCACTGTTCATGAACTCTGAAGACTGTGATGCCCTCAGTTGCTCTAAATGGTGAATTTTTTTTCTAGCTATTGCTGGATGCTGGAGCAAAAGTAGAAGGTTCCTTAGAGCATGGAGAGGAAAATTACTCTGAAACTCCTTTACAGCTGGCAGCAGCTGCTGGTAAGAACTTTCTTTCTCCTCCTGCTGTAACAATTCCTCAGCTGGGATCTGTGGTTTAGGTGAGCAAATACTGGATTTTAAAAGGAGTAAAAATGCATCTCTTGCCTTGCAGGAAATTTTGAACTGGTCAGTTTGCTGTTGGAGCGAGGAGCTGACCCCATGATAGGAACAATGTACAGGAATGGCATTTCCATGACTCCACAAGGTGACATGAACTCTTTCAGTCAGGCTGCTGCACATGGACACAGGTAGAGTGGGAACAAGTCTAGTGGCATCCTTCAAGTGCTGCTTTTTTGCCTGGGCATCCAGTTTGAGCAGATGGGTGAAATTTCTGCATGAACAATTGAACATGCCACCAACTGAGGAGAGATGTAAGGCTTTCTCGTAGCATGTGAATTAAACCAGTTGGTAGTACAAGCTGCTTTTTGATTTCTGATGTAAAAAAAAAAAAAAAAGGAAAGGGACTCCTTGTGGTGTGTTCAATGCAGTGGTTGTTAAATGGCAGCTGATGTGACAGCAGAAAGGAATGTCAGACATTCCTTCTGAATTTCTTGACGTATTTCGCAGGTTTGAGTGAATTGTGTCTGTACTGCTGCAGCCTTAATTTTTGGTGAATAGAGGTTCTGCATCTGTGTTTACTATAAAGTCCTGTGTGTCTTAATGCTGTTTGTATGCTGCACATTTTTTGAAAAAAAAGAACTACTGAGATGAGCACCTGGCATGCATGACCTTGCAATGCTCAGGAGTTGACTGCAGTGTAATGAATTAGTATCATGATCTTCACGTTCCTACTTTTCTGATTGTAGCCATCCAGAGGAACATAGATACAGGTTAGAGACAGTACCTACCGTGTGTTTGCTTAGAGATGAGCTGCCAGTCTAACACCACGCTCACGGCACGTCAGGGTGGGTTCAACAGCTCTGCCCCTCTGGAGCCTGCGAGGGATCCCTGGCACAGACAGGACACTTTGGGTGTTGGAAGTCTCACATTCACCCAGTGTGAATGGGAGCCACAGGCCTGAGGAGAACCTGGGGCTCTCCTTGGCTTGGCTGCTGGCTGTCCACGTCACAGACTCTGACTCTAGTGTTCCTACCTGTATACACAAACACACCTTCTTCCTGCCCTGTCTGCCCTAAATTTGTTTGGGACACGCCATACTGGGGTCTAAGCGGCTGCAAGGGAGACACTGGAATACAAGGAGGGTGGGCTGGGAGCCAGCCTGGTTTTTCTTCTCACAGCTGCAAAACCAAGGGAAACTCTGTTGAGGTTGATGAGGTTATGCTGGTGCAAACCTGAGTTTGGGTTTTGTTGTTTGGTGGCCCAGCTGGATCAGTGGCTTTGTAGAGTAGTCCCGGCTGTGCTTGAACCTACCCTGACTGGCCTTGTTGAATGTCTAGCTGCTCTAGCTTTCCCAGGCTGCTTTGAGTGTGAATTGAGTGGTGGTGCTTTCAATAGCTCCAGGCAGCTCCCTTCTCAGGTGGCTGCCGTGGTGGGAGTCCCAAGAGCTTGTCCAGAGGCACCTTGGCCTTCCCTGATTGCTGAAGAAGTCCTGAGTCACATTTAGCTCACGAGTCTTTGTTCCCACGAGATGCCGCCACTCGTGTGACATCTGTGCGGTTCCTGTCACGACAGCAGTGACTTGCAGGTGTGTCCCAGGCAGTGCAGGTGGGCTAGCAGGAGCTGTGCTTGCCTTGGGTCTGCTCTCAGCTGGTTCTGCTGTTAGCTGGAGTAATTTCCTGGGTAGGTGTCCTAACTTGCCACATCACAGCAAGTACGCCCAGTGTAGTGAAAGCCTGGCCGCTGACTCTGCTCTCTCTTTCCTCTCCTCTCCTGCCCTCTCTCCCTCTGTCTGTCATGCCGTGATTGACAGGAACGTTTTCCGCAAGCTGCTTGCTCAGCCGGAGAAGGAGAAGAGCGATATCCTGTCACTGGAGGAGATCCTGGCCGAGGGGACGGACCTGCCCGACTCAGCGGCAGCTCCGCTCTGCGCCAGCCGCAACAGCAAGGCCAAGCTGAAGGCCCTGAAGGAGGCCATGTACCACAGCGCCGAGCACGGCTACGTGGACGTCACCATCGACATCCGCAGCATAGGTCAGTCCTGGGCTCCTTCCTCTCCTTCATCCAGGGAAGGACCACTGTAAGAAACATGTCCCTCTTGACCGGCTGTTGCTTAAACCAACCACGGTCACATCTTCCTTGACTCTTTTGGAATAGAAGGTGTTGGGAGATCTGACAGGTTCCTGGCCCATTCCAGCTCCACAGCACACCCTGTTCAGGGGCCAGTGGCTTTTTCTGCAGGATACAGTGGTTTCCACCAGGAGCCATCTGCACTGCTGCATGGCAGAGTGTAGGTAAGGCTCTGGGGCAGTGTTAAGCTGTCATGGGCCATTTCCAGCTGCTTCTCTTCTTTGCTGTAAAGCAGTCCGCCATTAAAACAACTTTATTTTCCAAGACTCTGAAGGCAGGAGCAGGGAACTGACTCCTTGGTGTGCCAGCTCTGCCAGTGAGGGACTTGGACATCATAACAGCCTACTGGGCAGTTGCTTCTGCCTGTGGGGAGGGTGGTTGCGTGGCGCAGAGGGAAGTCGATCTGGTCTGTGTATTTACCATCCCCATTCATCTGTTCACAGAGAAACGGAGACCCAGGTGCCTGGTGTGCCTCTGCCTGGGGCAGTGCTCCAGCCTTGAGGATGTGGGGTGTGGGTCAGGGTGTGCGGTGGGCTGTGCAGGCAAAGATCTGGAGATGAATGAGAGGAGAGCGGCAGGGGTGCTCTCCAGGCATTGAACATTTTCTGACGGGGAAGGAAAAACCTTCACTTGCCAAACACCAGGCTTGTATTTCTTCCTCTCTGTTCTGTAAGAGCAGAAAGTAGGTCACATCCAGCCTCATGCCTGCAGAGGTACATTAGCTCCATGTGCTTTCTCACTCAGTGCATGGGAGCAGTTCCCTTTAACTTCCTGGAGAGTGGTTCTGCCATGACAATCTGCTTGAAAGGGCTGATCTGCTTAACTCACCCAGTGCTCTTTAGGGAAAATATTAATGATCAGGAGAGGACATGGGGTATCACTTAAAGCAAGTTGTAATCTGAAGACCACCAATTTGAATCCAGGTAGGTAGTGACCAAAATCAGGGTTTTTTACCATTTAATGGCTCTCCAAGGCCACATTCAAACAAATGAGCTAGTGTAAATCTAGTTTCCAAAAGGCTTTTGCAACACAGAACCCCACAGCAATTACCACAAATTGGCAGTCTCAGCAGAGAAGCTGAAGGCTAGATGAGCAGAGAGACCACAGTCTTCTCTTAGCATTTGGAGGAAAGCCTCTGTGCATTAGCTCTGGGATGTACTGATAACCATCAGCCTTCTCAATTAGGGATAAATAGGAATTTGATTTCTTGAATTATTTGGCAGCTCTTGCTTAAAATCTTAACATAAGTAAAGGTAAAAAAGCAGAAGGGCATGTCCTTCCGTAGAGCTGGGAATGAGCTGTGTCCCCTCTCTGCAGGTGTTCCCTGGACACTGCACACATGGCTGGAGTCTCTGCGCACGTCCTTCCAGCAGCACCGCCGACCCCTCATCCAGTGCTTGCTCAAGGAGTTCAAGTCCATTCAGGAAGAAGAGTACACTGAGGAGCTTATCACACAAGGGTTGCCTCTGATGTTTGAGATACTGAAGGCCAGCAAGGTAGGATAAATTATGTGTTGTAAAGGAAATCAGCCTTATTTCCATCCTGTAAGACATGAAAGCTTGCGATACTGTTTTTGAATAGCTCTACCAAAGGTTGTTTAGACTGCACAGGATTATTATTATCTGTAGTATGTATCTCGGGTTCTTTCACTCTGGAAGCATGGCTTATAAACACACAGGCTAATCACTTCTACTAGAACAGCCTAATAAGAGGTGCTAACAATAAGCTGGAGAGACAACAGAAACTGGTGCACAGTGCTGAAATCAAAGCCAAAAGGGTCACGGCAGTGTGGCAAGAGATGTTGATAACCAAACCAACCCAAAGAGTAACTTCACCCAGCTTGTTTTACAGGACCATGCAACAAAGCTAATATTCATGTTTACTTTGGATTTCTTTAGCCTGTCACGACTTTTTCTTCCCCTCATGTGGACTCTTAACATTGTGAGGAGACTGGTTTCTACAAGCACAGAACAGGATAATTGTTTTAAATCTTCTGTGTGAGTGTTTGTACTTGCAGCCTCCCCAGGTTTATTCTTTCAGCTGACGTTTTCTTAGCCAGGCAAATCAGACTAACAAAACCTTTCTGAGGAGGTACCATTGCAAGGGCATGCAAGCATAATGGCAGAAGGGATGATCACGGAGCTGGCAAGGAGAGGAAAATGTCTTACGCAGTGAAGAATTTAAAACTTGTTACAAAACTGTTCTCTACTGGTCCCCCTGACAGTCAGTCACTCCCAAGGAATGCCCAGTCAACTTTTACTGTTACCAGAAAGTCATTGTAGTGATGAAAAGCATCAAAATTATTTGGTTGCTGTTCTTTTTCCTCATGCAGCACAATACATGTTGGTATGGTCTTCTAACTGTTAAACTGAAAGTAAGTAGCTTTTATCACCCAACTCTATGTGTAACAGCAAGGAGCAAATCATTTTTAGCATCTGAAGTAACAGCCTAAATAATGTGGAAAGGGTAGAGATTCTGGTATAGGCACGCAGTACCAAAAGGTTCCAGACTTGGTATAGCTAGTGATGGCCTACATGGATTTATTTCTTGTATCTTGCTGCAAAAGCAGGCTTGGGCTAGAGTCCTGAGCAAATCCTGCATATTTGTTCCAGCATTGTTCTGATTTTCGCTCCCACAAGCCTTGCCTTTGCAATTAGTTTGTATTGGGTGGATATTTATGGAGAATATTTTGAGATAGGTTTTAGGAAATTGTTCCAAATTCTAGGATTTGTAGATTCCTTGTTCTATGCTCACTTGAATTAATGTATGTTCATCCAGAAGCTACCAGCAAAGTGCTGTTTGGTTTGAAAGTTGATAGGGAACTAATCATATTGAAAACTTAACAGAGATTAAGTTTAGGATTTGTAATCTAAGATGAGGGGTGACTTTAATTGCTTTTCTCCTGGGTGGCTGAAGCCAAGGCGAGCAGTCATCATTAGAATAAATCATTTACATAGGATTATACCTTTGGTGCATCTAAGTCTTCCACAGTCTATTGTAGGAGACCCGGGGAAAAATAAGACTGCTACCTTCTGCTTTGGGTTCACTTAAAAAACTAAAATATGGAGGGGCGAAACAACTGAAGTATCACAAAAACCCCTACACGACGAAGAAGAAATCTGTGCTGATCTTTATGCCTGCCCCTGGGCCTGGGGGAACTGCCTGTCGTCATCTATATCCACCAGCACACACTCACAGGGTGTTTCATAGTCTTAGGAAAAATAATTTATCATTCTGGGACACTTTAAGGGTTTACAAATTGTCTGCAAATGTTATGAATTATTGTGGCGGTCTTGTCCAAATGGCCTCTCACAAAGCTCTCCCAGACAGAAATGAGGAAAGAGACTATGCAACCCTTTGGAAGGAATCTACATAAATTCATTTGTAGGACAATGAGCCAGTAAAAGTTCTCCCTGGTCACTCCATAGAAGGCAGCTGAGAAAAGCTGAGATTTAAAGGATCTTCTGTTCCCCATCTCTGGAAGGGCTGAGAGCAGAGATTTTTATGTATACTTACAGAATGGAAATCTTCTTTAAGAGGTAAGGGCCATAACTGTGGTTCACATCCCTCTCTGCTGACAGCAAACTGTAAAGCTCTGCATTTTGTAGAGCTGTGGAGAGAGGAGCTTGATTTGCCCGCACGGACGTCCTTTTCCCTGTGGGCTGGAAACTTTGGGAGAGATTATGACTCTTGCTAAACATCACAGTCTGGCCCAGTACATTTCCTTAATGAGTTTTTCGGGGCAAAAAGTATGAAATAAGCAACTAGGAAGCAGAGAGCCACTTAGCAGTTCTTGGCTGATGTAAAACAAGATGTCCCATTTGCTACATATTGTGATGCTCAGTATATTTTAATTGCATGGCAACTTGCACCTAGTAGAAATGGCATTTTGTGTTCCTATAAATAGTTCCAGCTATCCCATAATCTCAGAACAATTTGCTAATATTAATGAGTTGAGACTTGGAAGAAGATCTTATCCTCCCTTCAACAACAGGGAAACTGAGGTAATTAAACAGGCAGATTTTCAGCATCTCATAGAGTGACAGCCCCAGTCTCAGAGGCTGTGATAACCTGGATAAGCCAGACAGCAATTCATAGTTTTGAGTAATTTGGCCAGAGAAACTCCCCAAAAATCACATGCAAACATAAGGGCAGGTCTCAGGGTAGGAAGCAAGCTTTCTGCCCCCACCTTCTACTTTGCAGTGTCATGCGAAATGTTCTTGCAGGTTCCCAGGCCATGCAAAAAAAAAGGCCAAATGCTACAGATGTGGAAAAATTAAGGGAAATGTAACCAATACCTACAAGAACAGTGTCAGATATGAGGAATCCCCTTTGTCTTACAGATGGTTTATAAAATGCCTGTTACTAGGGGATACAGATGTGGGGGTTTGTGTGGGAGCTCTGCCAGCACTGATGCTGGTGTCCTGTAGGGTGGCATTCCATTCCCATCTCTGTCCTGGGATGCTGACAGTAGAAATAAAAATAAAATATGCAGAAGTCCTGATGCTGTAACACAGAACAGCAGCAAAAATTGGCGAGTCAGGCAAAACTGGCTGAGCTGAAGTCCCTGGGTTTATTGCCTTTCTTCAAGCTGTGAAGTAAGTGGGGGAGAACAGTGTATAGGTTGCACATGGGTTGTTCACTGCTGCACTAAAGCCCTGGAGGAAGCCTTCCAAAAGCACAAACGAAGGTTTGATACCCAGCTCCTGGTGGCTTCTGGTGGGATGGAGCTCTTTCATTTCCTTTCATCCCTTTAAATGTCTATATCAGCTGCACCGTTGAGAATTGCACGGGGAGCGGGGAAGTAGCGGCATTTCCATGCTGGTGAGGCGGAGCTGTGAGAAGAGGCAGAGAATTGCTCTGCAATCGCTCCCTCCACGGCTTCTGCTGTCCTGCAGTGAGTTTGGGTCGTTACCAAATTAAAGACCAGGGGCGAGGTACTCTGGAAAAAGCAACATCTGTGGCAAAGACGTGGAGAGCTCGGTTTAAGGCACCTCTCCTAAGACCAAGCAAAACTCAAACCGGGAAAACTCCGACACTAAAAATGTTGATGACGCATGATGGTTTTGAGACACTGGATGGGTAGGAAAGGCGCTGCCATTTAGGGATGGATTGAATCTCTTTGGAAGATAAGCACACCAGCATAACGTGCTAGAAGTGGTTTGGACAGAGCTGTGTGAGGCCGAAGCCAGAGAGTCACTTCTGAGAGTGAGTAGCCCTGAGCTAAACTTTAGCTGCTGTGTAGAGCAGAGTCAAATCCCTCACAATTAAAGTGATGCTGGAGATCTTGTTATGGAAGAATGATAGGAAGGTACATTTTTTTGAATTCCTGCCTGTTGGTATCTGTGTTGTGCTCTTCATGGCTTGGGAAAACTCCCCCAAACTCCTTACTGAAAGCTTTTCTTTGCCTCCAGCTGAGGTTGATGTTTGCATTGCCTGAGCCTGACTCTGGGCTGGATTGCTCACCTGCCCCGTGTCAGAAGATCATATTTGCTTGAGGAGTGGGTATGCCTGAGGAGTGACCCCGCCAAATAGAGGCTTTTAAAAGGGCTGTGTGGAGGCTGCACCCAGATATATGGACTTGTAGTGCCTGAGGTGAAGCTCGCAGGTCAGCTCTTCTGTTTTTGCAGAGATTCTCTTAAGGATAATACGCTGAATGTGCTGGGATGTTTCTTTGTCCTCTGTCTACGAAAATCCCGGAGCTGTTCAGTTTGATCTTGACATTTCCACAACCTGAAAAGAGAGACTCAAACCCACAGCCTTGGAAGTTAAACATATCTGGCCTTTGGAAGAGGTTGGTTTTAGGTTTCCACTCCAGGGCTCTGCGTAAGACTGAACTGTCATTAAATCACCCAGCTCCATCCATGTAGATGAGCCAGCACCGTTGCCAGTTGTATGAGGTCATGAGCCAGTTTCATCCACTGCTTTTTCTGCCTACAGCAATTTACATCAGCTTGTCCTTGGCCTGTTTTTTTGAGAAAATATGCAACCTTTTAATTCTAAATAATCTCTCTTACAGCTTTCTCCCTTTCCCCTGTAGGACGGGTAAGGAGCTATTTGCCATTTCCTTGGATCCTGTGTGGCCATGCATTGCTGAAGTGCGTGTGGGAGTCCACACATGCATTGAGCACATCTGCTGAAGCATCATCTGAAGCTCTTAGAGGTGCTTCACACCAGGAAAATTTGGCTTAGGACTATGAGTATTCCTGCTAGTGTATTGTCTAAGACAGAATCATCTTGAGAAGTCGTAGGAGTGATCCTTCACTGCCATACCTTCATTGCATTCTGCAGCTTTCTCTTCATCCTTCCCATCCATTTCTGTCAGTGACAACATGTTTATTTCATTTAGTTTATTTTAAAATTTAGCCCAATAGTGAGTTGTTGGACAGCCAGGCTTGTTGAAAGATGCAGTAAACTACTTTGCAAAGGTGTTTCCTCAGAATTTAAAATTCCTGCAGTTTTCCAACCTTGACAAATGCACCTATAGGCAGCTGAAGAAATGTGCAGGAGTGCACAGGCTCTTTTGGAAGGCTGAGCTGTTTGAATAGCAGCCGTCAGTCTGGTGTTGACAGTTATCAGGAACAAATAGCAATTCAGAACAATAACCAGTTTTAAAATTCCAAAAGGATTCAGACATGTGGGTGTCTTGAGAAATCTAGCCTATATGGTCTGAAAGCTAAAGTACTCTTTCAGCAGTAACTTCTCCATTTGGAAACCGAAATCTCTTAAAAGGAAAGTTTTGGGGTGTTTTTTTTAAATATATCTTTTCAGAAATAGCCTCTGTCATAGATGCACTAACTACTGGAAAAGTATTTTCATGTCTCCATCAAACAGAAGGCAGCAGGAAAGACTGAAACATCTGCCTGTTGTGTTTCAGGAGAACTTTCAGAAGCTGAAGCTTGAGATGAGCATTCTGTTTCTCTGTTGCTGGGGTTTCTCTGGATTTGATTCTTCTAAAACGAATGTTGGGAGAGGTTCCTCAGAGAATGTCAACAGACTCAGCTCGTGCATCTGTACTACTAAATCCGGGCACAGTGGTCAGCAAACATCAGTATTTCCCCAGGGTCTGCATGTGACCTAGAAAGTGGCACTGGAAGACAAAGGAGCTAGAAAATCCCACTTTCTTCCATTGCTTCGTGATGGGCTGAAAGGAACATTTCAGATGAGCTTGAGTGAAGCTGTGTTTTGTTGTGTGAAGCCAGACTGCCCTGTTTTGCAGGAAGGGCTAAGGGTAGAGAGGAGAGGTGAACCCTACACAGCACTGGGGCAGGCACTGTGTCATAATTGTATCCCAGGGATACACTCTCCTGGGGAGAGTGCTGTGCATGTTTCTCTTACCTGGAGATGATCAGGAAAGACTCCTCTTTGTCTTGTTGAACTGCTTTTCAACAGAAAACTAAGGTTTTATTGTAATGAAAGATTTCACTAGGATATTTGTTTCCCACATAATATTTTACCTTTCTTGAAAAAATTAACACTTGAAAATGGAGTATTTTGGCTGACGACTCAAATACTTCAGCTGAAGAAAAATGTGGAGTTTCCATAGAGGACACAGGCACACCAAAACCTGCACTAAAAATAACCCTGAAGGCATCCCAAGATGCTAAAGGGTCTGCTTATGGATTCTATGGAGTGGCTAATGCCCTTCTGTGTGTCATCTAGTGCTCAGCCAGCATGCGGTGACTGATCTTTTGGCTGGGACTTGCCATGATTTTGTTAGTCAGGTTTCACTGTTCTCAAGCAACTGCAGTGATCTGTAGCATTGCCCATTGTCACTTGTAGCACTTCTGTGTCTGAACAGTTCCGAGTAAGCCGGACCCAGGTTATCCACACATGTACATCCTGCATCCTGCGTGTGAGATGCGAGCGCCAGGTACCGACCAGCGTGTCAATAACACACTGTTAACTCTGTCCTGTGCTTTCATAACACACATTCAGCTTGGTGCTAACACAGGTTTGATTTTTTTCCTACCCTCTGCTACCTTCTAAAATGTTCCCCTGCCAGAGGCAGGAGCCGTTTCTTCATTTACAATAAATAAATGCCGTGGGTGTGACACCTGCCCTTTTCTGGTCTCTCACCCAGGGATTAGACTGTGCCCGTGGATCTGAGCTTTTTACATACAATGCACAGCTGTGATATAAAGAGCCTTTTGAAAAGGAGGCTTGGCGGCTTTCCCAGAAGCAACGGAAGGGTCCATTTGTGCCTTACCTGTGATTAATTCTTTTCCGTTTGTGCTTGCAGTGGAAGGGCTTGAGCCCAGCACTAACAAAACCCATTTTGTTGCGCGGTTCACTGCCTCTAACTGTAGCTCCAGCCTCTGGGGCTTCCCTCCCTTTCCAACTGTTGATTAATATTAATTATGTGTATGCTGCTTAACCATGTAGGAGTGACCATCTGAAGTGGCATTCAATCAGTTTTGAGGCACTTGGTGAAAGTGAATTATGCAAGAGGACAGTAGCAGGAACACCCATGCAAGGATGGAGAAGGTTCTGAGATGCCAAAGGTCTCAGAGTCTGAATGTTCAGGGATGAGGGACAGCAAAAAGCTCTCTTTGTTACTTCACTCTTTATCATTTTTTTCTGGGAAAGAGGAGCATAAATAGAGGACTAATTCAAGGGTATCCCAGCATATCATGGATGAGTCCTCAATGAGCTCAGGGTATCCTGCGACTTTACCACTGCCGGACCAGCTGTTGAGGACTGCGTGTGAGATGGGTAACTAAAAACAGCACTTCTGCCACTCTGCAGTTAGCAGAGAAATGAGTCCCCCCAGCATTCTCAGGACCAGAGAGAGAGAAGATGCCCCTGGTCTCTGAGAAGTGTGGTTTCTCAGCTTGCTGGGAAGGTGTGTATTAACAGGCAGACACCGAGCCCAGAAGATTAAGCATTACTTTTTCTGCCTTAATGTAGTGGGCTTTTGGTTTTTGGGCTATGTGGTAGAGGAATTTGAGGGCCTGGCAGATTTAGGTTAAAGCAGCATTAATGGAGCTGAGCTGGTGAGGGTAACATCAGTAGAAGAAAACCCCAAAATACTGCTTGGGATTTCAGAGGTAAAGAAAAGAAGCCTGACTTGTTACCACTTTAGAGGGCAGCCACGTGGAGGTGGTAGGGTGTCTGTAGGCTGGTAAGGAGAACTAAGCAGTGCAGTTTGAGCAGTCTGCAACACACATTTTACCCTGCAGAGTTTGGGGCACAGACACATGTCTTGCACAGGTACTGGAGAATATCGGCTATATATTTCCCAGCCGTGTCCAGTACCTGGTAGGAATGCATCCCAGAATGGCTATGCTGCACTGATCCGTGTAACCTGGAATGGAGCAAGCTCTCCCAGGGTATGTGCCGAAGCCTGGAGGAGACTGCCCTGAATCCTGCCATAGACCTTTGTCAGATGGACGTTCAGGAAAAAATATCCCTTCCCTCCCCACCCAGGTCTTCACCTCTTCTCAGATCAACCGACAAGGCACCTCTGGTCCAACAACTTGAAAGCCTCCAGCTTTGCTTCAAAAGAATTTATGAATTCCCCTCACAGTTCAAGTGCATTCAGCAGGACTGGGGAATTCCTTTAGATCTCTGCTGAAGAATGCTTTTAAGTCAGGGGACCGCTTGTATCTACAAAGCAAAGTTGCTTGCTCACCAACCAGCTCTCTGCTGGAAGCACCATCTCCCTCAGAAGACTCGCTGTTGTTCCCTGTTCCCTCTTGCCTATCTGTAAACTACCCCATGGCTAGGTAAATATTTTTATTAAATCCTGTGCCAAGCTTTCTTCCCCCTCCCACAGAAGAAGATGCGTGTCGGCTCGCTTTGAGTGCAAATGAACGCCCATGTCTAAAGGGAAGCTGGCCTCTCTCCAGGTGTCAGCTTCACACATCCTGGCACAATGTTTTCCAACATCAAACTGTAGCAAGAAAACAAACTTTGGTTTGCTCCTCCAATGTTAATCTTGCCGCCCACAACTGCTGCACTGAGCTCTTACAGCTGAGCTTTCACAGTTACGTTGACACGATGAAAGGACAAACGGAAGAATTATCCATCTTGGTGCTTAAACGAGAGCTTCTGAGCACCTCAGTGTGGCCACTGTGTGAAGGTGAAGGTTGAATAGGCTGAATATGTCTTCTTGCCTTCCAGAATAATGGTTGTGTCCCAGGTCATGGACTTCTGCAGTTGTTCCCAGTTACTTCACAGGCAGCCCAAGTCCTCCAAGAGCAGGATTTGGCTTTAAAAAGCCAATTTTTTTCCCCAGCCATCCAGCTGCAGATATAGCATTCCTTTGCCCTTTCCTGTTTCTGCCTGGTTTATTGGTAAAAGTCAGCAGAGGCACTGTGGGAAGCAGATCCAGGGCCACAGCCCTGTGAGCTTGGCTGTGTGCTGGGGGTGTGGGAAACAAACTTGATGTGCTATAATAACTTACCACTCCCCTCCTTTGCTGCTGTTTGTTAGCAGTGACTCTGAATAAGCACAGGCTTCAGCTTTCTCACTGAGCACATTTTTTGGCCTTTGAGTGGCATGAGATGTAAGTATTTAATGTTATCGACAGAAGCCGGAGGTCTCCAGCCTCCTCTCTGCCGAATGAGGTCAGTGTTCTGCTTTGGAGGTCTGAAGCTGCTGTCTGTCTGATGGCCCTTCTTTCTTTGGTGTGTCCATCCTAAGGTCTCTTTTCTCTTTATCCCATCTCTGTTCCATGTCTTGGGGTTTTTAAGCATCTCTCATGTGAATGTATCACATCTTGAGCTAATTAGAGCTTAGTTTACACCATTTTTTTCACAGTCTCATGGGCAAAGTGGCTTTTTAATGGGCTTGTATCTGCACACCACAGAGTTTATGCCCGGCTGGTGACCCAGGGAGCAGGCAGCACCTCGCCCATGTAGGCAGGCTCCCATAGGATTGTCTGCAGGCACAGCTGGTTGTTTATGTTGGTTGGAGTTACTAGCAGGGATGCCCTTCTCCCACGTGGGTGGCTGGGTTTGGCCTGTGCCTCTCTGGTGTCGATGCAGCCGCATGTCCTGGTCCATGGTGCTGCGGTTCGGTCTGGTGAGTTACGCCTGCAGCTCCTAACAAGGCACCGTGAAGTCAATACCCAGATTTTCCATCAGCACATTCCCACAGGCACCCTGGAAGGAGTGGCTGCGTTGTCTTTATTGATGCGTATGTGTGTTTTTAAAAAGCTATTGCGTAGGCACAGCTGTGGCTGGGACTGGTGAGTTCCTGGAACCCACTAAAACCTCAGTGACACAGACAGGACCTGTGCACCCCGGCAGATTGGGGAGGGGGCTGCCCCGAGCTCTCCTCTTCAGTGCACTTTGCTTTTATTCACTGCAGGTAAAGGTGAGCATTGCTTCTCCTCTCCAGAAGCTTCCCTCTGCTCTAACCATGGAATTGTCCCCATCTTCTGTTGTATTTTTGGACTTCTAGCATCTGCCAGATCCAACCGGGAGCTGCCCTGCTGTAATCAGCATCCCCCTGGACGCACTCCTCCCTGGCTGACTCAGTCTGCCCTGGCGCTTCGGCACAGCCCTTCTGAGCAGAGAAGAAATTGCTCTTTCTGCCCTGTCTGTCTAAAGCTTTCCCTCCCAGCCCTCCTGGCAGCTGAGTCACTTCCTTCTCTAAATCTGGCCTTAAATCTTCCTTTTCTCTTTAGCCTGTGATTCACTCCCTTTGTGAGGGCTGCAGAGCTCCGATGGGAGGATGCTGAACAGTGAGATGCTCCTGGGATGAGACGCCCTCCTTGTCTCAGAGCCACAGCGGTGAGCCCCTCTCTGAGGACTGGGCCTTGTGCCTGCTAAACGGTGTCTCTCAGTATGAGTATTTCTCTTATCTTAGCGTTTCTTTCAGTGCTACATCTGACGTAGTAATAGGAGCCAACTCCTGCCTGCGGGCGAGTGTGTGTAATTTCCTTTGACATCAGCATATGCCTGTGAGGGAACAGCTCTACCCCTTCCCACCCTGTTTGATCAATTCAGTAAGGGAGTCATTACAGCATCTCTGCCACTCCTCCTTGTCACTCGTGGGATTTAAGGAGCACTTCTGAAATGTGCTCAGAGCAAGGAAAGCTTCAATTTCTGCTTCTAAAGCCTGAAGATATTTTTAGTGTAACATCTACACTCCTCAAATTTTTATATTACATTTTTTTTTGTCCCTCACCTGCTTATTTCCTTGGCCTTTGACCCTCTTATGTCTAAGTGTCTTGCTGTTTCACAGTTTCCTGATGTGGAGAGAATCAACAGCCAACAGGGTAGTTAAAAGATGTCACCATGAATTAACAGTGTGGCACTGCTGAACTTGTCTAGACTTGCTCCGGTTATCAGCAAAGTGTGGGATAAAATTTGCCAAAGCTTTTAAATCCTGCTTTCATCTGGGACTTAGGTAGTTAAGCATTAAATCCATTTCACTACCCTTGCAGCTTAGGCATACAAATACTCAAGGTGCTTAGGAAAGCGTCCTGTGGGTGCCTTGCCCCCAGAGTTGAGGCAGAAGGGGGTAAGGCCAGGGACCAGACCTGGTTTTGTGAGGGTCTGATGACTTCCACAGCACAGTGGTGCCCACACTGGTGCCAGAGGTGTATTTGGGATTAAATGAGTGGCTGGCTCTAATGCCTCAGTCACTCTCTAAGGGAAGGGTCTGTTTGTGAGAATGTTGCTGAAAATGCATGCAGGCTGTGCAGCTGTATCTGTCTGTAGCTCAGGTTTTCTAAGACGTGACCAGTGACCATTTTCTAAAGAGCAAAAAACAAAAGTCATTTTCCAGTACAGTAAGTCTGCAAATAAAATGAAATCACTGTTGTAAAGGAACTTTGTTTTTGCAGAGAGGACGGGGCTATGGAATTTGTTAGGCGAAGAAGACTTGTCATCCAAGGAGAAGACTTTTTCATTTAAAATGATTTGTACAGGAGACGTAGCAATCAAGTAAATGAGAGCTGCAGTTTATAACAAATAATCGTAAGCTCTGATTTTTAATAAAGCTTCAGCAATCACATTTTTCACCTTCAAAACAGGCAGCTGGTTGAGAACAACGTAACATGTCCTTTGCATACTGATCTTATGTTGCGTATATTTGTTTTCTTTTGCTCAGAATGAGGTGATCAGCCAGCAGCTCTCTGTCATTTTCACTCATTGCTATGGACCCTACCCCATTCCAAAGCTTGTGGAAATTAAGCGCAAGCAGACCTCCCGCCTGGGTAAGTGTGACTGGAAGATCCTCATCAGCTCTCCAGGGAGAGCTGTGGGAATGCTGTTGCTGGCCAGGTGCTTGAGGGGGCCACAAGTCAGACAAGTCAGAAAAACCTCAATTTGAAAGACAGAACTAGAAAAAGGAAGGGCCCAAACTTAGAACTGACCTAAAACTCCCACTGAAATCAGGAGGGTCATCAGGTGCGCTCGAGTGGGGCTGTGAATCTGCAAAGATTTGTCTGTGTTGCTAATTAGGCTGGAATCCAAGCCTTGGGCCTGGAGCCAGGTGTCTCTCTGGATCTCACACCACCCTGGCTGGCTGCAGGTGATGCTGCACCGGTACAGCCCTCCCAGCTTGGTCAGCAGAGCCCAGGGTGTTTTCAGAGGACTGAGAGAAGACCCAAACAATTTTCCAGGACCCTCTTCCCCTTGACACAGACTTCCTCACACAGGGAGAGTGGCCTAATAGGGTATAAATGAGCGTAGGGTCCTCCAGCATCTGCTGAGCTGCAGTTTGCTCTGGGCAGCAGAGCTGGGAGGCTGTGCCAGCGTCACACGGAGGGGACGGCTGGCTGTCATTGCAGCAAAGGTCATCACAGACTTCAGAGCTTTGAATTCCCTCTGTCTGAACTCCATGTGGTTGTCTGAGGGGCTTCTGTCTCAGGCTGTCCAAAATAGCTTTATGGGCTTTTACTCATTAAAAACAATATCCTTCTATTCTGTTGCTTTCTTTTGTCAAAACAGGAAAATACTCAGTGCGTTCGTGACCTCTTCCAAATTAAAGTTATTGGCTTTTTTGTTTCCTTCTTCTTGTGAATCTAGATCCCCATTTTCTTAACAATAAAGAGATGTCAGATGTCACATTTCTGGTGGAAGGAAGACCATTTTATGCACATCGAGTGTTGCTATTTACTGCATCACCAAGGTAAAATACAGATATGTTTCTGGTTTTTAACAAAAATAGAATTTGATTTTGTGGCTTTGTGGGGGCTTTTTGCTTGTTTTGCTGTTCCAGTTCTATGAGGGCTAGTGGCCCAATCTTCAAGTTTTTCTTAATCAGAACATCCCCACAGCTTGTTTCTGGTTGATCTGCCAGATATTTATGAAGTGCTCCTGTCACTAGATTTTCACCCAGTGAATGATCCATGCTTCCGGCCAAGCATCTGACTTCATTCCACTGAGGCACATTGGCATGATGCTCGTTGCTGCACACAGTTCTTGACCATACAGGAGTCTTAATATTTTGATTCTTAACAATTTAGCTAGTGAGTGGCTAAATCCTAGCATGCATCAGCTTAGGCAGTCTCCAGGAAAAACAAGCTACTATCAACAATTCATTGGCAGCATTTGACAGCTTTTAAATAAAATTAAGTAGCTGTGAAACATATACTGTATCCAAAGTCAGTATTTATTGTCTGTTTCCTGTGCTCGGAAGGCTGAATGTGGGTTACCCTATCTCAACTCAGCCCAAGAGTTGCTCACAAACATTATTTGTATGCAGCTGTATAATAAAGGTGTGCTTTTAAACGAATCTAGCTGGCCCTCCATGACAGCTTAGTTCAAGATGTGGCAAGGACAAAGCACTGAGTTTGGATAATTTAAGCAATATGGGAATTGATGCTAGTCGTGCTGCCAACCCACAGCACAGAGTAAAGAGATTTGCATAAAGTAACTGCAGTATCTGACCCTGCCTTCAATTAAGAAATGGATATTTGGGTTTAGAGCTTCTTGGTAGATGTACAAATATGTTCCAAACTCCAGCTTTAGGCCTACTAAATTGTGTTCATAATAGAGTTTGGCACTAGTGAAAGCAAGTAAATTGTTATCTGTATTTTAATTAACAAGATGCAGTCATGATATGGAAAAGGTTACCATCCAGCAAATGCTGGTCTTGATAGATAAGCCAAGCTTTGAACTACTGTTGGAAGCTCAGATGAATTATTGAAGAGAGGAAGTACAAGGGCAGGTGTTTCTGGCAGCACATTTCCCATTTTCACCTTCTGATCAATGGGAATACCTGGTTTTGAGAAGTAGATTGTTATGTATGTATATATCTCACATAAGCCTGAAATTTTTAATTAAAAATATGCGTGGTTTTGGTCCTGAAACTTGTGTCTGAATTTCAGGTTTTGATAATCAGAGAACAACAACCTATCCAGTTTCCTCTTCTGCCTCTTCTTACACAGTTGTACTGAGCCTGCATAGGAGCATTAAAAGTCTTAGTGTTGTTGTTGTTGTTTTAGTATTTTGTTCCAAAACATTTTTTAAAGCAGTATAATGGACATGAGCCGAAATTTATCACCTTCAAAAAATGAAAACGTTCAGGTTTTAAATTCTGCAAATCTTCATAAAAGATCATATTGCCTTCAAGAAAAAAAAATTTGGTTTTGTAATATGCATCATTACAGAATCTGAATTTCTGATGTACATTTTATTCTATTTTATATTAGATGTATTTTTCAAGAATTTCAAATTGAGATCTCCTAGAGAGAGGCTTCTTCCTTTTGGTTTGAACTTTGTGTTAGTGTCTAAATCTTGATGCTTTTTGGTGACAAATCCATTCATTTCAGTATCCTGTTTTTGCAAGAGTTGATGCTGTCATTCCACTGCACTTCCGTACTGTTTTTGCTGTACTTTTTCACAGAGGTAATTGGGCTGGTATTTCAATTTTGCTCCTTTTTATTTAGGTTTAAAGCATTGCTGTCTAGCAAGCCCTCATCTGATAGTACTTGTATTGAGATCAACTATGTGAAGTACCCCATCTTTCAGGTACAGTCCTCACACTGAATTTAATGGAACTTGTAAAGAGGAACACCATGCATGCCCTGTCCAAATTAGTACATATGTATTTGATAAACCAGAGCAGTGGTTTCACAAGCACAGACTTCATCTCTGTCTGTGCACTGCAGAGTGCTATTGATTGCAAATGTGCCCCAGCAGATCCAGCAACATGCATTTCACTGACGTGGGCTGTGCACACGAAGCACTGCCTGTCAGCACAAAGCACTTCTTTCTGTAGTTGGCTCTTTCTGTATTTAATGGACAGGTTTGGAAGAGACACACTTCATTCCCTTCCTTTGCAGTGTTCTCCAATCAATTTTTTGCCGTGAAAAGGCAGAGCTTGCTCTCTGTACCTGTAGCACGTACATGGATATGCTTCCCTTGCTTTGAGCTTGGAGCTCAGACAGCTCCGTGTATCGACTGTTACTGCTGCAAATAATTCCCAGCTGCCTACAGTAACTGTGGGCTCCCTGCAGGGGCATCTCAGCTGGCTTGTATTACAGTGCAAAGCCTCCTCCACCTCTTTCTTATCGTCCATGCATGCCCACACACAGCTGGATGAAGGTGGCCTTTGCCAGGGAAGGAACAAGGGAATAACCATTATATATGCTGTATTTGCCTGAATCAGTGATGTACTTAACAGACTGGGAAATACACTGGAAATTCAGAATGAGTTAATCAGTTTTCTTCAAACTGTTTGGAGCTCACCAGAAAGTCCAGACAATTTGAGGGTGAGGGTTGAAACATTAGACTACCTGTGAGAAGGAAACACTGAACTTTGCAGAGACAGAGAATAATCAAGCATATCTTTGAAATCAGGAGGCTTGAGCCAGTTTTACCTACAAATCTGTGATGGTGTTAGGAGAGCCTTGGGTATTGCCTGCATCATCCCCTGTTCCTCTGTGTCTTGGATTGCTTTTTATAAACACTCCCTTTGTTTTATTACAGCTGGTTATGCAGTATCTTTATTATGGAGGTGCAGAGTCACTCCTGATTAAAAATAATGAAATTATGGAGGTAAGAGGCATTTATTTAATTGCAGTGGGAGTGATGCTGACTGATCCGTGTACCATTCACCCGAGGGCACAGGGCCATTGGGCAGGACCTGAGCACTCCTTTAAGAGCCAGCAGTGCCTCACTCGGAGTGCCTCACTCACTCTGTGCAGTCCTGCAGGAGACTGGGAGACGTTGCAAGACCTACTTAGAGGCAGAGCTGGTGTTACCAAAATCTGGAACCAATTTCTAGCAACATAATGTTCCATCCTCCCTATCTCAGCAGCATTAAAAACATCCAATTTGGTTCCTCACATGGGAGAAGTCTTGGGCATGTACTGGGCTTTAACCATGAGAGAAATCCACTGGAGACACAGTTCAGTTCAATTTCAAGCATGTGACTCTCAAATTCTACGAATAAAACCATAATCTGCTCCCTGAGGTAACAGAGACTTCATTTCCCCTTTCTCACTGGGTGTAAAACATCCAGGTGCTGCTGTGGCCTTTTGTGAAAGCCAAACCAAGCTAGCTGGAGCTGACTGAACTCTCAGTGTAGCCACACAACCACAACCTTATGAATGTTAAGTCATCCCCTTCCAAATTCGGTGTGCCATCACTGTCAGCTGTGATCAGCAAAACCGCTCCAACTACATAGAACTAAAGGATATTTGAGCAAATTCTTGACAGTCATTCAGGGAGTTTTCAGGCAGCCAAAAAGAATGCAGGTCAGTAAATACTAAAATCAGAGCTACTTAAACAGCTGGTAATCAGTGTCTGCCACCACGATCACAGGGTCATAGAATATCTCAAGTTGGAAGAGACCCATAAGGATCATCAAGTCCAATACTCTCCTCCTTGCAGGACTATGTAAAACTAAACCACATCACTCAGAGTGTTGTGCAGATGTGCCTTGAGCTCTGGCAGGCTTGGTGCCATGAGCACTTCCCTGGGGAGCCTGTTTAGTGACTGATCACCCTCTCAGTGGAGAACCTTTTCCTTATGGCCAATCTGCACTTCCCCTGGTGCAGCTACTTTCCATTTCCTCATGTCCTGTCGCTGTTTTACTGCTGCCTGTATTATTCTGTAACACTACTGTCTGGCAGCCAGAGGATGGAACTGGTCAGGACTGAAATTATCCCTCTCCAGTGCAGGCAGTGGAGTTTTAAGTAAGCATACCCACATCGACTTCCTGAGCTGTATAGGAAAAGTTCACTAATTCTCTATTTCACTCAGAGTTTTGAAAGACCAACCTGAATTTCTAACCTTTCTGAAATAGGGAATCTTAGACGAGGCAGTGCAGTGGCTTTATAGAGACGTGTGTTATCACCTAGGCTGTTAAAAAGCTTGTGCTGCATTTCAGCTGGCAGCTTGCTCTACTTTGGTGACATCTCAAAACTTCTGTGACTCCAGAATGTATGACTGATTGATTGATCTCTTGATAACAGATCTTGCCATGGTTCCTCACAGTTTAAAGTAATTACAAACCAGCACATGACTGCTTGAGCCACAGAGGCAGCTGGAATAGGATTTGGCTTTATCTTTCAGAACTGCATTTAGTAACTTGCCTTATTACAAATATGATAACAAGAAGCACCAGAAATACTCCACAGAAATCTTCGCTGCAATTCATAATTGGGGCCAGCTGGCTGCTATCACATCAGCACTGCAGATTTCCAGCACTTGGATTTATTTATGGGATTAAAGTAGAGCTTGAGCAGACTGCATAGGAGAAGTCAGAATAATGTCATGAAGTTTCAGGGTTTTGTTTGTTCCCCGGTGCAGCATGAGAGCCCCTTTGGGATGCACAGGTTAGCTTTTTCTTATCAGTCCCAGATAATAAGGGCTGTGTAAAGGCCTGAATACCTGAATAAGTGCTATTTAAACATGTGAACAGCTTGGCCTAAGGTCTGGCTGCATTACAGCAAGGTGTCAAGCAATGAAGAACCCCGACCTGCTTTCTATGGCAGAGCAGAGAGCCAGAGATAATGACCTATCATGGAACAACAGAAAATGAAATGACTTCTCCCCGCTGTAAAAGGACAGAATAAGGGCAACAGAGGAAATCTTAGCACTGCTGAAATCAGTTGGAGAACTCAAAATTCAAGCCATTTTCACCCCACAGGTATGCAGAGATGCCAAGGCAGTGCCAAGGTAGGCAGTATTGCCCTAGGGGGGGATGCAGGGCCAAAAAAGGATGTCAGTGCTGGTGTCAGAAGAGGTGTGGTAGAGCAGTGACAGACACATGACACTCACCTGAATGCTAGCTAGGCATTGCCCCACGAAGCTGGTTCCCACCTCTGTGCACTCGTTCCTTGGAGCAACAGCCAAGGACCCAGACAGTGTTTCAGCGCTCCTGGCCTGGACATCCCCGTACAGCTGCTCACAAGCTAGGACAAGGAGCATATGGAGACCTGACTCCATTCCCCTGAGCCTGCTGAGGTGGCAGATTTGAGGTTTGTTGTCTCTAGATTAAGACTGCCCAGGATGGTCATCATCATTTGGTTTGAATTTCTCTATACTCTTAATCGTGACCTTTTAGGTGACTTCCTCACGTCCAGCCCAGGTGTTTCAATAAGATCTTGGGGAACAGTTGAACCAGAACTTTGGGGTTTGGGGTTGTATTTCAGGTCCCTTATTGCAGAGTCATGTTTGCAAAGTGACAAAATAGTCTTCATGCCGCTGTTTCCTTTTTCTCCTTGTCCCATTCCAAAGTCAGCATGTGGACCTGAGCAGCCTTTGGTGTTCTCTCTGTGTAAAGATTCCCACTGTGTGATTTAGAAGGGACTGCAGAGGGTTAAAACAGCCAAGCAATCTTCTCATTCTGACTTTTTGTCAGTACTTTCATGCTAACTGAAGAAAGGGCAGAGAAAAAAATGTAATGAAACAGTAAAGAAGCAAGCTCTGATTCTGTATTGCTCAGCAGTTTTTGACTATTTTTTCCATGCCTGTTTTTTTTTTTTAGCTTCTCTCTGCTGCTAAATTTTTCCAGCTTGAAGCTTTACAACGACACTGTGAGATCATTTGTGCAAAAAGCATTAATACAGAAAACTGCGTGGATATTTATAATCATGCCAAGGTAAAAATAACTGCATATGCTTGCATGTTGTGTGTCTGCCGACATCCTCGTAGGTCAGTGTTATGATAAGTAGATATATATATATAAAAAATATATATATATCATATGCTTAGTACGTTTGTTACGTGTTTAAGATTTGTCATTCATTTACTGGGACTGACTGGTTCATAGGTACCTGGTATAGTGACAATCCAAAATTCTGTAGTCTAAGTACAAGGTGGCAGCTTCTCAGCCCCTTCCCTGAGCAGTTCAAACTCAATTTGAGTGTACCACTATGTGGGAGATCTATCCCTTATTCATGGCAACACAAACTGCTGAGCTGATTCAACAGGAATCACTAAGTGAAGAAGACACCTCTGCTTTCACCTTCCAAGGTGCATTTTCCCATTTCCATTACCTGTTTCTTCTTGCCTGAAGCCCAGTGGGGTGATACACTCAATGCTGGTGACACCTTGTCAATATATAAAAATGCCATGTTGTGGAAGTGCAAAGGCTCAGAGCCCTGCAAGGATGGTAATGAGAATTTTATGTCTTGGAGAGTTTCTTATTGGAATCAAATTATATACTTAGCTTGTGAGGTTGCCTAAGTCATTAGACATAAAAGCATGGCATTTCTTGTCCTAGAAAACCTATTTTCACGCATTGGTGGAGGTGGTTACCACATTGATTAGTTTCAGTTTTTTCCCTCCTCATGTGTAGTAGTTATACTTTCACTTGGAAGATGGAAATGACGCACAAATAAGTGCAGTGAAATATTCTTCAAGCATTTCTTAGGAGATTTTTTCTATAACTTGCATGGTCTATACGAAAGATAAACTGATGCATTGTGACATGGAGGTTTGATTGAACTGAGTAATCCTGCAGATTGCTCCAAACCCCTGCAGATCTGACCTCCATTCCCATCACCAGGTATTTCCTACAGAGAATAGTAATGTTAGGTCTTCAGATAACATGCAATCAATGTTTGAAATAGCAGAAAGGTCCACCTATAAAAATAGGCAATGAGGTATATCTGCAGGTCCATTTAATGTAAGAGGAAAAAATTACAGTGCAGGAATCGTTTGAAAAATATTTGATTTGTCTTCTAGCTCATGTGGGAACTTTTCAATTTGTATTACTGTCAGTAAAATCAATACTTTTGCTTTGAAATCACATGTTTTCTTTGACTTGTGAAATGGGGCTGTATTTACATCCTGACTGAAGAAAATTCTTACATGGAGCTTTAGACCTGTCTGATGGTGGGGCTTAACAAACCCAGTGGCTAAATCCAGCTCCTGGTTTGCCTGTAAGAGTCCCAGCCTGCAAGTTGTTTGTGCATGCATCTCCCAATAGAAGCAGTGGAAATGGGGAACCTGAGTGAGTTTTACAGCCAGAGTCATGTTGGCACTGCTGTGGGTAGGACATTACAGCAGTAGTCAAGCTGGCTGTACATGAATCTTTTACTTCTGGAGTTAGTTGGGTTGGAAGGGACCTTTAAAGATCATCTCGTTGGAAGCATGGTCAGGGACACCTTTCTTGACCTTGCTGCTTTGCAAGCTCATCTGCACCTGCAGGACCTCGGGCAATGCTAGACCTGCCTTTGCAGAGGGGGATGTGTGAGCAGGTTGGCGCAGAGACGCGTGGAGCACAGCCTTTGCCATCAAGATTGAGAGAAAGATACGGTTTGGTGAATGGTCTTGTGCAGGGCCAGGAGTTGGACTCAGTGATCCTTGTATGTCCCTTCCAACTCAGCGTATTCTATGGTTCTGTAAAGTGGATTTGGTCATATTTACAAATAAAAGCTCACTGGAGAGTACTGATATCCTTAATATCCCTATGGGCTTTCCATTTTTAAAATTGCAATCATAGAATTGTAGAATGCCAGCTTGGAAGGGACTTCAAGGATCATCTGTTCCAACCTTTCTTTGCAAAAATACAGTCTAGACAAGATGGCCCAGCACCCTGTCCAGCTGAATCTTAGTGTCCAGTGCTGGGAAGTCCACGTCTGCCCTGGGGAGATTTTTTCAATGGCTGATTGTTTCCACTTCTCCATAGAGTCCTCAAAGCATGCAATTCTGCATGACAGCTTTCTGCAGTCATATGTCCCATCCTTGCTAAGGACAGCATTCATGAAACGTGGTCTGTAATGTTTTCCCAAACCTGCAGTTTTAGGGTGTAACTTCTAGCATGAAATCATGGGTCTGGTAAACTCTGCGGTAAAAACTCCTATCAATTTCCAAGGCAGCAAAGCTTCAGCCCATGGAATTTTGTTTCCCAACAGCCAGGGTCTTTTAACATGAAATTATTATGAGAATCATCAGCACAAAATACTGTTTGATTAACTCCTTCCCTGCCATGCATTCATATCTGTAAGTGTTACTGTGCCTGTCTGAAAGGCTTAGCTTGTGTATTTGTTTGTGTGCAGCTCTTATGCACTGTATTTCCTGACTGGGTTTTATCAGAATGGTTATCTTTCTCTAATTTCACTTCTTGTAGTTCCTCGGCGTCACAGAACTATCTGCCTATTGCGAAGGCTACTTTCTAAAAAATATGATGGTCCTCATTGAAAATGAAGCTTTCAAACAGTTGTTGTATGACAAGAATGGAGAAACATCTGGTCAGAATGTACTAGAGGACTTACAGAGGACGTTGGCCACAAGGATTCAGTCAATTCATTTGTCTTCTTCAAAGGGCTCCGTTGTGTAAAGCTGAGGAAGATGGTAACCCTCTAATAACAGACCCTGCGAGTTAAGTCTTCTGTTGCAGTTGCTCAAACCTGTTGCAATTGCTTAAATGACTACAAAAAAAGAAAATGTAAAAAATTCTACGTCGCATCCAAATAGTTCTGTTTTGGCCAAAGGTGCTGCTGTGCTGGGGCTGTGTCCCCACCTGGATGAGAGAACACAGAAAACAAAGTTCCTCCCTGGTTTTGAGCAAGCTGGGTACCAGAGTATCCGGTGAATTGCCGTTGTACTCAAATTCTGAACACGAGCCTGTTCGTGGAGCTTGATGCCAACAAAAGCCAGAACTCTCATGAGTGAACAGCAGAAGTCCCTGCCTGAAGGGTAGTGCTGGGGAACACCTGAATTGACCAATTAATCATTTAAGTCAGATTTGTTCCAGTGTTACACAGTTAAGAACTGTATCTATCCCGGAGTCCATTATCTCGTGCATTTAAGAAATGTAAGAACTGTTATTGCTGTCCAGCAAAGATCAGCTGTATTAGAGAGTGGGTAAGACTGTTATAGTTGAGGAAATATACTGGCAGATTTTTAGGGGTGGGAACTTTTTAAACTGTTCATAAAAAATAATGGGGTGGCCTTGTAGTTTAAAAACTATTTCTTAAGCTTAAAATTTCATTTTCAACAGAGCTGTGTTTGAGAATCTATGTAACATGTTTTGGTTTTTTAAATGGTAAAATGTACATTGTGTAAACACACATATGATCAAGTTCTGCTTGTATTCTTTCCTAGGGTGGTATAATCTTGCCTGAGAGGCACTGGTTACACCAAAGAGGCACATTACCCAGACTGTCTCTAATACAGTAGTTGGAGGGGGCAGGAGAACTGCATGCTACTCGTGATTTGGGGTTGAAATCAATGACAAACTCAACCAACATGCGTTTGCATGGTAACTGTACCTGTGAAATGTTACGTTCGTGCTTCGTTTCGCCAAGACAAATGCAATGTTACTTCTTGTCAAACTTCATTTGTGAAATTAGCTTATTTTTTTATCTGGTGTGATTGGCTGCGATATGATGCCCTTGGAGCTCCTTCTCGAGATGCTGATTTCTGTTTGTTGCAGTGAAGAGAGAATAACAGATCTTTACTTTAGTGATGTGTGGATATTTTGCTACTGGCCAGCGATTGTGTCTGAGTTAGACTTTTTAAAATTATAATTAAATATGTACTATAGAATGATTTCTCACTGTATCCTGAGAATGTATAGGTTATCTACAAATGCAGGGCTTGGGTGGGGTGGGATGGGGGGTGTGATTTAAATGTCAAAGCTTTGTTTATTTTGCAGCATATTGTTAGCAAGACAAATCTGCGATGTGCCACAACATTCCTGATGCCCTGTCTCTGAAAACCACAGTAAGAAGTAGGCAAAGATGTTGCCTTCTCCATGGCAAAGTGACGTGAATATATTTATTTTCTAGCGTGCCATTCAGGAAATTTAGAAGTTTGCATGTTAACCTCTTTTTCTTTTGTTGAAGCATCTACATCAGGTGCTCTTCCATGTTGATAGCTTTTGATGTGCTCAGAGAACACAGTTTTGGCTTTAGCTATCAACACAGTAGGAAGCTGTTTTATGACTCTGAGGTATAAATCCTCTTTTGTGCTTGGTCTTCTAAAACCTCTACAGTTTCTGCAACAAATGACAAAATGTCTAAACTGCCACTAATGTCTCAGAGACACAGCACGTCAGTCAATTAGACCTTGTTTTCTGTGTAGTAGATGTTCACACAAGATGTTGTCTGGAACGTTTAAGTAATGGCTGCTTCTGTGTGAATGTTGTGCTCATAGAGAAGCAAGACCATAGTTACTACAACAGAAACACACCGGGGTGCTTGTTGCTTGGTGTGCCTTCTCATCCATGGAAACCCATCCTTGTAGGACAAAAATAACTAGCTAAGAGCAGACCTCACCCTGAAGCCTCATGGTTTAAAATAGCAAAGTTTTTTTAAATAATAACCATTATGTTAAATACAAAGGAAACACTGGTAACTCCACGCTAGTCCTTCTTCCGAGTTGAGAGTATCTGTGGTAAAGTTCACTAGGGATTTTTCAGCAATAAAGGGCTTAATAGGGCCTTTGGTGGCTGTACGTGGAGTGGTGACCATGTTTGAGCACCCTGAGCTGTTAGAAGAAGGCATTGCAGCTAAGGATTTATACAGGAACAACTTTTGCCCTTGGAAACACTGGTAATCCCAACATCACAGATGTATAGATGAAGGAGACCTTAAAAAAAAGAAGAGTCATAACTTTAAATTCTCTTTTGACCGGTGGTCCCCAGGACTTTTGCCAGCAGAACAGTCGGCCTGTGTAAACCTGGCATTCATTTCTCCTGGAAGCAGCCAGCAAACCTTTGTGGAGCCGCAAACCAGAGTTTGGAAATGGTGAATTTAGTCTGCCTCTCCTGATGTGAGGCTGGGTGAGGTCCAGCTGAACCATGGCAGACAGTGTGCAGCATGCAGGCTCTTCAAAAATCCAGTCACAGGAGTCTACGATCTTCACCACCCTCATAATCAGAAGGTTTTCCTAAGAGACTTCAGAATTTCTTTACTGCAAATCAAGCCACTTTTCCTTCAAGTCCTGATTGACAGGAAAAACAGATGATCTTACAAGCTCTTTATGTATGAAAGGAATTGCCCTGCTTGCATCACTAGTATAATCTTTTCTAGTTCCTTTGTTAGTGTTTTCTGCGTCTCTGATTTTTGCTGTCATTCCCCTCATGGCTTCCCATTTCCCCCAAAATTCCATACTTCAGCAGGAGTTTTATACACTAACAAGTAAAGCAGAGAAACCGTTTGCTGTGGTTTATGTAAAGCATGTCAGAAAATATATCCCCAGATATTTTCTACAAGAGCATCCCATGGCTGACTTTGATCTAGTCTGTTTTATAATTCCTGAGGGATTCACTGCTGCCTTTCCAGGAGTTCCACCTTTATTTGTGCATTTGTTTACTACACCTTTCAAAGTATAACACTTTCAACTTCTCTTTATTAAATTTGTTCTGCTCTAATCAGGGCAATTTCCCCACTTCATCAAGATCAATTGCAATTCTGATCCTGTCTTCTAGCCTGTTTCATAATCTCCAACCTTTATTATATGTGGCTTCATGCATGGATTCTTCATTCCATTAATCTGGGGCTGGGGGGAAGGGCTCTTGTCAATTTAATCTAAAAAGCAATGTGAGTTTCAGTGGGTGCCCATGAATACCATCCTTATCAGATAAGGCTCTTTCCAACAGAGCATTTTATTAGCATTTTTTTGAGACATGGTGTTTTCATCTTGGAAAATAAAAAGCTTTCTGTTCCTTTAGTCTTTGTATGAGTTGCAATAATTTACAGATTTTGAGGCCAAATATTGCCTCCAGTCTTGGTGAAAAGGAAAAAGATACAACATCCTTAGAAAAACTTAGGATTTTCTTTTTTAGTCGTAACTTTCCAGCCTGTAATGAGTGAAGGTGCCTTTCCATCTGTCATTTTTATACTAATCCACTGCTGTACTATTTGAGGACTTACAGACATCCTGTCCCTGCCTCATGGCAGATCTTTCCTTATGTCCCTACACGGTCCTCCCTTAGTTTCCAGAATTTCCTCACATTCCCACTTTGGTTCACATGCTGCCAGTTTCCACACTTCCCATTTTTTTACTCTAGAGCCCTGCTGGATTCCTTCCCAAGCCCAGAAGGGCTATCTGTGTTGTCCTGAATAGTTGATTTTCCAATAATTGGCTCAAGAGCTGGGAAGAGAAAAGGATGGGGAATGTAGGAGGGCAAAGGTTTTGGACATCACAGGGGAAGGCTGGTATTCTTTTCATTACAAACTTCAGCACTGTCCACTTGTTTCTCAGATTTTCCCCTGATCTATTCCTTAGGCCTGCTGTCCTCTAAACACAGCTGGTGGCCAGATGCTCTCTGTTCTGGAAAAGGGCCAGCTTTCTAATGGCTAAGGCTATTTTTTCCCCAGCTAAAACTTTTGCCTGCTTGGTTTCAGCTCCAGAGTAGATTTGTGCAAATGTCTATTAAAGACAGAGGAAAAATCTTAAAAAAGGTGTGAAGGTTTAGTAGCCAGGCTCCTATTGGCACTAATGAGAGCTGCTTGCTGAATCCTCCACATGCTGCTTTGGACACTGAGCCTTTTTTCCACTGAATATCCACTGGCTTCATACCAAACGTTGCACAAGTCCTGGACGGGCTGTAGTGTGTGATATGCTTGGAGCTTTCAGAAATTCTGGTTTTGTTTCAAAGCACAGAACCACGTGCTGCTCTTTAAAGGTTAAAAGGGAAATGGTCAGTTTGCACTGAAATAAACTGCTCTGAGGTGGTGCAGTGATGAAAAAGAAAGGGCATCTCTTCTTCTCAGCTGTACCTGTCTAAAATCAGAGCAGGGTTCTGTTATGGCATGGAATGCAGCTAGGTCTGTGAGGACTCAGGCATTCAGGACCCTGTTTAAGTGGGAGTTTTGTGTTCCAGAAAAACACGTTGTCGGGGTTAACACATTCACATACTCAAGAAGAGGATTAGGCCATCCTAGAAAAAGCATTCCTAGTGCTCCTGTCTATGGGTTAAATTCTGGGAGAACCTGGGAACCTACAGAACTAGCTGAAGTCAGTTGCACATATTCAGGGTCCCTCAGGAGGTGGCTCTGTCTTAAAAATACTGCTGAAAGATGAAAGCCTGAAGCCTGCATTCACTAAAGTTGCCTCTGAAGCCAGTGGATGTTTTTGGTTTTTTTTGGTGAATGAGAGTCACCTAAAGCCAAAGACTTGAAGTCAGTTTGTTTGACAAAGTGTCTTTCATGTGAGGCTCTGCAAGTGCTTTACAGAAATAAGAGGCCTGATGTTGCTTTCATCCTCTGGCACAGAGATGTTGAAATTTATAAGAATTAAGCTGCTTAGGATTTGTCCTAAAATTTAATAAACTAGTTTGCAGGAAGTTAGCCTTGAAATAGCCCTCAGATAATATCTGAAACCCCATAGATGAGAACATCGCTAATTTTAGATGTCAACCTGTAAGCAAACAGACCTGCAGCACTTCCATACATTTATAGCAAAATGGTTATGTTATTTTTAACTTGTTATTTATTTTGAGGTAAGGCCTGTTATCTTAAGTGGGTGAAAACGGAGGCTGCCCACTCTGACCAGATTATCACATTTCAGTACAATTGCACCTGACCTGCTATTTGTAACTGGCCTTCAAGTGCAAAAAACAGCAAAGCCAAGTCTTCAGCTGTGGCTCAATCCTCCGTGACTTCAGTGGGACCACTGCTGAAAATATTATGCATGTGGTGCCCAAAGCAGAAGGAAAATCTGGTAACCTTCAGGAAGACTAATGGGAATTTGTCAGCTGCCTTCAGTGAGCCTTTGAGCTGGGGAAGCAAGCTCAGTGTGGGTAGGAGGAGGGCATCCAGTTTCCTTTTGTTGCCATTAAGCTGTCATTCAGCTCTGTCCAAGGGTTCTTGCATGGAACAGCAATGAATGGCCTAGAGTGTATTTATCTTGGATGCATGCACAGGACTTAAAATGTGGTATCTCACCTCCTCAAAGTCAAGAATCTCATTAGACGATGGGTTTTGTGCTTTGCTTGGACTGCTTGTCACTAAAACACCCAGGAGATGTGGCAGCAACTTACAAGAGAGGTTGTGTTGGCTGGATAGGCTAAATTCTACAAACACCTTGTGCTTTGCATGTTTAGTTGGCTAAATCTGTCCACCTGATTGTACCAGAACAGCAACTTTGTTGTTTCTCTTCCTTTGGAGAGGCATTTTTCACCTTTCTTTGGGCTGACAGTTTTGTTCTTTCATCCCGTAGAGGTGGTGACACTGTGTGAGTGGGCGTGCTTAGCTTAGGCACAGGTTTCTGTCCATGCTGGATGGCACACTAACGAAGAGGTCTTAGGGAAGAGGATTAGGTACAAGAATTTGAATGCATAATCGCAGATCTTTGCCTCTGATTCCAGAGGCGTAGTGTTCACTGTTGCCTAATCCATTTGTTCTCCAACTCATTTTCCACAAAACTAAAGGGAAGGGGAGAGCAGGAAGAGGGGAAGCGGCCCCATCTCTCACCATTTGCTTGGTGTTCCCAACCAGCCCAGTTGGCTCCAGTTGCTTCAGTGCTCACACAGAGGGTTTGCTTGGTCCCGTGCTCAGATATGGCCGTGGACTTGAAGCAATTGGTGGCACTTTCTTGTCCTTACAAATATCTCTGCTGCTGCAAGAGCAAATTTGCCTGCACCCCTTTGTGTGTGGTTAACTTTGGTCTTTCCACTTCCCATCATCTCTGCTGCTGTGTTTTCATTAAAACTTCCATTACCCGGCTTTGCCCAGCGCAGTGAGAGGCAATCTTGTTTCTTACTGCCTTTCTAAAGCAAACAAAGACAGGGGAAAAACCTCGCTGAAACACCCGATCGAAAATCATTTATGGTTTACAATAAGCCACATTAGAAAATGGAGATGCTCAGAAACAAAAAAAGAGACTGCCACTTTAGGAAAATCCAATGTGTTAGGAGGTCATTTTAATTAATTAAGGTCAAAACCTTATTCTGGCAGGGACAGATTAACATGTTTCAAAACATCTGGACTTGTTCAAGCTACAGGTTCAAGAGAGCCCAGCCTTACCCTTTCCCCTTCCCAGCAGTGGATAAATTGAATATCCTGTAGCTTACTGCATTAGAGGCTTTCAGATGAGCCTTTCCAAAGTCAGGTTCTCTCTGTTCTGCATAGCTTTTGAAGAGCTCACAGCACATCTGCAGGCTGGGATTTGCCCCCCAGCACAGCTGAAAACCCCTTGTGCACCAGTGCTGGTTGTGCCTTACTGGGTCAGAAAGCAGGCAGGAGCACAGGAAGCCTCTGGAGCCTCATCAGTGAAAGCTGCTTCCCCAGCATCCAGGCAGTCCCTTGGTCAAATACGCTGCTTAACCCAGTCAGTTCAATGCCTTGGGAACTGATTTTTGCCTTGCAATTACTAAGCCAATGACTAATTGTGCCATTTGGGGATGCAGTCTTACTTCAGTTGTGAGTTTATGTTTACCCATTGAAGAATACAAAGACTATAGGAAAGTGTCTCAGAGCTTTTTGACCTCATGTTCCTGGCTAAATTCCAGTTAGTACCAGAAAAACTTGACCTATTTAAGTCCCACCAGTGCATTTTGACCCGCATGTTGCTTGCTGTCCCTGTTTCTCCGGAGCCTTGCAGCTGTTGTGCAGCCATATGTGCTGTGCCAGTGGGGAACAGAGGTGCCTGAGCATTATGCAGACACCAAATAAGTAAATCCCATTCTCTGCAATGCAGGACATTCCTCCTGCTGATCTCTTCAGCATTATGGAGAAGGTTGAATAATGCATCTCTGCTGTTTACAGCCCCAAGTCAGGATCAGTGCTCTTTTTCCCCACTCTTGGCTCTGCCATCTACCACTAGAGGAGGGATCTGGATCCTGCAGTTTTTGAAGAGCAGCAAAGAAAAACCCGTGGGATATACCACATTGTCTCAACCTGCCCTCCCCACCCCCAGTAACAGGTGGGCTGCCAGAGTGTCCTCCTGTCCCACTCCTCTGAAAGCTTCTTGTAATGCTATTTGTACATTAGGTATCCTCAGAGCAGGCTTTTCATTAGGTTTAAGTCTGAAAAGTGTCTTAAGTCATTCACGGCAGAAGTGAGATTGTAAAATAATTAAATTCTAATCATCCATGCTGAGAATTTTCTGTTGCTTTGTGGTTTTTGGTGTTGTGTTGGTTGTTTTTTGGGGGGTTTGGGGGTCTTTTTTTGCTTGTTTTGTTTTTGTTTGGTTTGATTATTTTTTCATTGGGAAGAAAAGATGAAGCATGTGCAATGCTTTGGATTTTGTGTCTATAGTTATCATTGTGTGTATGTTCGAGAGAGAGAGATGGACAGTAAACAGATCTACGGAATATGTTATGAGGCGTGAAATCATGTTTGTAATGAGATTTCTTGTTAATGGCAGTCAGCCTTCCTTGACGCTAAGCATTAATGCAATATCCATTAGTGCAGCTAAACCTCCCTCTGCTCCACTTTCCCAAATGGGTTTCACTTTGTACCTAGTTTAGCATTTATAAATATTTGATATAGGGTTCAAGAAGTAATTTACATGTTAAAAATATATGAATGTTCTATGAAAAAATACAAGTTAAGATTCTACTGTAACATCATTCACAAACCAAAACATGAAAGCATGATGAAATTTGCTCCATTAAAATGGCTGGAAGCCCTTTCATTGATTTCTCTAGTCTGTGGATTAGGTCTGTTTTCCATCTCTCTCTCATACGGTGTCACCTTTGAAGTCTTTGCTGGTCAAATGCATATCTGTAATTAGAAAACACAGTCTCGATCTTTAAATGGAGAATGATCCACTTCTGAAGGGCTGGGTTTGTATCTTTGTGTTTATCACTGAACGCAACTGCTAAATTAGGAAATCCCGGTGTGAGCACCCTGAAAAGACAGAAGAGCTAGTACTGTCTGTGGGACAGCTCTTTGCTTCCTTTCTCCCTCTTCACATCCACTCCCACCTGTACCTGAGATGTCTTGGAACTGAAAGATAGGGAAGAAAAGTGCTAGAAATAAGATGGTTCCTGCAACAGTGCAGAACCATTGTGCTGATCTTGATTTTTTGCTGGTTTTAGGCAGACTCCTAATTTGTGTAATATAAACCCAGGAATGGTTATGATTGTTTCGCATTTGTTATGGTTGTTACGAGTTTGGGTTTGGGGTTTTTTTCTAGCAAAGTGGTTTTGTTTGCTGCCATCTTTTGTTGGGGTTTTATGTGAAGGTTTCATTTCACTTTTTATTGAGAAGGAAATGAAAGATCACATAACCCAACAGCAGTCATCAACAAACAGAGATCCTGTCCTCCATCCCACAGATGTGGGTTAAATACTGCTTTGTGGCTTCACAGGCATGTTTGAGGTCATCTATAATTAACAACACAGGTGAAACTTTCTTCCCCTTTGTTTACCCATTTATGGTGGATAAAAACAAAATAACAGTTGGAGTATGGACAATAGGATGGCAGATGTTTTTCAGTGGAGAAAGATTATAGCTAAAAAATACAAATGTTTCTGGAACCAAATATTTTTTCTCAAAAGGACAGAGAGACATCTGTAGCTCATTCAAAGATGTCAGTCTCTTGAGAGTATTAGATGCTTTTGAAAATTGCCTGTTTTGTGTTGTTAATGATCCAGCACAAGCCCTTCCACTGCAGACACTAACTGAGGGCACTCAGAACCTAGGTAGAAGAGAATGTATGAAAAATAGAGGAGCTCAGCCATAATTTGAGGTTGCAGCTTTGTTTGCTTTTGTCCACTGTGTCCACAACTTGAATATTATTTTAAAGGGTGTGTTTGTATTTAATTTCTTTTGAATCCTTTTTTTAATTGCTGCAGCACTCTCACAGCATTTTCTCCAAGTGCACCTTAGGTCATCTTAAACCCTGTTCTGTCTGATGCTGATCCTTTTAAAATCTCCAATGAGATTACAATTCATTTGTTGTTGCTAGATGTCATTCTGTTACGGCTGTATAAAGGCACTGTAGCATGTGAAACCAGCAAGTTGATTTTTATTATTGCATTACTCTGAAAAAGAAAAACTAATGAGATCTTTGTTTCTAGTGTGAAATAGTCCCCTTAGCTTGAGAGGACACGTGCAGAGCCTCTGCTCGGAATGCCTTGATATAATCACGTTACAAAATGGAGGAAAACGGTATTACAGAAAGATTTTTGAGGAACATAACTCCAGTGGAGCAGAACGTGCACTTGCTAAAGTCTGCTCTCTTGCTCTGTCTCTCTCCTGAAGTCAGTGGGAATTTTTAATGGGAGTTACTGCAAGGCTGTATGGTTTTTTAATGCAGTAGCAGATGTAATTTCCCCATCCAAGTCATCTGCACAGTTGTGGTTGGTACGCCATAAAGGCTGAAGGCCAAATCCTGCTGTCATTGCACACAGCCCCTCTGCTTCAGCAGGGATCATAAACATGTACTTATGTTACTTGAGGTTTTTGCTGAAGAGAAATGGGAGAGGGCAGGCCTTCCTTCTGCTCGTTGATCACAGGCTTTGCATTCCCAATGACTTTTATTAGAAGCATCATACATTTACATGCTGCAGAATGAGGCCTGCGTGGGATTGGAAAGATTTTTATGAATTTAGACCTGCCTAAGAAAACAACCATTCTAATTTTAGACAAGTTGCATTCCATATCCATCTGCTTAGTGCATCAGTCTGATGTTTACTGTTTAGTAAATTGCATTTGGGCTTATTTTTTTTTATTTCCTTGAGGGCATCGTCTGTCATCAGCCAATGTAAAATAGCACCGAGGACTTCCAGACATACCCATAGGGCTAAACTGTGCCAGCTTCACACACCACAGTCCCATCAAAAGCAAGGAAAGCTGGACTGGGCACATAAATTGCAACCCCCCTGACATCCAGTTACATGTCCTGCCTCATCTCATAGAGGTCGATGACATCCTGGAAAAAAAAAACCAAAACACATGGTGCCACTTCATCTGAGTTTAAAAAGGTATTGAAATCAAGGAAATTATATTAGACATGGCTGTAGTCTATCAAATCCAGTCCTGTGCATAGGCAGAACTCCAAAGGAAAGTAACAGGAGTTTCCATTATGGAGTTTTCAGAAGGAGGCCTACATAATGAACTATGACAAAATGTCAACTTTGTGTAAACTCTCCTGGTGGGTCTGTCTAAAGGTTTTTTAAGAAATCTTCATTGGAACACACCAGAGAATAATAAACTTGCACCTTGATAGAATAGCTTTATTTGTATATACTCTATGTAAATTTTAAACCAGAGGATACATGTCATTCCTTGTACATATCTGACTAGAATGGTGGCAGTGCTGTGCACTGCTGTTTAGGAGATCCAGCTTCTCCAGTCCTGGATTTCCAGCTGTAAAGGCTGCAGGAGACTGCTTGGGACCAGCTAAAACATTGGATGGATAGATGCTCACCACTCACTGCTTAGAAATTCAGGAGCAGGATTTGGAACAGATGTTGGCTATGGAGAAGACTGCTTGCCTCTACACCTGGCTAAAGGACAAGTGCCTCCTTTGCTGTCATCTCCAACAGAAGTGATTTATGGTCAGAGTGTGGGAACCTTCAGAGCCCTCTTTGGTCTTTCAAAGGGGTCTGAGCTTCAGATGTCACATGGGAAGGTCCCTGAAGAAGCAGTATGTACATACATCTACCTACCTGTCTATTACCTAGTATCCCACTGTTTCTGTATTGAATGGTCTCAGTAACCTGTAAACAAGTGATTGCTCCTGTTGTGCTACTGCTTTGAAATTCTTTGCATGCACTCTGGCATATAATTCTTTAAGAAAAGAAATTATACATATTTTTAATATATATATATTGTAGCTTGCAAAATATTCATGTTGAAGAGCCATGTTTTGTGCAAATTGTACATTTATGTTGTGAGCAATATCGCAATACAAACTTTTATTAGTTGTTGATAGTAGATTTATCACATTATTTTTGAGCGTATGTACGTATCCCAAGCTTTTAACCTCAGACATTAGATCAGCTACAGCAGGAGACTTTTTCTGTGCAGTAGAAGTAGCACAGGCTTTCAGTAAATAGGCAGGTGTGCAAGTCCCATTCTGTTTAAAGCAAGTTGCAAGGCTGATTCTTCGTGCAGTTTGTCAGGCCAATACTTCTCTCTTGTCAGTGCTGGAATTCGTGTTTGGTATGAGGGCACTGTTGCGCTCATCTAGAACAGAACTCAAACCCCAACGTTGCAAAACAAAGTGCTTGACTCCTACTGCCCTCTGTCTCCGCAGGTGCTCCAGTATAAACACAAGGAGGACTTAAGGAACTGCCAGTTCCCTGCCGGATAGCCAATGTTGTATTTTCAGATGTTCATGCTACATAGTTTTCAATGTAGGAGCTAGATAAAAGTGTAAAACCAGTACGGCTTTAGAAAAGCTACGGTGTTTGGAGCTTGACCTTGAAACTTTTACCTGATTCCTGAACATCATTGGTGGCTTTGTTTGCTCAATGTTTACCTCTGAGAAATGTATGCTATTGATTTAAATGTTTAATATATTGACTGCCTTTTTTTGTATATTTGTTATCATAAAGGTTTGGTTTAAATGCTAACAATTGTGGTCTATTTTCAGACTTGAAATACTTACAGTTCTGTATTTGGAAGGCAAGGTTATTAATGAATATAGCAATTTGGTATTTTATTCCTGTTTTATACAGCTGCCCCCATAGGTTATTATCAGATAGCAATGAATATTGCTGAACAGCAGGTGGAACTCCTTTGAGTGTGTTTATGAGCCATCTCTGTTCAATAAAAATTCCATTGTTTTCTAGCCTAGGAAATGGCTGCTGTGAGTGTTTTTGTTGTTTCTTCTCCCCTTCAGGTGTTTCTTGATGTATTTCAGACAGCAGCAGGACTGGGCTTTTCCCAAGAACCATCTCCCAGAAACCACACACGTGCAGGATTTTACATCTGGAAGTGCTGGTGCCGTTTTCCCACACACTCTGCTATCAGCATGCTTGCTGTGCATGTGAAGAAGTGATACAGAGTTGGTTCCTCAAAACCTTTCTCTGAGTGCTGATCTGCCATAAAATGGGCACGTAAGACCTGGGAACGGAGCTGCATGGTGCTTAAAATTAAGCATCTGCAAATGCATCATAGCCAGAGAGTTTGGATGCAGGAAGATCCAAAAGGCTGGAAGCTTGCTTCATTACACAGCATTACTGCAAGTGCGTACAAATAAGCTGGAAATGGGCGTCTCAAAGAGATGTCAGGTATAAATGGAGGGACTTGATTTACTTTGGCATGAGTGTGAAAATCAGGTTTTAAAAATATTTTTGGTTTAGCATTTTTTTTTATTTTTTTACTCTTTAAATGAATTTCACGTGTATTCTGTCTCGTATGTTTTAGTGGATTTGTAGTCAGGTTGTTTCTTCGTAATTAGAATCTTTCTCTAGATTATTAAGGAATGGGTTGGTTCAGGAAGCAAAAGAGGGTAACATCCTGTCATGTCCTGTACATAAGTTATGGGAGTGAGACACCACTCACACCAGGCTGGGTGACTGCCCAGAGCTGTGGTGGCTTTCTCAGGTGCCTTTAGGTTTTGCAAACTTGGCTGTCCAGGAGCGGAGTTTGAAAAGCAGCTCATAAGGAACCCTGCAGTTGTCCAAATTCTGTAGGAGATGTAGGCCCCTTTGCCTGCCTCCCCAGTATCTGGAAGAAAACAAAGCAAGCTTCACATGTAGCAAACTGGAATGATTTGTCTCCCTTCCCAACCACTGATACCGAAACAATTTAAAACTGTTCTTTCTGGGCATTTGAGTTAACTCTTCACTGAGAAAAATAGTGAAGTTCAGCTAGAAATGTTTACACCATTCTTCTGGGTTCTCTGTAAACTTATCCATGTTTTTTCTACATTCCATTCACATTTGTGTTCTTGAGGTTTTCTGTAAAGACTGAAGGCTGTGGCACACGTTCACTGGGCTAATTAAGGTGTAGGACGGTCTTGCCCATGCTGTGTTTTCTCTTCCACAGGGCAGAAATGGACAGTGATGTCTAACCCCCCCCCCACCCCACTACAAAGTAGAGCTCACCTAGAGGTGCCCAGGTTTTGTCCTGAGGCTAAAGCACTGCCACAAGTGCTTGATGTAGATCTGCTGATGGAATCAGCAGCAGAAGCATGTGTATAACATAAAAAAGGCCACTGTGTGTCTCAGTTTGACTACGTAGAAGTAACATTTAAACCACTTTGAAGTATTTTTTTCTTAAATCTGCATAATGGCTTATACAGACATATTTCTAGGTGTGTAGTGGTACCAGCTAAATTTTTCTGTGTTGACAGAGCCTTATATTTTAATGAACGTCTCTTCAATGGCTTTTATTTTGTCCAATGAGTCTTTCAAGGAAGACATTCTAAAGTAAGCATGTGGGCTGGCTGTCTCTAAGCTTTGCTATGAAGATGTAAAACTGCACCGTAGAGGATGTCTGAGAACCTGTGCACATATCCTTGCAGGCTGGGAGGCCGCCATTCCCAGCACAACCCTACAGCCTGGCTACCTTCCTAGGGCTTATCAGCCCCTCTGCTCTACAAGCCAGTGGCTTGTGTAAGAAGTTTTAGTGTCCTCCTGTAATAATGAATATTTGAAGCATCCAGTACTGAGCAACACACTTGGACATGGAGGAGATAAAGATGTGACACCACTGAGATGAACACTGGCCCTGGTGTCCCCCATTGCTCCCGTGGTGGTGGAGAGGTGCAAGTCCTCGGGTGTTTTGAGGTGTCCAGCTGACAGCAATCATTGCAGGGATGATGGGATTCTCATTCCCAAACTCTCTAGCACACATTTTGGGGAAGCAGCTGCTCCATAAGCTCACGTCTCTGATAACGCAGTTACTGTGTCCCAATGAGGTCTTAATGTCTTTCACATGTATCTGGTTCACATTGAGATCACACTTATCAGATACAGCTAAAAGATAAGTGATAGACCTCATTTATTCCATAAAGTTAAACAGAGAGTACCAAAAGCAGTAAGTGAGATCTGGGAGAATAAGCCTTAGCACAAGGATGTTTTATCTTTCAAAGTGAGGAGGTTTGTGTTCTCCCAGAGAACTCCTTAAGGAGATCCTGGATGAAAGAAAACCAGAGCAGCCTTGTTTTAACTATTCGAAAACTTAACTTTCTGCCTGGCTATCAGTTCAAGAGTTCTTCCCTCCAGGCTATGCAGCAGTGTGCAAACAGGGTACGTCATCTCCCTTGATGAGATGCTCCCCTACTGAGAGCTGATACTTCTTTGGTTTCCTCCCATTATTCGTGCTCTGTGTTTCACAGAAACACATAGGGAATGCAAATAGAAAATCAGAAGGTAACCTTCAGGACTTAGATGGCTGCTCTTAGATGGCTGGAGTACTCTTAAGTACTCCTTTCTTTCTTTCCCAAGTTAGAGGATTTCTTTATTATGTGACTGCTTTTAGCTGTTTAGCATCCCTGGGACTGCAACACTTGTATTTTGCAAATCATTTGAGAAAACAGGAAAAAAAAAATCTGAGTGAGATACCAGTGTATTGACCACTTTCCCCTTTTTTCATCTGAAGAGGTCAGCTTAACCACAACTGTAAACCTACAGCATAACTTCCGAAACACATAAAATCCCCTTCGTTTTCTTGCCTACAGCCTGTATGATTTGCACAGTGGATCTTTTCCTGGCCTTGTACCTTCCAGCTGTCATACTAGAGATGTTTACAGAGAGAGTTTCATGACTCAAGGTATATCAAAGTCCCTGCAGAACCTTAGACACTGGAGCTCTCTAAGTTTTCCAGTAGTTATTCGAGAGCCTGCTGGAACCAGCTACTTCAACATCACTCCTTCCTTAACCAGCTCTCCTCTCATCCATCTGACTTCACGTGAAGAAGAATACTCTGGGTGCTCTCTGGGCACCTTGACGTGTCCCCTAAAAAAGAAGCTGAACCTTCTGTTTGAAGGAGCCATTGACTTTTCCCACTGATTCCCTTTCCTTCACCTGGTAAATCCACTCCAGAACAGAAGTTTGCTTTGCTTAGCTGGATAACGTAATCCAGCTGAACCCTTGTGAATGTTGTGACAACACCTGGAACAAGATGATACAGGCACATCCTGCTGATGAGAGCTATCCAGCACTTACATCCTCGGGTGAAAAGCAGTAGGTTGGGATGGGTCAAATACAGGTCCAGACACAGGGATGATGTTTTAGTGTTTTTCACTTCAGCCAGGCAGAAATTTCTGACACCAGAACCAGTGACTAAACTGAAACAGTGAAAATTGCTGTTGTCAAGTCTTGCCTTCCTTTATGGATGTTCACTGGGATAAAAAGAATCTCGGCTCTCCTCATCAGAGGTTAAGAAATGGGTCTAAGAGATTGAGGCATTGCTGTGTCTGACTTCTGACTGGGGGCCAGGGGAGTGGAGCTGAATCCTTTCAGAAGATCGTTTTTAGGAAAGGCCCAAGGCAGGCTGTGTCATGAAAATGTCTGGTGACAATTCTTTCATTTCCACAGGATCTGAGCTTGGTCCTCACACCCTTCTTGGGACAGCCATTTGAGTCCTTGTCTGCTGTTGCACATACTTTCCTTCATGGCCATTTCTTCCACCCAGCAGAGATTCAGAGGCTGTCAGCTGTACAGCCTCATTCCCAATTAGGACAGCTCTTTGGGCTTGTCCCAGAATTCCTCCAGTGGTGTCAGAATTCCATCCAAATGAAGAAATTAACATCTGCTTTATTTGCTAATCTTCCCAACTCCGTGGCTGAGCCATCTTTGGACACTGAACACCTAGAAGGCCATTTTTTATTGGTGTGTTATGTCCCATAAGTCATCCTGGGTGATTCCTTGGTGTGGGTGTGCTGGGCTGCAGTAGATCTTGGCTCCGTCTGCAGGGAGCTTCCTGCCTGGGGCACCACTCTTTCAGCCACATCTCGGTGATTGCCAAGGCACCGTGGAACACTAACATATTTAACAGAATGGCCTTTCTATTGAAAAAAAAAATCAGTTGCACATCCCCAGCAAGCGTGTGATGGAGATGGGTATTGGAATCACCCAGCATTCATGGACTGGGTCTCAGAACAAAAATCACTACTACTAACTGCAGTTCTCTAAGCTATAATATCCATCATGCACAATTGCTACCTATTTTCCTTCCTTCCTCCTTTTCCAGCTGTCTTTTCTTAGGTACTTCTGCTGTTGAGCCTCCCCACAGTGCACTGCTATCTTGTGATTATTATGTACACGGTGGGACAGAAGGTAGAGCATGTGTGCCCCCTCGGGGTATGGCTTCAGTAAAAACAAGTCTGGCTCCACTTTGTTCTGCAAACCTCCACACTGTAAATGTATACATCTGAAAAAAAACCCCAAACGTAGCCAGGAACCACAGCCACTGGTAAGTAACCTGGCTTTCTTCCTCTTGGCTGCATAACACTCCCCTCTGCCTGTCCTTTGAGAATAGCAGCCACTTTCACAAAACTTCCCTCAGAATCTGGAGGAAGACTGACAGTCAAAGTGCAGCCGATTCACGCATGGGAGTACAAGGATTTCTTGAACACTGTTAAGAGGAGATGGCCAGCACAGCAAAGCAAATACAGCCCAGCAAAAAGGCAGGCATGCCAAAATGCAGGATTACAGGTAGGACTATAATGTCCATGTCACAGGGTGCTACAAGGAAGAGCTAGAAGGCGACAACTTTTGCTTTGGTATGTTTATGTCTACATTAAGACAAAATACAGCATACTGATGAAATGAATGGGGTAGTGAAGAGGTAGTAATATTTTGATAGTTTTTTATTTCTCTTATGCCAGAACCATAGAAGAATCAGGAAAAAAACAATGAAAATGCCAGGGAGGTGTTGTCTAGCGACATGTGGATGGAGTAACAAGGCTGTTTTATCTGCCAAGATGAAGTTCGGTTGCCAAGTTGAGAAACGCTCCTTCCCCGACCTCAGCTTCCCATCCGCGTACTTTGCTCTGAATTAAGATTCCAGTGATGGAAACAGCAGTGATTTCTGCGTGTTAGTAAGAGAGTACCTTCCTGTACATTCCAGCTGGCATTTTTTCCGTTTCCTCTGATTTAATGAGTTGGCTCGTGTAGGAGGGCAAAAAGCAGCTGCTCCTGAGGAGACGCCAGGCCCTCACTCCCTGCACCTCCCTGTTGCCATTAACTCTGTGCACTGGTTTCTTTTCTTTGGATAAAATTAAGGGACCACTAACAAAAAAGGCCTTTCCAAACTTCTCATTTCGGTGGATTGCCGCTGGGCTATTTCGGTGGAAGCGAACAGCGGGCAGGGCAGGTCTCTCCCAGCGCGTGAGGGAGGCCGTGACCCAGTGCGGGGAGCGGAGCGCTTGAGGGTTGTACTCGGTGATCTCAGAGGGTGTATTCCAACCTANCCCCGTGGCCGCGCCTTGTCCCGGCGCTCGGGAATGACGTCACGCGGCAGTCCCGCCCCCTCCGCCGTTCCTCGGCGTTGCGGGCGGACCCTGCTCCCGTGACGTCAGTCGGGCGCGCCCGGCCGCTGGCACGTGCGGCGGTGGCCGTGGCGGTGCCGCCATGAGCTGCCCGGTGCCCTGCGCCG